>JACEVL010000475.1:365000-627500 GCA_020284085.1 Aporrectodea caliginosa
TATAATATTGTTCACTGTTCAGTAATATTATCGTATTGTTAGGCCTATTAAGTGGTTGCTATGTAGTTTCTGTAGTTTTTCGGCCGCCGCGGGGCCCCTCTGTTGCGCGGGGCCCGAGGCATGTGCCTCGCGTGCCTAGGCCTTAAAACGGCACTGACTATCAGTTCTGTTTTCCAATTGTCTTGTACATAATTTTGAATTGTCGTCAACGGCCTTTTGTGTCAAGTGATGACGTTAAACTTTGGAATAAAAAACATACATATATACAACTATAAATACATACATAAGTACATACATGTATACAAAGTATACATAAATACACGCATCACGTGACTGCATGCTTGGTTGTCACGATTACGTGTTGTGACGTCACAGGACGCCTACGTGGTAACGATGACGATCCTGATGGCGTTCATCGCGGCTTGGCACGGGTTCATGACCCGAGTGCCCAAAGATATTGTGGCCTTTGTCGATTACTGCGGTGCCGTCGCTTTCGGCGTTTTCTACACACTCTTCCACATCGTCTTCATCACTATGGTGCTTATGAAGGTACATACCAATTCTACTATGTGTGTATGTCTGGATATATGCATGTGTATGTATGTAAAACTATGTATGAATGCATGTATATGTATATATGTATGTATGTATGCATGAACAGTATGTATGCATGTAGGTACGCGCGTGCGTACGTAACGTTTGCATGTATATATGTATGCATGTATGTATGTATCATGTGTGTATTCATGTATGTATGTATTCATGTATGTATGTATGCATGTATGTGTGCGTGTGTGTGTATTTATGTACATATCTATGCTTGTATACGTGTGCATGTATGCCTGTGATCAGAGAGAACATGTTATGAAATAAATAAACCAATGAGATTGGGAGGTAATGAGAATACCGATTATATGTTGAAACAACAAAGAATGAATGAGAAACGGTTAAATGAATTTAATTACCTATTTCAGACAATTTTGAGGTTTTACCGACATCAGACAATCGTTAAAACGCTGTCATTGGAATCCTAATTTTAAGAACCGCTTTATAAGGAAACCACGGTATATTATTTAATTCTAATTAATAACTTCTATTGCGCCGGTGTCTCATGCACAAAGCTTCGATGGAGCACCAAAACCAACCTACGTCGATCAATATCCAGATGATTTGTCCATTTAAATAAAACTGTGACATCGCTTAAGCAAGCGATTATTAAGACGCCACTAATATTATTACTTTCCTCGAAGTGCATGGCGCTATATAGATTTTTGATTAAAGTTAGAAAATTACGATTACATTGAACGTTTTCTTCTTATTCAGCCTTACAGAAGACGCCGCCAAATGCAACAGAAGGAAAAGGAATACAAGGTAAGTTGTAATCTGCAATTGTAAGTCACAAATTTATATAGCGCCTCTTCAAGGAGACGGAAACCAGGATCCAGACGGAAATAGTTTTCCAGAGCTTACGGATTAATGCCACGAATAATAACTTAATAATAATAATATTCGTTCATTAATTCAAACTGACACAGCGCAGTATGATTATAATTCATAGTATGAATGGGTGATCACACGTTATCACAGGAGTCGAATTTATCTGTATGGTAGCCATGCAAGGCGCCCATCTGTCCTACTGCTCGTTTTACCAACGCCATCTGGCGAATGGAAGGCTGAGTCGTCTCTTTGGGAGGGTAGCTGGAATCGAATGTCGCAATGGCCTTGCCTGATCGTAAGTAAGAAAGTATACATTCCATATTGAGAGGCACTAACAAACGCACATACTGTACATGGCAAGATTAGAACATTCATACAAACAAACGATAATTTATATAAGCTTATATAAGCAGAAAATTATAGAATGACAGAAGTTCTGAATACTGTAAATGCCACACAATTAACAAGCTCATTATGTTCCTCTGTTGCCTTCCTTTATAGAAAAAGTACTCTGAAGATTTGAGGCTGAAGACTCAGCAAAGAAAATCACAACCCAAAGCTGTCGTCTGAAATGTAGTCGGAATAGAGTTCACGAACTGAGTTGCAGCTGTGCGTCTGATAAGGACAATAGAAGCATTGGAAGTAACATAGCCTTAGGCCTTATGGCCTCTGTGGTTCCGGGTTTACCTATTCATTTTTCCAATTATTGTTCGTAATGTTAAGCTTCGTGTATTGTTTTGTGTCATTTTGAATAAATGCACCGAAATGTATTCAACTCAGACTTTTCCGTACATTAACTTCTGAAAGTTGTTTAAATGAAAGCCATGATAATCGCATAAGAAGGCTACTTGAAAACTTGATCTGATCGACAGAATCGGCATGACATTGTGTTCTTACAGTTAAACTATTTCATAAACTCTTACTCACAATTTAAAAAAATTGCAAAAATCATTGTTGCAAATTATAACAATGATTTAGAATGTAATGGCAATTAGGCCTACCACTCTTCTGGATCACCTCCTATCTTTCGGGGCGCTCTGCCTCTACCATTTTTCACTCATCTCGCTCGCCTTGGCGCCCTGCTCCTTTTGATCTCCCCAGGGTTCTGTTCTTGGACCTTCTGTACATCCTCTTTGCAGCTGATGTGAAGTCACTACTTCCATCCTCTTCTCTTGCTTGCATCCTATACTGTCACTTCCCTTACCGCTCTAGAGGAATGGTAAGAGAAGTGTACCACTCCAGATACGTGGAAAGAGAAGTGGGTCCTTCTCTTTGGAATAGCCTCCCCTCTGACCTGCGTTCTCTCCCGCTAGACCTCTCTGGCTCTTTTTATAAACTACTTAAGACTTAGCTTTTGACCGGGTCTGGGTAGGGAGCGCCTCCGAGTGATTTAAACACCAAAAAATTACTTGGTTGCCCTCCCCCTCCCCCATATGATCGTAACTCGTGAGGTGTTTTACGAGAAAATTGCGTCCCGACTTCCTGATTCGAAAAGGTGGCAACCCTAGTCTTGTTAAAGCAAGCTATAGCTTTTCGTTTGTATTGTGTTCCTAAAACATGTGCTATAGGCCTAATAATCTCGATCGTGACTCATTCATTTTAAAGGATAATAAAAGGTTAAATTTTGACGTTGCCAAGGCGATCGATTGTTGACGTAATAACTTAAGGCCACGCCCATTTCTATAATGACCTAATTGTTGTCAAAATGTACATTCGGATAGACCCACTGTTTATCACTGCAGCTGTGGATTACATTACCACGTGTATTCGCCGTTTGATGTACGACGATTACTATGATTAGACCTACGATGGTTTTGATTACAGCTGATTAGGCCTGCGAGGATTATGATTTAAGCTGATTATCATGATTAGACACCTCATCCGTTTCGTTTCACTTGAGAAAGAAATAATATATATTAAGCGGACGATTTGAGGATACGATCAAACTTTACGCATCCTAGACTTCGTGCAAAAAAGTAGGTATAATAATTATTATAAATACTCGTACAATGCCTAATAACAACAACAACAACAACAACAGCAACAACAACAGCAATAATAATAATAATAATCATGATTCAATTATTCATTCAATGATGATGATGATGATGATGATGATGATGATGATGATGATGATGATGATTCATGATGATGATGATGATCATGATGATAACGCCTACGACAGGACGATAATCCCAATAATAATAATAATAATAAATAAATACTGTAATAAGACGAGAGTTAAAATATGTATATAGGATCGTTCAGATATGGCTCAGCAAAGGCGATCCAAAGTCGTGCGTAAGCATAGGCCTGTATACCCTTGGCTACTCTGGAAATTTAGAGATTTTTTGGGATAGTAGCCAATAGGCCTATTCACGATTTAGGATCTAACCTTTATGTCGTTGGGCAGCCCTATTGACAAGACAGAGCGCTAGTGAATAAGCTCGTTCCCAGGAATTTCAGTGTCGCTTTGGGAATTTCACGATTACGAAAACTGTTGCAAAGTTACGCGGCTACGACGCACCGGGGTTTCGAACCCTGGGCTTCAGAAGCACAGCAAAGGCTTCCTAAAGTACACATGAGGTCTTGATGTTGTTCGTTCTGCTCTGCAGGATTCAGACCGTAAAGAGATTAGAAGAATCCCGATACACGTTTCTATGGTGACTCGATAAGCCGCTGAAGAAGATTTTCACAGCTGAAGAAATCAGTATGTCAGAGGTTTCTGTCAAAGCGTCCCAGGAAGGGTCGACTACTGGCTCTGCCACAGCGCCTAGCGACGCTCCCAAAGCGAAGGTAGATCAGTCCATATCTCCTTTCTACTTCATTAAGTCTACGTTTTCCCAGTGTGATTCTCCGCAACATTTTAGTTATAGTTATAGTTACAGTTAATAGTTTTTTTTAATTTTAGTTGCCACGGTTAGTAATTTTTAGTTATAGTTATAGTTATTAATGGATTTTTATTTAAGTTAATTTTAGTTACTACTTAGTAACAATAATTATGGCTATAAGCAAAATTGTGCGTATTAACACGCTGTTTCACAATTTGCTCAGAACTTTGAAAGCCTTTGAAGCATGGGTGCATTCTGCTTCATCAATAGCCATGAGTTTAAGTAACTGACAAATTGCATAATAAAAATATCGCATTTTTTCGTTCTCATTTATGTCGAATCGTCCATATTGCACTTCCTATTTTTATTTTTTGTATTAACGAAAATAAAGATGAATTTTCGTTATTGTTATTTTCGTTATAGTTATAGTTATAGTTAATGATATTTTTAGTTATAGTTATAGTTATCGTTAACGAAAATTTTATTTTCCACCACGAACATTTTCGTTATATCGTTATCGTTGCAAATCATCTTATTTTCATTTATAAAAACATACATACATTTTCGTTATAGTTACATTAACAAACATGCATTTTATTTTCATAACTAAAACATATAATGCATTATGTTATCGTTAATATGAATCACACAGCGTTTCCCATAACTATGCGCCGCATGCATTCAAAGGTCTGTGAATACATTCTAATACGTGCATGGCTTATTAGCCCATATATTTGTATGCACAGGTATTTTTATGTCAAACTATGTGAACAAACATACAAACTAAAATATGACAGCAACATGTACACCGAAACATAAATACAGAGGCCTGCATATATGCATATAATGTCTAGAGAAATGTTCTGGCTACTAATTGAGTGATTGAGTGTCTACTGTAACGAGACATCACTTTATGTAGCGCTGTTTGTTAGTTAGTTTGTTTGTTTGTTAATATAGCGGACGGTCTACATCCACGTGACCTTCATAAAGGTCGGCGAGATCAATACGTTGAGGGAGATATTCGACGCTGAGGTCATGATCAGGTCACGCTGGAGAGCACCAACCCTCGATGGACAGGTATGGACGTTGTAGGAATGCAGAGAGAGAGAGAGAGAGAGAGAGAGACAGACAGACAGACAGACAGACAGAGACAGAGACAGAGACAGAGACAGAGACAGAGACAGAGACAGAGACAGACAGAGACAGAGACAGACAGACAAACAGACAAACGGACAGACAGAGAGACAGACTTGTTAGAGATATAGAGTAAAAAAGTGAAGCTAGTAAGCAATAAGACGAGAAGTAAGAAGACTTTAGATGGGAGGAAGTAAGGTATGAAAGAAGCGTTAATTAAGGAAGCAATGGAAGGAATGATAGATGGAAGGAAGGAAGAAGTGTCTTTATCTATAGACCCACGGACGGACGGACTGACTGATTGACTGATTGATTGGTTTCATTGATTGACTGATTGATGGATCGATGATCTTTTGATTGATTGCCTAAGGATGGAGACGTTTCGCTGGAGAATCAGTGGAACCCGGAGATCTACATCGAGAACGCAGTGGGAGAACCACAGATAAAGGTTTCCTTAGCAATGGAGCAGAATGTTCAGGGAGAAGCCTTCCTCGTCGAAAGGAAGAAGTTCCGGGGATCGTTCGTTGAACTCATGGAGCTCTGGGATTTCCCCTTCGATGTCCAGGTTCGATTCATCTGATCCACTCTAATCAAATCCATCCCAAGCCTTGCCTTCTCTGATGGTTTAAGCTAATCTAATCTAATCTAATCTATGAACTCCTATAGCTTCTATGGTGTCATAATGCTGAAGATCAACATCGCCTTTCGTTGTGCGAACCAAATTCCAGGATGGGTCCGGTCGAAAGCCGAGAAGAAACGGAAACGGTTTAAAACGGAGAAAATGAGTCCAGGAAAAGAGTTCTTAGTTGAGATCTGAACTCGCATTCAGACTCTGAAGAGCGAACTTTTGTCCGGAAAGACTTTTGGCCTGTAAAGTTGCGACTGTCGTCTTGTAATCCAGTGTAAAACGTGGTCGAGTTGAGAGACTGAATGTAACTGCAACTAGATGTTTTTCCTGTGCTCTTTAAATTACTAAATTGATTTAGAATGGTAAGTAACCATGTTCTTGTAAACATTGTTTGTCCTTGTGGAATCACGTTTTTGTAACTGCAGTAAACATTTGTCAGGTTACCGTTTAATTATAAGGTTTCTTTAAAAGGTTATAATTTTGAAGCGGAATTGTTCTTTTTCATTTCCTTAAAATCGAAAATATGCTCAAAAAGATTAAGCCTGTTTTCAGTATGTGCTTAAGAAGCTGGTTAATCTTTTTCGTGCTCAAGAAGTTTTTCATGAAATTGGATGTTGCGCGTTCAAACAGACGCGCTTCCATCTCTTTTAAAATCCAAAGCAGCCAGCTCGGTTACCGGGTTTCGTTTTCAATTTCAAAAGTTGACTAAACAAACGACTTTCGATTTCGTTTCGCAGGAGCTGTCGATTGTGATAAAGTCGGAGACGTCCATAAGCGAAACGCAGATGGTAGACGAGACGCAGGAGATGCACAAGATCCACACGAGGTCTTTCATGGATGAACAGGAGTTCTACCTCTACAAGGCCATCGAGTCGAGCATCCCGCCGCTCAGTGTCGACCAGATACTGGGAATCGTCAAGCAGAAAAATCCGAGCTTCAAAGTGACAATCAACGTAGCCCGACTACCCCATTTCTTCATCTGGAACATGTTCCTGATCATGGTCAGTCATGCATTCACTCGGAACATGTTCCTACTCACGATCAGTCATGCATTCACCTGGAACGTACTTATTCAGCCATACTTTCACATGGAACATGTTCCTATATACTCGTCTTCAGTCATGTATTCATCTAGAACATGTTCCTTGTAATAGAAAATGACGCATTCATCTGGAACATGATCTTTCTCATTGTCAGCCATGCATTCATCTGGAACATGTCCCTACTCATGGTCAACTCATGCCTGCAATCTCTTCTGCTTCATTTAAGTGGTGTATTCGTTGCAGTTTTTTGCCAAGAATATACGAATAGTGTTGCCTCTTCAGTTAAGCATATGCGAATAATGTTGCTATTTTCCGTTAAAAAAAGTGTTAGTATGTATGTATTGTATTGTATTGTATTTTCGTTTATTCACAAATTGGCTATCATGACGCAGCCAACGACAAAAGTGCGTATCTTATGTTTATAAGTAAAGAGCCTTGACAAGTTATAGATATGGATATTGTTCATATCTGTCTCTGGTGACCCCTGTATCGATTATGATTGTATGTATGTATGATGTATGTGCTGGTTATGTACTTCGTATGTATGGCGCTGTATGTTTCGTATTTACGATTACGATTACGTATGGAATATGTCCCTCTGTACTCGTCTTCAGGCATGCGTTCATCATGTCGATGTATGTATGTATGTATGAGCACTTGTTATAGCGCCCCTTTCAAGATTTCTACTCAGAGGCGCTCCCGACTACAGCGCGGACACTGAATCGCAGTTTCACGCCGAAGCGTCCTCCGTTGAGAGTATAAGAGTAGCGTTGCATATTCGTTTGAGGTTGTAAGAGTAGTGACTGTAGTGTTGCATCTACTCGTAAGAATATACGAATAGCGTTGCATATTCCGTTAAGAATATGCGAATAGTGTTGCATCTTCCGTTAAGAATATACGAATAGTGTTGCGTTATTCCGTTAAGAACATACGAATAGCGTTGCATATTCCGTTAAGATTACACGAATAGTGTTGCATATTCCGTTAAGAACATACTAATAGCGTTGCGTCTTTCGTTTCAAATTGAATTAACAAGTGCGAAAGTACATGTTCCTTTGTGCAGAACATGATTGTCATCCTGGCTTTTACGTCTTTCGGGATCACCACCCAGGCCATGTTCAACCGACTCCAGACCAGTTTCGTTATCGTCTTAGCAACGGTTGTGTTGAGGAACGTCGTCAACACGCTCATACCGAAGGTGTCCTACTTCAGCTACCTTGTGAGTACCACGAAACGAAATCACGTTAGTCGGAAGTACGTGTTTCTTTAGCGACATCCAATATCTTAGATATCCTATAGAGTTTAAGGTGTTCCATGATCAGTTACGTTTCGACTCCAGTTCAGTATTCATTCTCGTCTTAGGGATGCAGTTACGTTCAACAGCGTCGTCAAGCACACGTACCGAAGATGTCCTACTTCATGTGTACCTGTGAGTGTAACGTTACGCTACATGTATAGTAACATCACGCATAGTCGGTTGGTATCCCATTGCAATGCAAGGTACGCGAATCCAATACCTTAGATAGCGGTAGAGAGAAAGGGATGGAGAGTCAAAGCCATGGGCCCATGACTGCACAATCCCTCAAGAGAAGATGGCATGATGAGGAAAACTGTCATCATTAGGAATATAATCGGGTTTTCTGAGTGATGAGTGATTTTAGAACATTTGCTAACGGTCTTGATCAGCTCAATGGATGATGGCGGTTATTACTATTTTTGTACACCAAAATGCAAATTATAGCAATTGATCAATTAAAGAAGCGGTTTCCATGGTTATCTTACGTGACTGACATACAACGCATCCGATACAAGAGGCACTTACATACATACATAGGTATATATACAGTACACACATACACAGGCACACATACATACATACATAGGAAGAAGGTGGAACTACATACATGATGGTCATACACACATTTCAACCATACATACGGGCATAATACACTACATACATACATACATACAACATAAATACATACACACAGACATATTTTCTGCATAGCATTGTAGGCCTACACATATTGCCATACATACATACATACATACATACATAGCATACATACATACATACATACATACATACATACATACATACATACATTGTATACATACATACATACATTACATACACACATACATACATAAATACATACATACATACATATGGACTCTATACATACATTGATATATATACATACATACATACATACATACATACATGCATGCATACATACATACATGCATACATACATACATACATAAATAAATACATACATAGGCCTACATACACGCAACGACATGCATGCATGCCAACAGAAAGACACAGACAGACAGACAGATAGACAGACAGTCATGCACTTGGTTGTCACGATGACGTGTTGTGACGTTATAGGACGTCTACGTGCTATCGATGACGATCCTGGTGGCGTGCATCGCGGCTTGGCACGGGTTCATGACCCGATTTGACAAAGATACTGCGGTCTATGTCGATCACTGTGGTCTCGTCGCCTTCGGTGTTTTCTACATCGTCTTCAACATCATCTTCATCTCTATGGTGCTCGCTAAGGTACATACCAATAATTCACGATTGTATGTCTGGATACATGTATTCATCTGTATGTATGTATGTATGTATGTATCTGTGTGTGTGTATGCGGGTATGTATGTATGTATGTATGTATGCATGTATGTATGTGTGTGTGATCAGAGAGAACATGCTATGAAATAAATAAACCAATGAGATTGGGAGGTAATGAGAATACCGATTATATGCTGAAACAACAGAGAACCAATGAGAAACGGTTAAATGAATTTAATTACCTATTTCAGACAATTTTGAGGTTTTACCGGCATCAGACAATCGCTAAAACGCTGTCATTGGAATCCTAATTTTAAGAACCGCTTTATAAGGAGTCAGCGGTATTTTCTTTAATTCTAATTAATAACTTCTATTGCGCCTGTGTCTCATGCACAGAGCTTCGATGGCGCTCCAAACCCATGTCGTAATCCAGATGATTTGTCCATTGAAATAAAACTGTGACATCGCTTAAGCAAGCGATTATTAAGACGCCACCAATTACTTTCCTCGAAGTGGCGCTAAATAGATTTCTGATTTTAGTTAGAAAATTACGATTACATTGAACGGTTTCTTCTTACTCAGCCTTACAGTAGACGCCGCCAAATGCAACAGAAGGAAATAGAGTACCAGGTAAGTTGTAATCTGCAATTGTAATTCACAAATTTATATATAGCGCTTCTTCGATGGAGACACGTCAGGGACGCTCCTACCTAACGACGGAAAACCAGGATCCAGGAAAATGGTTTCAAGTGCTTACGGAATAGAAGTCAGAATAGAAGATGCCATGAATAGGCCTAGTAATTATAATCGTCGTTCATTAACTCAAACTGACACTTAAATAGCCAGATCTAGGGAAACCTTTGTTTATTTGTATGTCGTGGTCCCACCCTCATCCCTCCCGTTGCTTGAAGACATTCTTATTTCCTCGGCGCTGTCACGATGGGAGCGCCTCTGAATAGCTAGTATACTGCAAGAAGCGCTTTATAAATTATCAGATACGATACTTTAATTTTACTATGTAGTCGTGCTGTAGTAACGGAGTCTGATAATATACATTTAGTAATTCACATCTGAGTTCTCCATGTACTAAAATGACCAATACGACACGCACGAGACACCGATTCAAACAGGCAGCGATGTTAATGGATCTCACCCGATCAGGTCATTGAAAAATGAGTCAAGGCCATTACGGTCGCTTGAACAAGGCCGTTAGTATGACTATTGTAGAAAAAGGGCTGGGGGTCAGACTTTGATCCATGTAGAGTTGGGGTGTGCAATGAAGACTTAACAATGGATTGCTAAGAAATACCAGGGTGTTGACCTCTATAAGCCCCGGCAATTCTCACCCTGATGGCCAAACACGGGGCACCATTCAAACGGGCGATTGCGGTGAAGGATCTCACCCGATCAATTCACTGGTCAATTCATTGGAGGCCATACATGTACATTTAGGCCTAAATTTACATAATACAGATTACCCTCTTTCAGAAGTTTGAATTGGGGCTAGCACCACTGCACCAGTTCCCACAAGTGAACCAGAGTGGGCTGGCACTCGCTCCACTGAATGAAGTGGTTTCTGGCACCGCACTTGCATTTCCATTCTTTGTTGTCGATTTCTGAATAAATGCCACACAATTAACAAGCTGATTATGTTCCTCTGTTGCCTTTATAGAACAATTACACTGAAGATTTGAGACTGAGGGCTCAGCAAAGAAAATCACAACCCAAATCTGTCGTCTGAAATGCAGTCGGAATAGAGTTCACGAACTGAGTTGCAGCTGTGCGTCTGATAAGGACAATAGAAGCATTGGAAGTAACATAGCCTTATTATGACCTCTGAGGTTCCGGGTTTACCTATTCATTTTTCCAATTATAGTTCGTAATGTTAAGCTTCGTACATTTTGTTTGTGTCATTTTGAATAAATGCACCGAAATATATATTGTATTGTATAATAAAACATACAATACAGTACAATACAATTAGACATTTATAGCGCGCTTTAACAAGACAAGACTAGTTGAAGTCTTGCACGAGAGCGCTTTTGCGCTGCGTTCTTGGCCATGCATGGTGTAATGAGAATAGATGAGTTTTTCATTTTGATTTAAATTGGATAGCAGATGAACATTGACGGATTGTAGCTGGCAGACTGTTCCATTCTCTGGGTCCGGAGACAGCAAAAGCACGATTTCCTCTTGGTGCGAAGAACGGTAAAGTTTCCTCGTGGCCGATCTGAGACTGAGTCCACTAGGATTTGAATCAAAGCATAGCACGACCATGGATGTCATGTAGGGGGAGGTTCCAGAATGGATATGATACCTGAGGAGGGAGATTTTTAAAATGATACGGTAGCGAATGGGAAGCCAGTGTAGTTGCTGAAGAGATTGTGTGATGTGACATGGTCTCTGGGACCAAGAACTTTTATCAGGAGAGCGGCGGCGTGCAGAACAGATGTTAGAGGTTGTAGCGTCGATGTGGGAGGACCATAATATATGACGGAATTGCAGTAGTCGATGCAAGAGACGACAATTAATGGCTTGAGTAAGAATTCAGAAGCAGGTTTCATCCAGGCAGCGTTTCACTTGTCTAATTCGGCGAAGGTTGAAATAGGCCAGCAGGCTCGGGCAATGGAGGAAATGTGTTGAGTCATGTTTAGATTGCGGTCAAGCAATTCTCCAAGTTCCCGAACCACTTCTAAAGGTGGAATATAACAACATGAGTTGATGTTAAGCATTTTCAGTGATTTATCATCATCAGGGCTTTATTTTAATGTCGGCTGTAAAATTGATGTAGCGCATATCTTTGGGTAATGAAGCATAATTATACTGATAGGCTATGTTATTTTATGCACGAGCTTCCATTTCTCTATAAGATCACAGATTCCTTGGTTTAATCGTTGGCACATTAGATGGACAACAGAGGGCTTCATATACGCTATGGCACAGCTGTTTAATTTAGAGAATCCATACATGTGGGGGCTTTATTCTAAACTAAATCTACTTAAAGCATGAAGGAGATGCGGAAACAAATACCCTGCAATTATTAAAATTGGGTCTTTCAGCCTAGACACACCCCTACAATAATAAATAATATACTTACTTACATTCGAGGAGAATGTGCGTTAAAGTTGATTGTGCTCTCTTAGCCACAATAATGACTGATCCTGTGTGTAATAGGTTCTTGAGTCGAATGCAAGAATTAAAATGGATTATATATTTAACTCCGCCACTGTTTTTCTCTGACAGTGCCAGTCCCAAGTATTCATAAAATGGAGGGGTGCGACTCTATTGATCTTTGTCATCAAATATCTTAAATAATCCCGGACATATCCTTCATTACCTATACTACCCCCTGTCCTATATAGGCCTACTGGTCACGATTTGCGCCCACGCTCGCATAACCGTGTTCTTTCTAGATTTTATTCCCTCACCAGGCGTGGTTTCCTGGCTAGGATGTTGTACAGCTAAGCCATATAGTGTTTTTTTAGTTTACTATTTACTAACTTTTTCTCTACTATATGATAACTTTGTATAACTTTGTATGTACAGCGCCGTGCGTTTGCCAGCGTTTAATAAAGAACACACTTACTTACTTACTGACTTACACAGCGTCGTTTTAAACTGAACTACTGGTTATAAAATGACGTCATCAGCAAGCTGATCAATCATTTTATGATACGCACTCCGTTGTATTTTCAAGCGTCAACGATGAGACGATGTTTCTCCTCTAGAATAGAAGGAGACAAGGTTTTATTTTAAAACTTTCATAAAATTATTATGAAATTTCAATAATATCAAGCGCTGAAGTTTGCACAAACAGAATTTGACCTATTAGTCAGGTAATTTATTTCGGCATTCTATTAAAGTTCCTGATCCTGCTTCTCCAGCTGATTATCGTCCGATATCCGTGGTGCCTATCCTTTCACGTCTTGTTGAACGAGTAATCGTACGCACTTATATCTACCCTGCGTTCCAAGTACCACCTACATCAGAGAATCTAGCTGATCAATATGGATTCCGGCCTACAGGATCAACTACTGCTGCCTTAATCGCCCTCTTACATCATATTACTTCCCTCTTACAGGAACATGAATTTGTCATCATGGTCTCAATGGATTTCTCGAAAGCATTTGACACTATTCGTCATCACACTTTGTTGGAAAAGCTTGGATCTATTGATATTCCGGATCATATTTTCAATTGGCTTTCAAACTATTTTCATGACCGCAAGCATATCACCAAGTTTCAAGGAGAAGTCTCGTCAATTGCATCCATAAATGCTAGTGTTGTTCAAGGATCTGGGGTTGGACCTGGATCCTACGTAGTTGGGTCGGCTGACCTTCATCCCAAAAACAGATTTAATATTCTTGTTAAATATGCTGATGATACCTATTTATTAGTAGGATCATCTAATATTGGAACAGCTGCCGAAGAATATGACCATGTGGCATCCTGGGCAAAAACTAATAATTTGAAGTTAAATCCATCTAAGACTCGTGAAATAATTTTCTCAAAAAGGGGTTTCAAAGCATCATCTATACCTATTGTCATCCAAGGTGCTGAAAGGGTTGACACAATTAGAGTGCTAGGGATTACCCTAAGTTCTGACATGCGCATGACAAAGCATACTGAAAAAGTCCTTGCCTCAAGTTCCACTTCTCTATACGCCCTCCGTGTTTTGAGAGATCATGGCATGTCTACTTACGCATTGCATGATGTTGCCATGGCAACCACTGTTGCACACCTAATGTATGCCTCCCCTGCCTGGTGGGGGTATGCCAGTGAGACTGATAGGAATAAATTACAGAGTATGCTAAATAGGATGAAACGTAGAGGCTTCCTCTTATCTACTACCCCTAGCGTTGTAGATATGTCCCAAGCTGCTGATTCTGGCTTATTTCGGGCTATTTGTGGGGAATCATCTCATGTTCTCCGAGGAATTTTCCCGCCTACACAGCAAATAAAATATAACTTACGACCCAGAATTCATAATTTTAATCTCCCAATCAATGATAAATGTAATTATATACCACGTATCTTGTTTAAAGATACATATTAATTAATTGTCCTATAATTATAATTACTTGTATATTTGTCTAGAATTATTAACGTTAGCCTGACTGTTTTAGCTAATTGTGTTACTTGTAACCTGTTGCGTTTTGTCAACTGGATTATTTTGAAATTAAACGAATATGATGATATTAGTTTCATGGACCGCATGGCGTCCGATGCCGGTCAGGCATTGTGAGAGTCCGCTAGGCGTCGTGAGGGTCGTTTAGGGTCAGGGTTAGGGTCGTCATTAGAAAACATGAAAAAAGGTACATTCCGCGGTAAAGTCGTAGTTTACGTTGCTAAATTATTTGATGTTGTCACTGTAAAATGGAAGCTGGATTGATGAAAGAAATTGTTTCCCTAAATGGAAGTGGGATTGATGAAAACGTTCCTGTGTTCGAAATAGAAGTTGGATCGATCGAAATAATTTTTCCCGTAAATAGAAGCTGGATGGATGAAATTAAGTTTTGGATTCAATAGAAACTGGATTGATGAAAATAATTGTTTCCGTAATTAGAAGCTGGATCCATGAGAATATATCTTTGCTTAAATAAAAGTTCCACTGATGAAAATTATTTCTTTCATGAAATAGAAGTTGGATTGATAAAAGTAATTTTTTCAAATTAAATAGAAGTTGGATTGATGAAAAAATGTCTTAATGAAATGGAAGGTGGATTGATGATAGTTAACATGCACATAGGTAGACTTCTTACTTACCAACATCAAGTACGGCATTGAAGACATTATAATAATTTAGCAACGTAAACTACGACTTTACCCATTCCGCATAGCATGACAAAATATACCGTATAAGAAGAACTTTTTGGTTGACTTTCAATCGTTCTTGTCGCAGTACTGTGTACCACTGAAAGCTAATTTTGCACCCCCTTTGTGCTGCGCCCGAGAGCGGTTGCCCCTTCCCCCCCATTCGTTACGCCTCTGCAAGTTGGGACACATGTTATCTCGATTCAAGCCAGAGGTCAGACAGACATTTAATGGTGTTTGGATGAGATCTCGAATGCAAAAGTCTTGGTACCATTAATTATTTATTAAAAGAAGGGTAATATGTAAACGTCTCCACTTACACAGTACATAAGAATCACGGTTTTTATATTAAAGAATGAATACCAAATTACGTTTACGTGACTGCTTTGAATTCTAGCTATCCTTCACTAGCTCCGTATTGTTATTTCCCTATTTATGAAGTTATGAAGCACCACTATCTAATGACCAAGCATCAATTGATGGTGCTGACCAGCTGTGTATGAAGGACTTGTCCAAGGTCCCTACATCGTAAATATTTCACGGGAGGCTCGAACCTGCAAGGGTAACCCTCAAGCCAATGAGCTACCTGTCACGTTGAGCTAGTTGCTGCAAATGCTGTGGCCGAAAATCCTCCACATTGCTATTCAAGGAGTGATATTTGGTTTTAGTTAAAACGTTTGGGAGTACGTGATCGGTAATCTCTTGACATGTTATCGGGACTCGTCTCAGGATTCCTTCGGCTGACGGTTTCGTCCGCTAGTCTACCGTCGGCAAATGTGCTTCAGACAACCAGCAGGTATAAACTATTTTGTGTGCTCAGGTATCCATTGTCATTTGTTTGCATTGTTATCTGAAAAATCCACACCATCTATTAATGGGAATCCGTTGGTTGGCTCCACGTGTGTGCGTGGGCCCACCACTGGCGACTCTTCTCGTTTACTGTGTATTGTTTTGCTAATTGGTCTACTATTGCAGTTCCTAATGATGTTTAACACCGTATTGTGCAGAGAGTGCCTCGGATCTGTTTTGCTATTTAAGCGGTTATATAAATGATCGAGTATAACCAAAGGAGGGCATTCCAGAGTTGGCAGTTGATGCTTGGTCAGTGTTTGTGGTCTATGGTGAACTGAGGAGAAGGCGTAATGATGGCTGCCTTTTAAAACTGTGTAACCAGTCAGCCAGCCACTACCACCATAGATACACTGTAGCTTAAAGGAGACTTCCGTCTGGTCAGTGGCTAAATTGCTCATCAAGAGATGGTGAATCTCCAATTCTAAAACGTGAATATAATAACCGATACTCGCTATTTGCTGTTTGAACAATCATAACATTCGTCAAACACAATGCATATAGTCGATAATTTTTATAAAAAGACTGTCTTCTCTTTAGATTGCGGATGTACATGTCTATATCTGTCTAGTGTGTGTAAGAATCTCACAAGGGTGCAATCTAAAAGAGCTAAACAGGTGCTGTTTAAGAAGAGAAAGAGTGCATGGATTTTCAGAACTAAATGCTAACCGTTGCGTAGATCCTTGACAGTGGCTTGACAGTATCACTTAAGCCGTCTGTGGTGAAACAGTATGTGCGTTTAATGACCCATAGACCATTCCAGGAGGATGGAAATCAACGGATCTCGTAGGTCAGGTGGCTGATCTCGCATGAGAGGTGCCAGACTGAACTGAATCACCGTCTCTGGTGCGAACAGAGAACTTTAATCGGTAGCTAACTGTCAGAGCTTAGACAATTTTTCCTATCTGTTACCTGTAACAAGTTGCGACCTGTCAGCTTGGTGTTGTGAATAAACGAAGTTGATTGATTGATTGAGCGACTGTGGTGAGCAACTGTCCCTGAAGGACTTGCTCATGAAAGAATTGCTGTACGCAATTGTCAGTCTCTGATTTTCTGCTCTGAACAGGTTTCTCTCGGTGACGTCATGTCTGAGCCGAAGGCTGGACAACCACGCCCATCCTCCGTACACTCTGCCGAGCAACAAGAACAGGAGATGGGTCGAGCTGAAACCATTTCACGAGATGTACGAATACACCATCAAACCGCTTCCCTTTCCAAAGACGGGAGGACGAGGACCCAACGGTAGAAAGACGTTCTTCATTTCCTGTTGTTGTTGATCCTACATTTACAACGGAACCTGCCCATATATCACTTAATTATATCGTAAAATTCTTATGTATAAATTTATTGTTAAACAAATTCTCTTAAATGAATTTTTGTCATAATTGCAAGATTGCACTTAATGTTGCAACTTAGTTATAATATCTTGTAGAAAATCTTGTCTCAGCTTGGTGGTGAATATGGCCTTTTGTGGTTACATTGCTAGTAGACTTGGTTGTACTCCTAATATCATTACTGCCATTACCGATTGTATTGTAACTGCCACTTCTGGCAAGGAATGCTAATACAATTAATACCATTAATGCCAGTACTGCCATTACTGATTCTGTTATAACGGCCACTACTTGCAAGGAATGCTAATATTTACCATTAATACGTTAAACATTTCTCTGACTACTATTAATTGCCAGTACTGCTGCGGTTGCTGCGTTTAATAACTAGTTTCTCTTTTTAGGGCGTATTTGGAATCATCGTCGCGGTGGTGGTCACAAGCGTAGGTTCCGCATGATAGACTGGGTGCGCTGCCACGAAACAGACGGACCGACGAAGATGGAGAAGGTGGAGCAGATCCTGTATGATCCAAACCGGAGCGCCCGGATTGCACTCGTTGCCACTGGCGAAATGAAACGATACGTCATTGCGACGAATAGCATGAAACCAGGAGATCTTATCCAATCAACGCAAGTGTTGTCGCGTTCACCTAGTAAGATTTTTGGCCTAAATGAGTCCTATCATTTGTTTATTGCAGAAATTTATATCGCGCCCCTTCAAGGTAAAGTACTCGGGAGCGCTCCCAACCCAGCCCCGACTAAAACGGACACCGTTCTTTGGCCTTCCATGTGTCTCTAGTGTTGATGTTTTCACCTAGTACGGCCTTTTGACCTAATTGAGTGAACTCTAGTGTTGAATTGTTTACAAGATAAGTTTAATCTAATCTATAAATTTATCTCATACTTCTGTAACTGTGCGAATATGCAAGGTATCAGTTAATGAATTTCAGATCTGCAAGCTTCAGTTAAAAAAGTGACTGATGGGAGCAGCAAGCTGAAAAAGAACTGCTAAGAATAGCTTGTAATAGCTCCAGACTCGCATTTCTGTGCAACTCTTTGCATGTTAAGAAATTTGTTTAATAATAGTTATAATAATAACGTTCAGTTATACCAGTGCTTTCAAATCGTTTTTGGAACCATTTTGATATGAAATACGTTTTGACGAATCCCTGACCTAAGCACAACATATTCTGGTATAAAGTTTTTAAGCAGTGGTGGGGTGTATAGTTTTAATCCAGAAAAATGACATTAGAAATTATTTTAAATTAATTTTTCCCACGGAATCCTTCACCTCATTATCTGATATATAATAATACGTTTTTCAAACAACACTTATCTAATTTCCTCCCAACCCTTGTCTTCCCTTCACGCAAATCACAGAACACCCTCTGGGAAACACCAAGTTACACAATGCTATGAATGTCTTTGTAGTTCGTCCAAGCGAGGGCGATTCGCACCCCCTTGGATCATTGCCGCTCGGAACCCTTGTCAGCTGCGTCGAACAGTTTCCCGGGACCGGTGGACGCATGGCAAGTGCCGCTGGCGTTTCTGCCCAACTGGTGAGGAAACAGGATGGTCAGTGTGTCGTTCGGTTACCATCCAAGCGTGAAGTTATACTGCAGCCAACGTGCGCGGCCACAGTTGGCCGGGTTTCAAACGTCGACCACAACAAGCGAGTCATTGGCAAGGCCGGTCGAAATCGCTGGCTTGGAATTCGGCCTCGCAGTGGTCGTTGGCATCGTAAGGATGGATACTGCGGCCGGAAGATAAAGGGCATCAAGGATCCGATTGTGTATACAAAGCCACGTCCGCCAAAACCGAAGGCGCAGTTCTTTGGCCTTCCGAATGCCCCGGGCATCTACGAAACGCGGCTCTTCAGTAGGTGAAAAGGTGTGCGGACGTCTCACGAGTTCAGGGTTTGAACTTTGCAAGAAATATACTACGGTTGGTGTCAGGTGAATCTGTTTCACTGATAGATTGGTTGGTTTCTGATACTGGTAATAGGTACTGGATAATGTGTTCTGGACCTTGACTCCGGGACCTCGTACCGTCAACTGGTACCAGCCATTGGAGGAGAGAATGAGTTGATTTCTTGTATGATTCAGAGTGAAAAAGAAATAATTTTGGTCGAAGTGTTTGTTATTTTTCAAACAGTTGTTGAGCAATGAAGCCGTTACACAGTTCCCACATCCCTTTAAAAGACATACAGGATCCTTCTGAAAAGCTAAATAGCAAGCTGCCACAAAAAAATGTCGGCATGCTTTATTGTAACACAAATTCGAAGACAATAGGGTCTGGGATGTGGCACCAACCTAACTTCCGCTTTCAAACAACATTATAAAATGCTAGCACTGCATCTTGAATGGTTTCCAAAGCAACACTTTTGATGGGATCCAATTATTGTATTCTTTAAAGTTGTCTTGACTTCCAAAAAAATTCTAGTCGAGTGGTTTTTAAAGTGGTGGTCCTCAGACCATCGCTGTTCCAGTTAGCTCTGGTCACTGTTTGTAAAAATGGTCCTTGAAAATTAGTTTTCAAATTATTAATGAAAATTATTAGCTAAAAATGAAAAGGGTGATGCAATTCAGTAACACATGAAAAATTGCTTCAGAAATACAGTAGTGTTAATCTACATAAAAAAGTTAGTTTTGCAACAAAACCCCTTCAATAGCATATGCGTTTACCTCCAAGCAACTGACTCTGCGCTTACAAGAAAGCATGAAAAACTCCATGAAAACCAAAGTTTTTCCAGCTCCTCGCTTAAAAAGGTTTACAAACCACTGTACAATAAATAACGAACATATCGGTGAGCTGCAAAAACAAAGTTCGTGTGTAAGGATCAGCTCGAATTAACGCTAACGGTGTTAATGCAATGAGTTATGAATTGTGCTAGTGACTACAATTGACTTTAATATAAAACTCGACTAAACAAAGTTACTTTAATTAAAGCAGTTAATTGACTAACTAAGATCTGAGCAATTAATTTGTAGATTAATATACAGAAATACCTGTTTAATGACAATTAAAGCAGAATAACTACCGGTATGCCGAGCTACTCGGGATGTTAATAGACGCATAATTTACAATAAGAAAATGCATGAAATAGCTATTGAAATAAGACGACGTTACAGTTGTACACAGCAGGTGGCGGGTTAATGTTCAGTATACATGGTGGTATTTAAAAATAAAATCTGTTACATATCCACGTTTCAGCATTCTTAGAGGTTCATAAAAGGCACCAAGTAAGAAGATCGGAGGCATGTACAGAGAAAACACAGTAACAGATTACATATTTCGCACCACTCCAAGCTCACCACTTTGATCTGCTTGCATAGGATCATGCATAAAATACGTCTGCAAAACATTGGACTCTCCACTCTGTCCCCAACTGCGGACGTCCGCACTCCAGCAGAGTACTAATGCTTCTGTTGGGCTACCCTGCAGTGCTACGTGGTTGGGTGCTTTGATATTTCCGCATCCGGCAAAGGCACTCTAATTACATCCAGTAGAGTACAGACTGGTTCTGTAACTGGAGTTGGTGTTTAAGGCACAGGCTGTACAGAAATAACTATACACCAAACTCAGCTGTGGGCATAACACCCATTGAACCCAATGCCAACATTTAGGCGACTCCACACTCTACAAATTGTAGACTACGGAAGACCCCGTAGTCTTCATACAAGATTTTAAAAATCTTAAATGTACCAATGCTTCAACCTTTCCTCACAGTCCCTGGGTTCGAAACTTCAGGCAGAAGTAAATGCAGAGTAGTGAATAAGGTGCAGTTGAACTGCGACTCCATGCTTCAGTCAGCATCCAGCAACTCGTTGGTTAAGATAAAATCACTCGAAACCTGTTATACTACATTTAAAATTTGACATTAAATATTTACAATCAAAGCATGTAGCACATAAAATCATCGAAAACAAACTGGAAGAGTTCAAAATGCCATCATTGAAATATGTTAATATACATACATCTGTAGAATTAAACACGTCATCTTAACAATGCAAACCAAACTACGTACTGCAGAAATCAAGAACTTTGGAGAACTACAAACGCCTTGGAATTTCGTCAGTCTCACAGCTTCAAAAGGTTCAAGTTCAGTGTGGACCCATTAGCACACTTCTGAGTTTTCATCACCCTTCTGTTTAGCTTGCAGCGGTGTTATGTCCCCCCCAAAGCTACGCCGTACTGATTAATGCACCTACAAGAACTGTGGTATATGTTATGGCATGCTCTGTTGTGTGTTGTATTGTGTAATGTTGTGGTATGTTCTGTTGTTTGTTGTTGTTCTATGTTATGTTGTGGTATGTTCTGTTGTGCGTTGTTGTATTATGTTATGTTGTGGTACGCTCTGTGCTAAAGATTGACCATCCCAGCATAATCCCTTTTTACATACATCCTAATTTACACATTATCATGTGGCATGTACCCTCGACGACTTCCCATGAACGAATCCACACTGTACCCTTCCCTGTTGAAGTGCTGTCCACGTTTTCTGGCCTGGCTTCCAGATCCTGGGCAGATTTGTTGATTCCTGCAGCACTGTGCATCACCAGCTGGAATTTTTCAAAAAGAAACGCTGCATCCAGTGCAACTGTCTTTAGTCTCAAGTCACAAAAGTCCTATTGCATTTGGTATCCATCTGAAGTGCGTTTGATTGCAACTGGCCCGGTCAATCGAACGTGACGCCACCTCAGAAAATCTGCGATTGTCTTGTGTGATTACTCACCGACACGAAATATCACGCACAAAAGTGTCACACGTAACAACATTTCCGTAACAATTACCCACTGCTTCCGAATTCCTTACGACACGTTTTCCTACGTCACCGGGTTTGAACTTTCCAGCATTTCCAGCAGGAACGAGTCCATCGGAGTCGTCCCCAAGAGCTTGATGAAGAAGAGGTGTTCGATGCACTTGAGTCCGATGCTGCGAAGCGCAGGCAACCGTAGCAACAGCTGTGCAAAGCGACACGTGTCGTCTGGGTACTGCAGGCGACAGTACTCGTCGAGGGACGCGTAGACTTTGTCGCGAAGTGATTCGACCAAACCTACAGACTTGAGGTCCTTGGCATCTGCAAAAGTATGACAGTTGCCTTGGCTAAAGAAGAGCAGTTGTTTATGAGATTCCTCTAAGCCACTTTCCAAATCATTATTATACATTTGTTAAGTGCCATTAATCTAATGAACAAGCATCAATGGGTGGTGCTGAGTAATAGTTATTGTGAGTGTATGACTTGCTCAAGGCCCCTAAACAGCAAGTCTCAGGGGAGGAGGATTGAACCCATACTCTCTACATTACAAGGCAAGCGCTCTAACCAATCGGCTACTGTGTCCCACAATACAAGCTTTAATATGCTAACCCTGAGAGGGCAGACGTTGGTATGATGCATTAGCAATTTCACTTTCTCAGCCTCAGCATATGAAGGTGCGCAGCTAGTCCTCTCCCTCACCGTCTCATCTTCCCATCGACAGTGTACGGTCGATGTACTCATTTCACAGCCCACTTCAGGTGTAAGCAAAGGAGAAACCATGAAGCCTCCTTCACCTTGACGGGGATTTCAATCCCCAACATCTCGACCAACACACTAACCACTAGCCTATCGCACTAACGTTGCATAGAAATTTAACCCATTTCTTGCAAGCTATGGCAGACTCCAAACAAGACAATACGCTTTTACCTGAATTACAGACAAATGTTGTAACCTGGACTGGAGAGAATTACCTGGAAATTACCTGTAACCTGGAAATTGCTGTTCACTGCACCAGAAATAATTCCTGCAGCTTAGATTACAGAGATTAATATCTCTACCTTGATTAATTAAGAAATTCATTCTCACCTGGATTGAACAGAATCACCGCGCGCAGACATCCAAGCTCCGTCTTATCAACGTTCATGTCGCGCATCTTTCCGACGAGCTCTGTCAGCACTCGGTCGAATATGATTCCAACACCCGCTTTATACGCGCTCGTGCGATGAATGCGCATTCCTGTCGCCAGCAGAAGGCAGTCCTTGACTGCGATCGAACGGTGGGAGAATCCAGCGATCAACAATTCATTCCAGCCTTAAAAGCAACAAGAAACAAAAGTTCAAGGATTAGTAAATAACAATACAGCATATACATATTCATGCAACATAACACAAGCCACAACATAACACACAATAGCACAACGTAACATAATACAACACCACACAACAGAACGTAGCACAATGCAACAATCAGTAGATAGTGGCACTTAATAAATGCATAATAATAATAAATAGTAATGAAGAATATTCTAACTTACTTAATAATAAATAATAATAAAAGATATTCTTACTTACTTACTTAATGTTTGCATAATAATAATAAAAAAGAATATTCTTACTTACTTAATGTTTGCATAATAATAATAAAAAAGAATATTCTTACTTACTTACTTAATGTTTGCATAATAATAATAAAAAAGAATATTCTTACTTACTTACTTAATGTTTGCATAATAATAATAAAAAAGAATATTCTTACTTACTTACTTAATGTTTGCATAATAATAATAATAAAAGATATTCTTACTTACTTACTTAATGTTTGCATAATAATAATAAAAAAGAATATTCTTACTTACTTACTTAATGTTTGCATAATAATAATAAAACAGAATATTCTTACTTACACACTTGATGCTTGCATAATAATAATAAAAAAGAATATTCTTACTTACTTACTTAATGTTTGCATAATAATAATAAAACAGAATATTCTTACTTACTTACTTAATGTTTGCATAATAATAATAAAAAAGAATATTCTTACTTACTTACTTAATGTTTGCATAATAATAATAAAAAAGAATATTCTTACTTACTTACTTAATGTTTGCATAATAATAATAAAAAAGAATATTCTTACTTACTTACTTAATGTTTGCATAATAATAATAAAAAAGAATATTCTTACTTACTTACTTAATGTCATGCATAATAATAATAAAAAAGAATATTCTTACTTACTTACTTAATGTTTGCATAATAATAATAAAAAAGAATATTCTTACTTACTTACTTAATGTTTGCATAATAATAATAAAACAGAATATTCTTACTTACACACTTGATGCTTGCATAATAATAATAAAAAAGAATATTCTTACTTACTTACTTAATGTTTGCATAATAATAATAAAACAGAATATTCTTACTTACTTACTTAATGTTTGCATAATAATAATAAAAAAGAATATTCTTACTTACTTACTTAATGTTTGCATAATAATAATAAAAAAGAATATTCTTACTTACTTACTTAATGTTTGCATAATAATAATAAAAAAGAATATTCTTACTTACTTACTTAATGTTTGCATAATAATAATAAAAAAGAATATTCTTACTTACTTACTTAATGTTTGCATAATAATAATAAAAAAGAATATTCTTACTTACTTACTTAATGTTTGCATAATAATAATAAAAAAGAATATTCTTACTTACTTACTTAATGTTTGCATAATAATAATAAAAAAGAATATTCTTACTTACTTACTTAATGTTTGCATAATAATAATAAAAAAGAATATTCTTACTTACTTACTTAATGTTTGCATAATAATAATAAAAAAGAATATACTTCTTACTTACATAATAATAATAAAAAAGAATATTCTTACTTACTTACTTAATTTGCATAATAATAATAAAACAGAATATTCTTACTTACTTACTTAATGTTTGCATAATAATAATAAAAAAGAATATTCTTACTTACTTACTTAATGTTTGCATAATAATAATAAAAAAGAATATTCTTACTTACTTACTTAATGTTTGCATAATAATAATAAAAAAGAATATTCTTACTTACTTACTTAATGTTTGCATAATAATAATAAAAAAGAATATTCTTACTTACTTACTTAATGTTTGCATAATAATAATAAAAAAGAATATTCTTACTTACTTACTTAATGTTTGCATAATAATAATAAAAAAGAATATTCTTACTTACTTACTTAATGTTTGCATAATAATAATAAAACAGAATATTCTTACTTACACACTTAATGTTTGCATAATAATAATAAAAAAGAATATTCTTACTTACTTACTTAATGTTTGCATAATAATAATAAAACAGAATATTCTTACTTACTTACTTAATGTTTGCATAATAATAATAAAAAAGAATATTCTTACTTACTTACTTAATGTTTGCATAATAATAATAAAAAAGAATATTCTTACTTACTTACTTAATGTTTGCATAATAATAATAAAAAAGAATATTCTTACTTACTTACTTAATGTTTGCATAATAATAATAAAAAAGAATATTCTTACTTACTTACTTAATGTTTGCATAATAATAATAAAAAAGAATATTCTTACTTACTTACTTAATGTTTGCATAATAATAATAAAAAAGAATATTCTTACTTACTTACTTAGTTTATGCATAATAATAATAAAAAAAGAATATGCTTACTTACTTGATGTCTGCATAATAAATAATAAGAGATATTCTTACTTACACACTTGATACTTAGTCACTGATGCCTAATAAATGCGTATTAACAACGTGATCATTACCAGCTCTGAGCAGCGTCACTTGGTCATCGGTGGGTAATTCCATGAAGTGGGGAATGCGCTTGGCCCAGTCGACGAGAGAGAAAAGCTGCTTGTCCGCAGCCTGGCAGATGCTCGACACCGGGTCCTCTTCCGCGTCCAGGTAGCTCTCCATCTGCGGATCGACCGCCAATTCCGCCTGGAGGATCTCTTCTACTGGCATCTCGTTGTTGGCAAACGTCGAGTTTTCCAACTCCGACTCGCACTTCTCCCTCGCTCGCTGGCGTTCCTCTTGCACGGCTGATGCAAAGAAAGATCAAGGAACGCAATGTTCATACGTTGAATAGATAGTGTAACGTGAATCTATACCAGTGCAATGTGTCGTGTTGAATTTGTCAATTTATATAGCACCTCTTGAAATTACTCATGACTGCTTCTGGCATGATAACCTCATTATCATCGTCAGCAAAATAATCCTCAGAACATCAAACTCATCATCCTCAGCATCATTATCAGCCTTGGGTTCGAATAACTATCTACATTCTTTTCAGTCATACATGTGTCAAATTCAGTGCTGTTTAGTCCAAGTTTAGCCTAGTACAAGTTTAGCATAGTCCACGTCCTGTTTAGTCCAAGTCCAGTTTTGTTCAACAAGTCCCGTTTAGTCCAAGTCCAGTTTAGTCTACAAAGTCTAGTTTAGTCCAAGTCTAGTCTTCGTTTATACTGCAGCAGTCATGGTCTTCCATTGTTTCTCATTGCTTCAATTTTGCACACATGTGAATATTTAAATAAAGAAATATAATAAATATGTTCTAATCCAGGGGTGTCAAGAAGCCAGTCTGTGGGTCATTTCTGGCCCGCAGAGCCTTGCCTAAACCCTACTGTGATGTTAATAAAACTGGTAACAAATATCAAAATTAAGATTTTATAAGCCTAATTCGATTGTATGCTAAAAATGCACAATTTAAGATTTAGTATTGCAAAAATCTTCTGGGGCAGGCTCACAGAGCCCCTCCCAGACCTTACCCCATTTCTCTCAGGCACCTTCAGTATCCTGGCCCGCCACTTGCTGGCAAATATTGCCACTGGCCCACAATTAAAAAAGTTTTCACACCCCTGTTCTAATCAAACAAGTCCCTCAAGTCCTTTTTCTTTAGTCATGGCTGGGCCAGGATCGCTCCTGAGTAGGTTCTTGAAGGGGCGCTATATAAATGCTCTGAATGAATGAATGAACGTCTTCTCACCTTCTCGTTTCATTCCGACCAAGAGACATTTCTGGTAGCGACAATACTGGCACCGATTGCGTTGGCGCTTGTCCATTGGACAGGTACGGTTCTCACGACAGGCATACTGCAGCTCCTTACGAACCGTGCGTTTAAAGAAACCCTTACAACCCTCGCAGCTGAAACAGGGAACTCAAGGTAAGGGAACTGGTCGTCTAATGCAAAAGATAATGCATAGTTGATCGTTTAATGAGAAAAGGTAATTCATGGGACGGAAATTGATCATTTAATGCGAAAAAGTAATTCATGACTAGGTAACTGACCATTTAAAGTGAAAAGGTGATTCAAAGGGAAGATAATTGATCATTTAATGAGAAACGGTAATTCATGAGAAGTTAACTGATCATTTAATGTGAAAAAGAGATTCAAAGAAACGTATGCACCAATAAGATGAATAAAGTAACAGAACCAGGTCCTCATTTGAGATTTAAGGCCCATTTGTATCTCAACCCAGATGTATGACCCAGTATCTGTAAAACCAGCTGTATCAACCTATGGCCGATATCTCCTTGTACCCTGGAAAATGACCTGTAACGCCCCATTTGTATCTATACCAAAAGTGTACAACCCATCTGCAAATACCTGTAAACTCCATAGTGTTTTCCAGATGCTCTATCACCGCAAATGGCGCACAGGTGTTTCGTGATGCTCGACGAAGCGCCATTGTTGCCTAGCAACGGAGGCGAGTGGTACTGCATCGGGGACTGCAGCGGAGTGTAGGTCGCCCCCATCGACACGTCCAACATTCCGGGGGAGTTGCCGTCGCCCACAGACATGGCAGACGACAGAAGATTTGGAGACTGGATGTCGCGTCCGTCCATCATTCCCATATCGTAGTAATCCTCCGGTGCCATATTAACGTCCGGCGCCATGGCAATATCGGGCGCCATGGTTACGCCGGCATCCGGCGACTGCGTCATGCAATCGTACGCCATGCACGGCGGCGAAAACCCGGAGAAGCTGCTGAGAGGCGGAAAGATGGACATGGAGTCGCTATATCCGTTTGCCTGGAGGGAAGAGGACAGTGGCGTCAAACCGATGTAAGACATGTCTCCATTTTTGTCGTCCTCCGGAGACGTTGTTTTCGGAGAATCACGTAAACCGTTCGTGGAATTCATTTCGCGTCTAGATGGTCAAAACAATCGAGAAGTTCTGTGCTTTGTCTGCAGAGCAATAAAACAAAGCAGTAAGTCAGCAGTATGATAGACGGCCAAGCCAGTAAATTATGTTTATAATTAGTAACTTCTATTGCGCCGGTGTCTAATGCACAAGGCATCAACCGATGGTGTACCAACACCAAGCCGTAATCAGGTCAATATCCAGAAGGTCAGTCCGCAAGACAGAGAGACAGCCTATGGTGCATAAACACCATATAAAAGGTACCTGGTAAGTCTCAAGTTAAGAAGGAAATGACACAGCGACTGAACAGAATAAACAACTAGAGGAAGACAGAGTTAGCCATGTCATGTCAATAGGAACAAAATATATGACCCTTCTGTCAGAGTGTTGACAAGGTGAACTGTAGAGGATAGATCAACACCAATACATACAAATCCATAGATACATGCATACACAGATACAAACATACATATGGACCTACACAATACTAACTATGAGCGCCTCTAAATGGCTCACCCTACTTTATAAACATTTCAATACAATACAATACACATGCACCTACAAACATAAATACATTAAGACATACGTACATATACATACACATTCATTCATTCCGAGAATTTATATAGCGCCTCTTCAAGAGACCTACTAAGACGCACAACAAACCATACATTTAGACATATATAAATACATTTAGACACATACATACACACATACATTTCTACAAAGTTCGACCGTACGTTACAGCAGAAAATAGCGTACGCGTACGGTACGTAATTTACTAAAAATAATAGCGTACGCACGGTATTCAGATTCCGTACGTATGAGCAGCCTTTAATATTAGTTGCTTCTCGTGACGCCACATTTTGTCTCCTCATTTCTCGTCGTTTTTTTCTCGTCGTTATTACGTCACTTTACAGTTCTTATTTGTAGTTCCGCTTTCAGCGAAGAGGTAAATTATTATTTTGTTTTTATTTTGTATAATTTTCCATTCTTTAATTTGTAATTTTGTTATTCCTTGTTAATTCTATAATAAAAATTATAAAAATTAGCGTACGCTATTTATTAATTTAGCCAAAAAATAGCGTACGCGTACGGTACGCATTTCAGCAGAAAAATAGCGTACGTTCCGTACGTACGGTCGAACTTTGCATTTCTACATACATACACACACATACATCTGAGCAATTACGGTATACACAAAACCTTTAGCAACTTGTCGAGACGCTTAAACGCACCATCTGACAGATCGTAAACTTTTCAGCTTATTAAAACAAGACGAATATAAGACTATTACGATACTGCTGACTACGTAGACATATTCTCGGAAGAGTACTTCGTTTACCGCGTAAATGTCGTTCACGTGGGTCTCAATGACTGGCAATTTTAAGCACAGCTCAATCTGGCCCCTACAACAGTGGTGTAGTCGAGGGTATACGCGGGTATACGGCGTATACCCACTGACAATTATTAGCAAGCACCGTATACCCACTGGAATTTGGTGAATAACGCGGGTATACGGTTAAAATGTTTGCAAAAGTGTTGGTATACGGCGCAGATAGCCCCATGTTTAAGTCCCGATTCAAATTTGGTCACTTCTTCATCGAAGCTTTCTGTGGTAATTGACGAATCACCACAGTCGGTAAACAAGCTGTTTTAGTTATCCATATAAAGCGGTCATTGACAGTGCGAACACTCTCCATTTGCTGAAATCCCAAGCTCTTGCCAGAAAATCCCAAGATTGGCCAAAAGTGTGCCAAAAATCCCAAGTTACCGAAAAGGAAAAAGATGTGATGAAATATGAAATGCGTTTTCACTTTTAACAATCACAATTGTTCACAAAAATGCCTAGTTAAGAACTCGCAAAGAAAAAACCGGAGCATAATATTGAATAAACAATGTTTACAGGTTACAATAATAATAAAATTAATGTCTTTCAGATTGAACGAGTTTTTCTAATCTGATTCGCTGCCACTGTTGCAAAGTACGGTAAAAACTAGTCTGTAGACCTTAGAAAAATCCCAAGATTGCTAGGCAAAATCCCAAGATCCCAAGTCGGATCCCCATATTCCCAAGATTCTTGGGAAAATTCCCAAGCAGTGGTCGCACTGGTCATTGACAACGAAGAGCCAGTTTTTATATTTTTATATTGCTGGACCTCATTGAACTGGGGCACAGACAGCTGCGGCCACAGCTATGAAGAGTTATACATGCATGTATCGATAGTCTGAAGGTTCGATAGTCCGAAGTTTTCATGGTTAAACCGTATTTTACGTTGCTAAATTATAGTGTCACTTTAAAATGGAAACTGGATTGATGAAAAAATTGTTTCCCTAAATGGAAGTGGGATTGAGGAAAATATTTCCTGTGTTTAAATAGAAGCTGGATTGATCGAAATAATTTTTCCCGTAAATAGAAGCTGGATGGATGAAATTAAGTTTTCGATTCAATAGAAGTTGAATTGATGAAAATAATTGTTTCTGTAAGTGGAAGCTGGATCCATGAGAAATTTCTTTGCTTAAATAAAAGTTCCATTGATGAAAAATATTTCTTTCGTTAAATAGAATTTGGATTGATAAAAGAATTTTTTTTTATTAAATGGAAGTTGGACTGATGAAAAGATTTCTTGATGAAGTGGAAGCTGGACTGATTATAGTCATCATGCACATATAGGTAGACTGCATGCTTACTTATCAACGTCAAGTACGGCATTGAAGACATTAAAATAATTTAGCAATCTAAAATACGGTTTTACTGGTTTCATTTATTGTAGCATATAGTTTGAGCATCGATCCAACTTCTACTTACACTAGGACATTTTTTCATCAATCCAGCTTTCACTTAAACTATAAAATATTTTCATCAGTCCAACTTCTATTTAAGCAAGAATTCGCTTAATCGATCCAACTGCTACGACCATAGGATCTTCGGACTATCTAGCCTTCGGACTATCGAACCTTCGGATTATCGACCTGTTCCCGTTACAACACATTTCATTCATTCCATCCCTCCTACCTCCGCCAGTTGTTCACGGACTGTTCAACCCGTTCCTCTTCCACCCTCACACTGCTCCGCCCTTCCGTCACCTCATCACTAAAATTTGCAAATCGCTCCATAGCCATAGCTGTACCGCCTCGTTGGAACAAATTCCAAAAGTGCTACGACAAATATCCGATCCATCCCACGAACTCACCAAAACCTCACCTCTTGCTCCACAGGTCTTCCACTCAAAACTGAAAACACTGCTTTTCACGAATCCAATTCCGATTCCTTATCTTCCTCTCACCTCCCTCGACATTTCAACTCTAAGCATCATGCACCCTAGCCGTCTGACTGCCTGCCTGCCTGCCTCTCTGGATCTTGACCCTCTGCCTATCGATTCTGTTTTGATTAAGCGCCTGTTCCCGTGACTTCGCTTTTGTGGGCGCTCTAGAAATCTCGAGTTTCCGATTACGTTTACGAAAGTTGTTACTCTAGAGAATTGCTTGCAATTAGCCGGTTTTACGAAAGAGTAGGCCTCTGGGACAGGTGCATACTCTAGGTTTTTTCTGAAGTTAAGCTATCATTGTTTGTTGTAGCTGCAGCTCTTCCACTGCATCACAGTCACTGAGCCAGTCACTGACTTATTTATATAAATTATTTTGGTGGTATGGTTGAACTAATTATGTCATGTTTTGAAACTGCAATACATGAGTTAAATAGTGATATTTATAATAAAAAATACCAAATTTAGTAAAAATAAAGTGACTAAAATGGGCTCCATTTGGCAGCAAATGCTCTAAAATGCGTTGTCAGCTGGGGATCCGCCCCATGCAGACCCCGCAGGTGGAGCTTACGACGCTCCCCCAGACCTCTTAGTCGGATTTCCTCGGGCGATGTGCTCCCGAGAACGCAAACACTCTGCGTCATTGGCTCGCGAAAAATTTTTATTATAATTTACAGCAGGGCATATTTTACCTGTTTAAGTGGTGGGACAAATGTCCCACAATGCTCGGATGTGTCCCACTACTGATTTGAATAAATGTATCGCGCGTGAGCGCGAAAAATTTTTTTTCACCCTTTTTTCAATGAACACTTCAAATTCACAAATATGGTATGATTTACAGTATACCCACTGCTTTTCTTACCACTACACCACTGCCCTACAAGGCACCCAAATAGATAAGGACTGATAAGGACAGGGGTTAGAGTCTCCACGACCCCCCCCCTCCCGTCCTATGTCCTATCAACAAAAGTCATTGAGACCAAGTGCTCAGGGTCGAGAGTATGGAGGCCCGATGATATCATAATTTCTATAAAAAGAAAACAGTACTGGTCATGAACCAGTGGCAGTGAGTGAGTTATAAACACATGAACAAGTGTGTGATTGAGTAAGGAGTGAGTCAGTAAGCAAAGACATTGCATCATACACGATTTCATTGAGGAATTTTTCAAGTAATGCACAAACGGTAGAACAGAAATTTGTTCTGCATTAAACTGGTGCAAAGACTTTATGGTACCCCCATTTCAAGTTACCCCTCCCCGGTAATCTGAAATCAATTTCATATTACCCCAGGGTAGCCTGAACCTCGTAATCTCCAAACTTCTAAAGCGCCACTCGAAAGCCAAGCGCAGGGCACCAGCTTATTCACGAGTGCTGGATTTCAGAACCTGATTTCATATTACCCCTGCCCTGTTCACATTACACCCTCTCTGATTTATGAGTTAGCAAAAATGATAAATTCTTATGCTTACAAATAATGACACATTTACTGAATGAAACACGTCAAACATACAAGATTGAAAGCTAGTCTCAATATCTGAAAAAATTAAAAAGTCACAGAAATGTTAATTGCATTAAATCACTCATACACTAGTTCAAAGTGCATGACATATTACATACCCAAACCATATGTATGCCCTATACCCTATCCCTAAACCCTATACTCTGAAAGTATCTAAATGAACATATATAACTGTTTTGAGGGGGTTATCTGAAATTGTAGAGGGTAGGATGAAAAATCGCCTTCAAGCTACCCTTATGGGTGGTTAACTTGAAATCGATTTCATCTTACCTCCCGGTAATCTGAACGCGATTTCAAGTTACTGGAGGGGGTGGGGGGATGAAGTGAATGAGAGGTACTCTGAAATCGCTACACTGGTTCATGCCTCTACACTGTCTACAGCCATTCAGACAAGTATGTCAATTAAACTTACGTTGTTTAATATAATGGGTAATGGGATAATCCTTCAACTTTGGGACATCCTTTCTTTTGAGAAGTTCCTTTGGACGCCAACAATCATCACCGCATGCCGCCGATATATTTAGGTATTATGTTCGGCAAACTACCTGGGATTCACAGGACAGACTTTAGGACTCAAGCAACACTTTCATTCATTTATTCAGGGGAGTTAAACAGCACACCTACAAGACACTACTCAGAGGCGCTCCCAGCCCAACTCTGGCAATAAAGAACAGTTTTCAGATGCTTGCAAAAGGTGCAGAGAGATTCACCACACCAGTGGCCATGAATCAATTGATGTGGCAGGATTACCGGTATTCCGATATTACAGGCTAACAGATATCATAATACTTTGAACATAACTGTAACTGTAACTGTAACTGTAATCACAAACGCATAAGTTCCTCTACGAGAGAGACCCAACAGAGGGGCTGCCAACTTAACGACAGAAACCAGGATCAAAACCAGAATCGTAGTCTCGAGATTTCTACAGCGCCCAAAAAAGCCAAGTCACAGGAACCAGCTTATTCACAGGCACTAAGTCAAAAGCAGAGTGTGTAACAATCGGTTCCAGGTCAAGATCCAAAAGGGGTCAGGCAGGCAAACAGTCAGTCAGCTCACCTGGATTGTGTTTAGAAATGAAACGTCGAGAGAGGCAAACCAGGATCAAACAGAATGGTGTCAAGCCCTTGAGGAATAGATGTAAAGAAAGGCTATCGCATTTTTCACCTAAAGGTTTCTTAAAACCGCATATATCAACATTTGCCAATGCACTCCGCCACACCCCATTGACCTCTACGTAAAGAGAGTTGTAGCCATGCATTAAGAATCTTTACAACAGAAACTATCGAAAACGACGTTTCTGGCAAGATGCCAGACGTCTGCTCGCAGTATCAAGCCGAGGCAATGTGTCTCCAACACATTGACACAGTTTAGCCAGAGTATTCACGAACAATATTAATGACACACTCAAAGCCGACTAACCCACCTGTCATTGCCCGCATTCTGCAAATAGCGGCTCGGCTTTCAATCATTTTTATCAACTTTATATAACAATAACATCTTATAATAGGCTCACCCAATCAATTACCGTAAACTTGAGATTTCTACAGTGCTCACTTGAAGAGAGTTAAGTCGCGACAACCACAGGTGCTCAGTCAAAACAAAAAACAGGCAGATAAGCTCAGGGTCGGTTCAAGGTCAAGATTCAAGGGTCGGGATGGACAGTCAGATGGCTAAGTTGGCTTGGGGGGCCTGATAGCGCATTGGATAACACACTGGCATAGAGAGCGAGAGGTACCAAGTTCGAGCCCCGTAGACGGACATGCTTTGTAGCCTGCTATTAGTGCCGTGTATTGCAGGCTGTCTGTTCTGTTAGTAGATAAGATTTCAATTGCATAACATGTATGTACAGCACAGTGCGTTTGTCAGGTGCTTCAATAAAGAAAAGATTATTATTATTATTATTATTATGCAAAGAGCCTCGGTCTTGGGTCACTCTTGCACTCCAGGCAATGACTGTCATAATCATCGTTATCAACATCATCACCACCAGTGGTGTGCGCTACCACGTTACTTGTAAAATGCTACTGTAACTAGTTACTATTTTGCAGTAACTAATAGCTTTCTACCAAAAGTAATGCACAGCGGTAACTGATTACTTTTATGAGGTAATGGTAATGTAATAATTTAGTCACTCTGCGTTACTTTTAAATCAACGTATGTTCACGTCTATTTGTAGATAACTACCGGTAGCTACCCGGTACTTATTCCTATCCAGTTACTGGTTACTGTAACTAGTTACTATTGAAAAGTAACTATCCATCACTGACTTCCCCGGATTCTGACCTGGCACCGGAACAGACAATGCAGCCTGGCTATTGTGGACTTGATTTGATATAGTGCCAGTGAATACGCTGGTCTACTTGACACAGCTTTCTTGCGCCGCTGAGAAATTTAGGAGATTAACATTGACATTATTCGCTAGCCCTGCTACCACATTTGATCGTGTCCACCCATACTCAGATCATTTAGATAGCAATATAAGCAGTGCTGTTGTGAGATGCTAAAATAGTAAAAAATACTAAATAAATGCATTACATAAATGTTTTGCTGTAAAACATTACACTAGAAATTCAAATGTAAGTTTCGAAAATTTCCCAGCAGCACCCAAAAGCGGCACCAAAGACCAGTTGATTCACCGGCGCTATATCAAATCAAAGTCCAGAAGAGCCTGGTTGCTAGGTAGGCTAAAGTGCCAGAATCTGGGGCAGGTCAAGCTGAAGAGAAATCACTATGCTACGGTGGATGATGCAAGAACAGTTGTGTACAAATGCAGATGGAGATTTCATGATCTGCCGTCCCAGGACAAATCCTTTTGCCGCTGTAATATTTACGTTCCAATGTTTTAAGTCGTTCATCTTTGTTTCAGGAAACACCAGAACAGTCAGAAGATACCATATAAGAACACAACTTTAAACTGTTTAAACATTTAATAAACTGTCAATACTATCATATCATAATAATCATATTTATCTATTGTCATCTCGCTAGCAATTTTAAATTACACTTAATGCTCTGTAGTTAATTTTAAAGTTTTACAGCCCTCTTAAACGTGCCACCTAAGGACATGACCCCATTGTTCCCATGGTAAATCCACCATGCACTGAACATTGAACAAACATGGTCGGTATCAATACGGTTACAGAAAGTGCTCAGAATTCAGGTACCATAAAAACGATCATGAGTCCAAAGAGCAGAGACCATAATAAGATAAATCCAACTAAATCTTGTTTACGTTAGTCTCAGATAATTAATAGAAGGGCCATGATTTAATTATTTAATTAAGTGCCTGCCACAGATTCAAGATCACCTTGAAAACATGCATGATAAATTCGCAGTCTTGACGGACTGCTACTCTTCACCAACCACTGCTCGTCTAAGTCAAAAACCGAATGTCAAACTGTTTTTAATCATTGCAAAGACTACCGAGTCATTTGGACTGAAGAATCTCCCTTATGACAAGGTTATCAGAGTCCACTGTAATTCTTCACAAAAGCTTATCTCTCTACGTACGCCTATCTCTCTAACCTCACTGGATCGACCTATTGAACGGACCTATTGAAACTGGCTCGAACTGATTTCACGATAGGTCAAGGTGCACGAAACCGATGATTATGCTTTGTTATCGAGGGGCCATTGGACTCAAAAGATATGAATATATTATTAGTATTATTACAGTTATGACTGCATATCTTTGGTCCTACCCGAAGCTATAATTGTGCTGGATGATCGTATTTTTTCGGCCAATGGACCTTGATTTTGGAATTTCCACCCTATACTTGCTCGATCTGCTGAGCTGTTTATTTCATTTTGCGCTCAACTTACTACTTATTTTTTTCGGATTGCATATCTGTCTCAATCAACTCATCTTCTGCATGTTGACCTCATTACAGTTTGGCTCTGGTGCACCATGGCCTAATCAAAATGCCTTGTGCATTAGACACCCGCACTAAAGAAGTTACTAATTACTGGTAATAATTAATTAATGTCATTCTTATTGCCATTGTTATTATGAAAATTCATCACGTGCGTGCACAAGGTCATACAGCAATCAGAACTTTTGGTGTGGGTAATACACAGTCAGCAATCAGATCACAGCTAAAAGAAGATATTAAATGTTCAAAACATTGAATAGATTGTCCCTGTATTGCCTAGATTGTCCCTGTATTGCCTAGATTGTCCCTGTATGATTGTTTTGTATGCATGGCTGCATGCTTGTATGGATGTATGTATGTATGCATGTTCATATGTAAGTTCGTATGTATGAGAGTATGTACGAATGGGTGTATGCATGTATGTGCGTATGTAAGTATAATCAGCACAGAGCTCTAACTAAACATACACAGTCCACAATATAATAATTGCTATAACATAATCCATATTATGAGTCTGCTAATATAGAGTTGCAGTTAAAACACTGTATCACTGTCTAAAATCAAATAATACAGTATATCATACGTCAGAGTTGTTAACGAAGCGGAAAATCAGTTTCTGTGTAAGTTAAAAACTGCAACCATTAATTCTGAAGGAAGTGGCAAGGCGTGAGAATAATTATCAACTGGTTTCAAAGAGCAAACCATAGGAATGATACGTCTGGCAACATATAACCACACATCCAAAAAGTCAAAAGTCCAGATAAACTCCAAGTCTAAAGTCCCAACTTATGCGGAATCATAGACTTTAAAGTAAGTGAGCGATCAAAACACGATATTATTGCAAATTATATTCCCACGAAATGTTTCGCGTAACTTACGAAACTCCAATCACACTTCCAAATTCTTTAATCAACCGAAAGGGAAGCATAGCGATTTCCTGTACAATATAAACTGACTGCAATGTCAATTGCCTCATTTCCCTTACCGTAATTCTATCAAATAAACGAGTTCAAAGATTAAATTTGTAAAATGGAAAATAAAACACAGTCGATCGGTCCAAGTCACGGGACACAAACTTTCTTTTCGATTGGAAAAAACGCCGAAAACTCACCAAATGTTTCTTCAACGGGGGCTCGTTCTAACGAGACCACGAGACGGTCCGGACCGTATCAACCGACGGGGGTCAGAGGACGAACGCCAGCTACTTCCCACGTTTTACAGACGTTTAACTGCAAGACGTATTTCTTGTATTTCCAAATAAACAAAATCTATTTATCTAAATTTATCTCCTCCAGCAGAAGACGTTAAGCTACAATGGCCAGTCCAACAAATTGCAAGCACATTCACGCATCTGGTTTTTGTGGCGCCTGCCTTAACGTAGGCCTAGGTCGAATTTTGTTTTTCCGACAAAGGCACACCAAAGATCTTTGAGTAGATCGTTGTCATTGAAAATCTTATGGAAAACTAACACAAAATGTAAGGCTACAAAGTTATCCTCTGATCCTCTGGAAAATTATAGGCACCTCTTGCAATGCCTATGCGGGAGTCTTTCAAACTGAAATCACGCATTTCTCTCGATTCCCTGCTCTTCACATCGTTCCAATTCTGATCACCATCCGTGTTATCCATCTAATAATTGTTTACCAGCCTGACCCTTAGGCTTGGATCTTGATCTGGGACTGGCCTATCAAGTTTGTTTACAATCATTAGGCCAAACTTAATCTGAAACTTCAGAATATAAAAAAATCATCGTTAATTGATTCGCAAGGTGGCGTATGTGAGAAAGTGGTAGACATGGTCTTTACTTTTGGCTTGCTTTTGGGCAAGCAATGATGATAGATAGACTATGGCCTACTTGGAACTAGTAGGCTACAGTTCCAAAGTCGCTGTTGATAGATTCGTAAAAAAAGTGACTCAGTATTGTAAGTATTCGTGGCTACGGGTACACAAACTAGGCCTATCGGAATTCGAACTAGAGATCATCATCTTAACATCGAGATTTATACAGCGCCCTACAAAGCGCAGTCGCGGGAATCAGCTTATTCACAGTAGCCTATTAAAGCAAAATCGATAGGCAGATAGGGTCAAATCGGTTCCAGGTCAAGATGAACCTTCATTCTAGCCCCACCTAATGAATGAGGGTGGCATCATCCTTACTTAGCAAAATTGTTTTCCATTAACCCTACGCATCCGGTGTGGGTTAATACCCTATTCGGAGATCTTACTATTGTAAGGTTTCTGTCTATGGGTCTTCACACATTTTTTTCCTAAGTATAGGGTGGTACGGCGGCCGCGAGCAGCTGTAAAACGTGCGTAGGGCCTATACTTCACGGCTCCGCCACCAACGAGGAATTTCCATTAGCTCATCAGGGGCCGTCCATAAAGTACGTCACGCTATTTTTGACCATTTTTACCCCCTCCCCCTGTCACAAACTGTCACAAAACTCGGACCCCCCCTAAAGTACGTCACACTTTCAACATAGAAATAATAATACTTCCGAAAGCAAGGCTAATACATAAACAAGGCTTCGCAACAGCATTATTACTAGCGCTCCTAGCGAGAGGAATCGTGAAAAACACATTCAGGAGATATGCATTTCATGCTATTTTGACATAAAACTAATTAAAATGTTTCAGAAAATTTTTGAAAATTATTTTTAAAGCTATGAAATTCTACTAAAAAATAAAAAATAAATTATAAATAAAATAAAAAATAAATAAATGTGTGACGTCACACATGGCCTGACCCCCTCCTCCCCTCTGTCACAAACTGTCACACTTTCTTAAACCCCTCCCCTGGAGCGTGACGTACTTTATGGACGGCCCCTCAGAGCTCACATGCTTATACTTAATCCACCACCCCATGTAAGACCTCACAGCCAGGCCAGCGGGATCACGTGGTTTTTGCTGAAGCCTCGCTACTGTTTTGGCTGGCGGCCATGTTGCCAGAAGATTTTACGAATGCTTGCATGAGGAGCGCCGTATTTGAAAAGCCTAGTCTACGGTGAATCGTACATTTAGCAGCGTTTACCGTTTAGAGGACAGAAATGGCAGATAGATACGAAGAAAGTTTGTTGGAGGAAAAAGTGAGAAAAAAAAGATACGGCGGAAAAAATTGCGTTGCTTACGGATGTAAACAATTTTCGGGCGAACGCTCCAAGCAGCAAGGAATAACATTTCACGCGTAAGTGATATAGTGCCATGTTTCAGAATATGTCTACATTTGCGATGTGTAAATAAGTCTAGAATTTCGACGTATCGCTGTTTTTTAATTTTGAACTATAAACGGTTCTTGGCTCGGCAAACCCCAATTCCTTCCCTTTTGTCCCCTCCTCCCTGTGATTTGCAGTGATTTCATACTGGGGGGGGGGGCTGAGCCGCAGTTAGGTGGGGCTTAGCCCCTTGGCGCTGCCACTGGGCTCTAAAATACAGTATATGTGGTTCTTGCTATTTTGAGGAGACTACTTGCTGTCGCCATACCGCTATAGGCCTAGGTAGGGTGCTACAACCGCCCAAGTGCACGCATGTCCCTCAAATTAGTACTCGATGAGTAACAAACACTATCTGATTTTCAACTAGTAAGTGAAACACAATATTTACGTCGTCGAGCAGATCTACAGTGTTTGTTTCAAGTACAGCAGCAAAATGCGGTTTTCCATGACCACTTTCAATATTCTCTGCTTTAATATCGTAAGCAACTACCTATGGATCTTGGCCTACACCGAGTATAAAAACTTGAGCTGGATAACCATTTCGATTTGATAATTTATAGTAATTGTTGTTGAATGTTGTATGTCATTTATCAACTGAAACTGAAGATCTTTTGTTTTTATGTGACAGCTTCCCATGGTCGAAACCAGATCTTGCAAGAAAATGGGAACATGCTATGCATAGGAATGCATTTAAAGCGACCATACACTCACGTGTCTGTTCAAACCATTTCACACCCGATTGTTTTGATCGCACTGGACTTAGAGTTCAACTTAAAGCAGGTGAATTTGTAGAATAGTTTGTTTGTTTGTTCAAAATTAAAAAACAGCGATACATCGAAATTTCGTTGCTTACATGATATAATTAAGTGATGGAAGTATGTAATCTTAGAATGGCACTGACTATTTTGCTTGTAACAGACTGCCTGATATCAGACTGCCTGATATAATGAATTATCAAGTAAGTGATGCAGGCATGTAATCTTAGAGCTGCATTTTGACTGTATTTTGCTTGTAACAGCTTACATGATATATGGAATTATGAATTAAATGGTGCTGGCATGTAATCTTAGAACTGCATTGACTGTATTTAGCTTGTAACAGCTTATATCATATAATAAATGAATTAAATGATGTAGGCATGTAATCGTTGAACTGAATTTACAGACTTGATAACATACACTTGCAAATTAAAACTAAAATGGGATTGCAGCAGTCTCATAGCAAGGCAAAATTTCTTAACTGAAGTGCAAACCTGGTGATTGATTTATTAACCTGGTCATTTATGGTAAATTCGTAATTGATGCAGTCTGAGTTCACATTTCTGACAAGGTATTGTAAGCCTAATACGTACAATCCACTTCTGAACTAAAAAATATTTTATGTTTGGCTTCAGGAGCTGTACCGACAATTTTTGATCTGCCTGGTCATCTGGTGAATCCTCTTCGACACCGAAAGCCTCCTGCAGAAAGGAATGGTCGTGATCTGACAGTGCCAACGGCGTCCAATCATCCCACTTTATTGTCGGTTGAACATTCCTATGCACCAGTACTGGAGCCTTCTCGCAAACGCCTTAGAAATGGTAGTTCAGCTGATGGAACTAATACTGTGTCTGCCTCGTCAGAAGGAACCAGTAACATGACAGTTCAGCCATCTAAGTTGAGGGTATGTGATGGACACAACTACTCTTTGCCAAGTCCCAAAGCGCTTAAACAGAAGTTAAGCATAATGGAGACTGCACTTGCCCAATATAAGCACAAGGTTAAAATACTTAGGCAAAAAAATCGGCGACTGCAATTGAAAGTCAAGTCCCTGCAACAGCTAATATGCAACTTGCACCAGAAAAACTTGATTTCACAGCAAGCTGCTGATAACCTCCAATCATCATTTTCACTGCCAACCTTACAGCTAATCAGTCGAATGCTAAAGGGTAGGAGAAAAGGCGTTAGATTTCCAGATGAGCTTAAAGCATTTGCACTTACGCTGCAATTCTATTCAGCACGTGCATATAACTATGTTCGTGAAACTTTTAATTTCTCCTTGCCTCATCCAAGAACTCTGTCATCATGGTATTCATGCATTAATGGTAACCCTGGGTTTCATGATGAAGTGTTTAGTGCAATTGCCCAACATCTTGAAAACAATGATAACAGCACCAGAATGCCATGTGCATTAATGTTTGATGAAATTGCTATAAGGAAACAGCTCGACTTTGACAGATCGGGTGACAAATTTGTTGGTTATGTGGATATGGGGGTGCCTGCAGATTAGGGTGTGTCTTGGCAATACAGAAAAAAGTAAACGTTTTATTTTTTACGGTCTCACCCCCCAGATTGGTTCCAATTAGTATAGAAACAACTCCTGCCAAGTTGTAGGAAATTATTTAAATTTTTAGAGGTCGCTCAAGTGATCTTTAGTTTTCATTAATCTCTGCGAAATCTTGAATTTTGTACGCAAATGAGATATATATTTTAGCAAGCTTCAAGCAAGCAAGAATCAACAATCATTATCTGTAGAGTCTAGGATGCTTGATTACAGGTCTACTGATGACTGCCTATTGTCTACTTGTCTAAAAAATTCCTGGCAATGACCTGGCAGGAAAGAAGTCTATTTTGCAAGTTGGAAATAGTCGACGGTGTCCCTAGACAACTTGAAGTCAATACTGTTTCTGATTTTCTTTCTTCGTAATAATGTTGCTGTAGGGCCTACACCTCAATGAGGGCAACGCCTCTTTCAGCAGTGCCATTGACAACCTCAGATGTTCAACAGTCTTGATGGCATCCTTGTAATCGTCTCGATGACGTCATAAGTCCCGGTCACAATTCAGGAATCCAGCCGGAATTCCAAGCCGGCAGAAGAATTGCATCGTATTTTTTGTCACGAGTCCTCAATTCGCATGTTTTGGCATTACCTAATATATTTTGTCCCATTTTACAGGCTCTTCAAAACCTTTCTTCTCATTAATTACCTTTACCACTGCTCGTTGGATTCAACAGGCACTGTCGCATAAAAACGGCAAAGCCAGTGAGTTCTTTACTGAGATACCAAAGGTGATCAGCAAATTTCTTTCTTCTGGCATTGGCAATGGACTTGTTCACTGTTTCGTACGGGTCCAAGAGCTGAAGGAAAAGGAGATCATGATTTGAAGATGCAATTGCATTTGGAGAAGTGAACCAGGCCTTGACACAGATTCGAACAATGAAGATGCACATGCTCCGGAGTCCCTTCTCCTCTTATAAATTGGCCGTGAAACATCCACATCTTTAAAGAGTATACATTGCCTTTAATATCCATCTGGCATGATGTATGGCTCCAGGAGAAAAATCATCTCTGGGCTGATAATAGTGAAGCTGGCTTTCAGAAAATGCTAACAGGCTGTCCTTGTCATCTTTCAGCAGACTTGTTACCTCTTCATGAGCTGCTTCAGGTTCATATCTGGTCTGATCAATGTTGGTCCAGTTAATCTGGAAACGTTTACAGGTGGCAACGTCTGGCCCTGAGGTCAGTGCAAACTGTCGTGGAAGGCTGCAAGCTGGAACTAACTCCATTATGTGGTGCCGAAATGCCAGGTGCAAAAGCTTCTTCCCGAGTTTCTGTTCCAGCAGAACACAAGCGACATTTCTATTTCCTGTGTTACTGGAAGTGGTATCACGACACATGGAAGCAATGCCATCTACAAGGCACCAATTTCCTATCAAACGGGCTATGACTGAGATCAGTAGCCTATATACTGAAAGTCAATTTTGGAACACCAAGCAACTGGTTCACTCCAGCTCCTGCAACAATTACTGGCAATCGATCAACAACCTCCTGCCCAGTGAAGTATCTCAGGAGTTTACCATCCCAGTGGATCTCAAGAGAGACATTTCCTTGAAACTGTTCTTTAAGCTGTGAAACAATTTTAGCTCGATAGTGCTGTGCTCTTCTGTGAATTGACGAATGGTTGATATTTAACTCATAGATATCATGACCAAGACTTTGAGCAACTGTTGCTAATACAGATGTAGCCTTTCTGTCGCTCAATTTGGTTCAATTGAGGACTGCAGCCATAAGCTGGCTGTCATAATGTTAACTCGTGCCCTCTTTCTACAGCTTGCAGGTGTTGTGAGTCCACCAACAGCTCCTTGTAAGTTAGTATGGAGGATTGGAAGTAAATATAACAATCATACAGTGCTTCTGAATTGTTTCTCTGATTTATCGATTTTATACGAATTATGGCACTCGAATCTCTATTATAATTATTATTGCTATTATTATTAATAATAATTAAAACAATAATATTTTATTATTATTGTTGAACAAAATAAAAACAGGTAAGTAAAATACAAAAGAAATAAATAGGTAGAAGCAAAAAATCTAAATGTTATTATTGAACTCCTATTTGTATTGCGTAGTTTGTGTTGAAGACCGAAAACATGCATAGGCCTACCCCAAGAAATTCAACTCTGTTGAGCGACCCCTAAATGTTAACCAAATTGGCTAAAATTTTGTACAAGCTATTAATTTGACCAAAGGAACAAGTTTAGGGGGTGAGACTTTGAGAAATCAAAAGTTGGAAAATAAGAAACACCCTACTGCAGATGACTTGGCTGGTCTGCCAATTGCCAAAGAGGCACTTGTATATTTGCTTGTATCTCTGACAGAAAAATGGAAAGTGCCTGTTGGTTATTTTTTAATCGATGGCCTTCATGGCAAAGAAAGAGCCAATTTGCTTAAACTCTGTATTGAAAAGTTGTTTGCTGTTGGTGTGCTGGTTGTTTCTGTTACATTTGATGGCTGTAGTGCAAATTTCTCAGTGGCTCGTGAGTTGGGTGCATCTTTTGATGTTAATAATATAAAACCAACATTTTTGCATCCTGTTGACCCATCTAAGCAGGTTTGCCTAGTTCTTGATGCTTGCCACATGCTAAAACTAATGCGCAATACACTGGCAGAAAAGAAGGTTTTGATTGACTGTGATCAGGGTGAAATAAAATGGCAATATATAAAAGATTTACAAGAACTTCAGGGCAAGGAGGGAGTCCGTGCTGGTAACAGACTTAGTGACCGCCACATTCAGTGGAGCCAACAAAAAATGAAAGTACGTCTTGCAGCTCAGACGCTTAGTTCATCTGTTGCGGATAGCTTAGAATTTTGCCAGAAGGATTTATGCATCCCTAATTTTAAAAACTGCACAGCAACAGTGAAATTCATTAGGATAATTGATAGGCTATTTGATGTAATGAATAGCCGCAATCCTCTGGGAAAGGGCTATAAGTCACCACTGTCTAAGCATAATGAGACATACTGGCGACCATTTTTGATGGAAGCCATCCAATACTTGAAGGGGTTGAAGTTAGCTGATGGACAGCCCTTGTGCAATAGTATTCGTAAAACAGGTGCTGTTGGTTTTATAGCATCATCAGTAAGCATTATGCATTTGTTTGATTCTAATGTTAAGGCTGAGTTGCACCCACTGAAATATTTGCTGACATACAAGTTAAGTCAGGACCATTTAGAACTCTTTTTTGCAGTTATTCGCAGTCGTGGGGGTTCCAACAACAACCCTTCAGCCCTACATCTTAGAAATACATGGAAGCGTCTCCTTACACACCATCAGTTAAAAGATGTTGCAAGTGGCAACTGCATTCCGCAAGACAATTCCAACTTGATGGCTATTGCTTCTCGTATAAAGAAGCACGAGTTAGCTGTAGATCTTAACATTGAAACAATAATATACCGCAGACGATATGAGAGCAATGACTTCTCAGATCAGGCTCATTCATTGCAATCTGCTGGCATGCAAGAGCTTCCTGGCCAATTGTCACTGTCTAGGTTTGTAGATAATGTTGTGGCCTATGTCGCTGGTTTTGTTGCCAAAACCCTTTTGAAGAGAATAAATTGCATTGAGTGCAGATTGGCTTTGTTAAACACTGATAAAAGCAGCTATTATCCTAATGTGAACTTATTAATGCGCAAGGACCGCGGTGGTTTGATTTTCCCAGCTTCCGATGTAGTCGCAGTATGTAAGATTACTGAAATGCATGTACGTCAGAACACTGGTCCTAACCAGAAGCCACTAAGAGGACGTGGCGTAAATGCTACAATTGTGAATAGTGTACTTGCATTTCTTGTTGGTAGTACTGTCTTTGACGGCCTTTTGAATCATGATCTGGGTAAAGAGCCATTATCAAATCATCGAGTTATGCTAATGAGAAATATTGCCAATGAATATACCTTGATAAGACTTTTTCACCAGTGCAAGACTGTGACACGTTTAGTGCAGGGTCAAAGCTGTCGGTCGGTACTGGGTAAAACTGTAATTTTTAAGGGTCAGTAATCTTTTACTGCATGGTACAGTAATTGGTCTCACTGATAATGTTAAGCATTCTCTCACAAGTTCAAAGTTTGTTATTAAAATTTGCTCTTATTTAGAATTGTTTAAAAAAACATCGTTTGCAAAGGATGATTGTTTTTTGTTTATTTATAATGTATCGCATTGATCGTACCGAAAGATTTAAAACTAATGTAAAGCTGTAATTATTTGTAAATTTTTGAATTGTTAATTCATTCCATGTTAAATGTAAACAACAACAAAATTAGTTATGTCAGATGCATGTTTGGCTATTTCTTGATTTATAATGTATCACACATCACACTGTTTGTACCGAAAGATTTAACTCTACTGTAAAACTGTAATTATTTGTAAATTTGTTGAATTGTTAATTCATTACATGTTAAATGTCGAGGACAAAAATTACAGTACTTAATGTCAGTTGATAATCTTAAAAAGTAAATAAATCTTAACTGTAATGTCACTATATGGCTATATTTCTCCAATTTAATGCAATTGTTGTAACAAGGCTTTGTTTCAAATACTGCTGCACTGTGATTTGTTTTTCTTGTGTTAATAAATGAGAGGTTCAGACAAGATTATTTGCTATTGTAAGAACTCGTGCCCCGATATTTTAGGTCTACCTGCTACTTGAATGAATACTCAGCAGTAGATACTATATGCCATATGGCCACTTTGACCAGACTGCAAAATACAAAATATCTCTGTCAGTACAACAATTATCATAACCATAAGTGATAGTCTAGTAGTTGGCCTACTGGACTGTCAATTGTGAGGTCAGGTTCAAATCTCCGCCAAGGAAGAAATTTTGTTGGAAATATCTGGTCTACTTGCACCTTCTAGCCAACTCGGCTATAACGAGTACACTGACCTAACTGCCAGTGGGAAGTTCAGGTGATAAGGAGAGGACTGGCAATCTGCCTTCATATGCAGACACTAAGAAATGATGTCGTTAGTACTTCATACCTTCATAGCACTCTCAGGGCTAGCCCAAGTACTGCACTACTACCTAAAGCCAGACTTTTTTTGTATCCCATTAAGTATGTGCCTGCTGAACATCAACGTCTGTCTTTTATCACCAGCCAAACTGTATAACCATTTTATAGCCACATTATAGCTGTTTGTAATGAAGTCCCATTCAAAGCAAAAGGTAATTGTAATTAGTACCTAACTTCTATTGCACACGGTATCAACCGATGGCACACCAAAACCAAGCTGTAATCATGTCAACATCCAGAAGATCTGTAATAGCTTGCTACTAACAATGCTATAGCGTCGTCATTACATTACCAGTCTAATACCAGATAACCTGATAATTATACCCATTTAATAAGTAATTGTGAAGGCGCTATAGGGCAAGCTTATAGTATCGGGGGCGGAAGGATATAGTGCGTTATTTACTGGCGTCGGTTAGGGTCAGGTTAGGCGTCGTGAGGATCGGTTAGGGTTAGGCCTAGTGTAGTCATTAGAAAACCTAGTGGCGTCCGCGCAGCATACCCAGATATTGTATAGTCCGTCAGCCCACGATACTATAAGTTTGCCCGCTATAGAAATGTCCGTATACAAGCATACAAACTATAAAACTACTCGTACGTAGACAAGAAGTCTTACGGCAAGTTAATGCCGAAACAGACTTGGCAGAATGTCTATGCTCTGTTGATCCGGCTTAAGATCCTCATAATCGGCTCAAATGTACAGTTTTTACATTTCATCACACTTAATTGTAAGTGTATTCCGTATCATCAATTTAGTTTAAATTAAACCCTGATATTAATAGAAAATTATTGCAAATGAAAGGACGAATCGACGTTTTTACGAGCAACAATATTTTGTTTACATGGATCCGCAGGCCACGCCTTCTCCCATGTCACTCTTGTTTCCTGCTCTTTCCATTGCTTCAACGTCACTGGGCAGCTCAACACGGGAAGCTCTGTCTAGTTATAATTATATAAGAGGTCGTTGCTCACAGCAAGGACCAATATACACAGGACTGGAATCTCCTTATGTAAGCGCGTTGGAGAGAAAATGGCGGCTCATGGAGCCTGGCCACCTAGCGACAAAGGCGTAGAACCTCGTGTTTACCATGCTAAACGCCTATCTCCGTAGTTTAGATTATTTAACTGAAAGTCATTAAAAATATCTTTACATTTATTATTATTTACCTTTCTTCGTTCCTTAGAAACTGAAATAAAAATAATTCTGATTTGTTTTCCTCAAATTCGTGCAATTAATCGCTGAACAACACATCGGGTTCACCATGCATTTTTACGTCCAAAGACGCTCCTTACACCCGCATCGCCAGGTGGCGCCAGGCTCGTTGCCTTAAACCGGAAGTACACGATATTATCGCGAGTAACCAGTCCTTTAATATAGAGTCCTTGACCTCACAGAAGTCACCAAACACGTGACCTAAAGGCGTGGCTAAATATGCAAATTACCCTGCGCTGTATGATATAACATAATGTCCAGCAGGGCTCAAATCTGCACATTCTGTCTTACATGCAATGTCCGTCCAACCAATGGGACACTTTCTCTCACCCTCCGGCTTTCCGCTCAAAACTGTAGTCTCACCTCTTGAACAATTCATACCCCCACTCATCTGATCCTTCACCTTCCAATTCTCGACCTAAACGACACCCACCTAACAGCAGGTGCTCTAGCCTACCCCTCTGATCCTCTAGCAACCGGACTCGAACCTCCTTCGGACTACTCTTGGACAACCACTCTGACTCGATGCAGCGCTCGCGAATAAGCTGGTGCCCTGCGCTTGGCTTTCGAGTGGCGCTGTAGAAGTTTGGAGTTTACCATTAGGCCTACGATTCTCTCAGCTTCCAGCAAAGTCAAAATTTATTAAACTGAAAGGTATCATCACCATCATCATTATTAATCAATAACTTTCAATAGTCCTGTGTATAAAGGCCAAGTACAGTCGCTACATACGAACGCGACGTAGGCCTACATTTACGTTATTTTACACGAGGCACATGATCACCAAAACCAAACTGTAGTCATGTCAACACCCAGAAAACCAGTCCGCTAGAGGGAGAGGTGGATGTACAATACGTGAATCTGAAACCATTGTGAACGGCAAAGATAAACACGAAGGGAAACGTTTATTCGTATTTGTATGACAAAAGCCTGAAAATAAAAGAAAAGAGAAAGTACACGCAAATGACTATGCACACGTGGGGAGGATGGCCTTATCTCTCGTGTCATTGAACTAAAACTGACCAATCCTCTGATTCCCCTCACACCGTCCAACGGGCGCATGAGCAACAGAACTTTAGGCTGTAATTAGAATAATTAGAATAGAACAAATTTCCGTTTAAGATGAACTAGTTTGCCAAACCGACACGATACTTAACCGCCAGTTGCGACCCGTGACTCAAGATGAAGTCAGTTTTCATGAGCAAGAGAATAGATAATTGACTTAATAGATCTTTCAGATGAAGTTTACGCGCACAGAACAGCTGCTATTCCCCTGAGGACCAAAGTCTTCGTTAAAACTACATTATTTTGTCAACGTCACATGATTAGTCAGTCCAAATCAAAACAGATTAGTAATGACACGCAACAACAGCTGTTCTTAATTGGTGAAAGAGCTATTTTCAGTTGCGGACATAGCCTACATTTATTAGAACTCTATCTGTATCTGTCCGTTCTGCTCAGTATTTCTCTCCTTGTATCTGTTCGTTTTGCTCAGTTGCTCAAGTCATTTTGTTCTCTCAACTTTGCGAATAATTTGAGTTATTGACAAATGTAGGGCCTACCATTTAATACTAGTTCCATCTCTATAATCTTCCAGTTAACATTAATTTTATATTTGAACTCTATCTCTATTATTTTATTGAACTCGTAATCATGCAGTTGTGGTATGTCAGCTGTATTGAATGCCAATAATAAATGAATATAGTAATAATGATTTTGAAAATTGCTTATCCTCATATTCCACATAAGGCTTACAATTATTTAAAACTGAGTCTCTTATCCATCATAGCCTGCCTCTGTCGTACAAACTGATCCTCTGAATATTGACCTGATTACGGCTTGGTTTTGGTGCACCATCGGTTGATGCCTTGCGCAATGGACACCGTGCGATATAAGTTCCTAATTGACAACCAACATGTGACAACATCTGAACTTTTAATAGAAGATTCCAGAATCAGAGCTGAAACAGAGCTCCTGGTATTCACTACGTACTACACTGATGTGTTAGAACTGGACAACTGATGGCGAGACCATGCTGGTGCCTTCCAAGTTGTTGTTTAAATGGTGTACTTCATTGTTCCTGATCGCTAAAATACTGTTGTTCCATACAGTATTCTTCAGTTCAAGACAACAGTCCTCTTGATTATAAATACGCAAATGCGCGCTCTGTACACAGCATCGAAACAAGACTAAACCATAACATTACCCATGCAATGAAAGAAAGAGTTTACACACTGTGAACCTAAGTCTTACAAGAGTTTGTAGACAGACAGACAGACATACATACAGACATACAGACAAGACAGACAGACAGAAAGACACTCAGACAGACACTCAGACAGACAGACAGACAGACAGACAGACAGAGACAGACAGCAGCAGAGACAATAGAAACACTTAACAAAAAAACATTGAAATCAAAGTGAAATCTGAATAAACAAATAATCAACGATCGACTAAACGATCAAATGTTCTACCACAATCGATTACAGCGGTATTTCTCGAAACAAATACAGTCAGCAACGCTAAGCACAGGTAAATATCAACATTTTGAACAGGTTTCGGCAGCAGACAGTTATCAACTCGTTAATGAGTGTTATTGAGTCGTTAACGAGGGTTAGTGTTGTTCGAGTGAGAACTACCCTTGCAATCGTATGAAATAGGTGCACCGGTTGGATCCATACTCTTCTTCACCATGAAGTTGGGGCTCTCAGTTATGTCTCATAACAAGATCACCATCACTGTCAATTCTACAATCATATACAATACAATACAATGCAATACAATACAATACAAATATACAATGCTTGACTGTAATCTTCCAAGATTGAAGTGAAACTATAAAATCATTTGAGACAACATAATCATCTGAGGTGCAACATTGGACAACGCAATCATTCAAGATGCAACACAAGACAACACGATCATCTGAAATACAACACAGGACCATACAACCGATCGACGTACAACGAGACATCACAAATGACATGAAATAGGACATTTGCATGAAACAACACAGAAAGGAATAACCAGTTATCACCAATAACCAGACTTATAAAAATTTGGGTCAATACGGAGATAAAGGAAATACAAGACAATGAAATGGAACAGGGTACAAGACAATGCAATCACCATGGATACAAGAGTATGAAAAAAATAACTGAATACAAGACAAGGCCAACACCATGGCTACAAGATAATGAAATGCAAGACAATGAAATCACCATGGACACAAGGCCATGCAAACACCATAGATGCAAGACAATGCAATCACTATGGATACAATACGAGACAATTAAATAACAATGGGTGAAAAAACAATGCTGATCTGCTCAGAACAAAAGTGAACATATAAATCCAAAGGATGTGGTTTCAACCAGAAGGAACATTAGGGCAGAAATTCTTCAGTGCACGACTTGTGGAATGGTTTGGATGATAGTACTGTCTCAGCAGACACTATCACAGCTTCTAAGAAGAAACTCAAAGGGATGGGGACTTTTAATTGTTACACGTTAACTTGCAGCGGTTCTAACACAGATTACACATCTTCTGAACCACTTTAAACCCTCGCTAACGTCATGTCAGTAGATTTAAGAACACTAATCATTGAAAAAGCATCATTAGCTGAACTCAGAAAGCCCCATCAGCCAAAGATTAGATTCGATTAGAGATTAGATTTGATTAGACAAAGATTTTAGACAAAGATTAGATTAGACTTCTGTAGCACCACTACAATCATGCATGATGAAGCACCTATTGGAAATACCAATCTAATCTAATCGCAGAACTTCTCGCCGCTGTTATACAGCACCATGAAGCACCAATAATTATTGATGGTTTGTTCAAAGTGAAATCGTGCTCCATGGTCAAAAGTGATGAGATCTCGCCGCAGTGGTACATAGCTGGCCAGTTTGAGAGATTTGTAGCAAAGTATGCATGAGCAAATGTCAGGGTTTGTTTGATAAGGGTCTAGGACAGTGCCTCTCAAAGTGGTGGTCCGCGGACCGGTGCCGGTCCCGAGCCAGTTGCCGGTCCGCAAAGTGAGTCAAGAAACTGGTCAAATTGTCTCGGAATCAAGAAATGGCTATTAATTTTAAAAGTCATAACAAAAAACACTTTAGGCTAGCAGTTAAAGGGCAATAGAGTCATAGAATTTGCTAAAATGCAATTAAATCAATTTTAATACATATCTAGGAATCCATTTTAGGTGATAGTAAAACAGAAATAATTAATAAATTGGGCACCGGTCCTCTGGAGTGGGAAAATTCCTGCCGTTCCGTGACATTGAAAGGTTAATTCTGCCAGTCCGCGACACTGAAAAGTTTGGGAAGCACTGGTCTATGACATTTTCCAGAACATTTCCCCCCTGGACATTTCCCCCGAAGTTGGACTGATGAAAATAATTCTTTACTTTAATAGAAGTTGGATTCATGAAAGAAATTCTTTTTCTTATATAGAAGCTGGATTGATGAAAGAAATTCTATGCTTACATAGAAGCTGGATTTATGAAAGAAATTCTTTGCTTAAATAGAAGCTGGATTTATTAAACAAATTCTTTGCTTAAATAGAAGTTGGATTGATGACAGTTATCATGGACAATGGTAGAGTTACCTACTTACTGTTCGGGGGGGGAAATGTCCGTGGGGAAGTGTCCGTGGGGGCGGGGGGAATGTCCGGATACCGTTTGATAAAAGGAAAAGACATTCCTGCACGTAAACAATGAGGCAGTGATCATGAGCATTTGTCAATTGTATTTTTTTGTGCTCATAATTATAATCACATATTTATATAGTGCCCTTGCTAGAGAGACACATCAGAGGCGCTCCCGACGTAATGACGGAAAACCAGGATCAGACAAGATGGTTTTTAAGTACTTATGGAATAGACATAAAGAAAGACTGGTAAGAAGCTAAATGGAAAAGATGAAGCAGGAAAGGGTTACGATCAAAAGACAGCAGCCGACATGTCGTGTAACTTAGCAAACCTCTGACTCATTGCTACCAAATGACGTGGAACCACGCAGTTCAGAAAGAGCTCTACAGGAAAAGAAAAATGGTCAGATTTAGTTCACCGCTTCACAGGCCAACTCACACCCATCACAAAATGTACACACACACACACACACACACGAAAAGGACGAAAAAGTACAGAAAAATGCACAAAAGTATAAAAAGTACAGAAAAATGCACAAAAGTACACAAAAATGCACAAAGTACAAAAATTTACCCAGAAAGTACACAGAAGAACACACAAGGATACAAAAGTACACCAAAAAATACATAAAAGTTACACAAAAAGTATACAAAATTACACACATGCAAAAATACGGTACATAAAAGTACAGAAAAGTACAAAAACTTAGCAAGTACATAGTTCTGTGACTGGAGACGAGGAGATTATATACAGCCATGAGATCAATAAACAGATATCAGACACATGCAAAAAACAAAAGAACGAAACTGTTGACGGTTCATGTGTAAGGAAACCAGGTTGCCAGCGGTAAGGTAAAAGACAACAGGAAAAACTCTTATAAAAATAAAAGAATTGCAACAGCACAAAACACCAAGGAGAAAACAAGGTGAAAGGACAAAAATAAAAGACAGCAAGGAAACATACAGGACAGAAAGGACAAAATAAAATACGAGGGCAAAATATGAGACAGCAAGGACAAACAATACAAGGAGGACAAAAAACGAGACAAGCAAGGACAAAATAAATACAAGAACGAACAAAATAGAAGACAAAGAGGACAAAATACAAGGCAGTGAGAAGAAGTCAACATCAACGTTGCCCAGATAATCAATCCTCAACCAGAAGCATTGTCTTCTGTATCCATGGCAACTTCATTGTCTCACATCTTACAACGTTGGACAAAAATCTCTCAGACAAATATAATCCAAGAATTTAAAGTTCTAAATCTCTGAGACGGGTAACGAGATTACGCACGAAAACTCACGTCAGCATCGACTCGGCGTCGATGTCAAGGTCGCCGAGATAATCCTCGAGCAGCGACGGAGTGTTGACGAGAGGATAGGCCATGGGCGGGAGATGCGGCATAACCAGATGCTGCACTGGATGAGGAGTGGCGTCGAACGAGATCGGCTGGAATAATCAGACATAATTGTATTGTATTGTGTTTACAGAATTATAAAGCGCTTTTCAGTTCTCACAATAATACTCAAGCAGAGGTGCTCCCTTATACAAATACATCTGTCGCAGTGCTCATGGATAAACTGGTGCCCTGCGCTTAGCTCCAGAGTAGCACTTTAGACATTTGGAGTTTACCATTATGATTACACCGGTATTAATAACACCATGTCAGTTACCACCACCACCCCATATCACCAATACCGTCACCCCAAACACCATCACAAAATATGACCACTAAATATAACCAAAATCACCACCACCCCATTTCACAATACTCTCACCCCAAACACCAGCACCACCAAATACGACGACCAAATATCACCACCACCACTCCATGGTATTGGTGTTGGTATTGGTGAAATTGGGTGGTGGTGGTGTTTGGGGTGATGAGGTGGTGGTGTTTGGGGCGAGGGAATTGGTGATATTTGGTTGTGGTGGTGTTTGGGGGTCATGGTGTTGGTGATATGTATTGGTGATACTGTGTAGTGGTGGTGTTTGCGGTGATGGTATTGCTGATGGGGTGGTGGTGGAGTTTAGGGGTGATGGTATTGGTGATATTGGGTGATGGTGGTAACCGATACGGTTGTATTGCTACTAGTGTAAAGAGGTGTCAGCACTTGGGCTACCTGTGGTATGACCGTAGCCATGGGTCGTAGCATCTGGTTCATCGGAGTTGGAATTTCGATCTGACTCGGATCTTCGTCTCCCATGTCATCCGTCGTTTCTGTGATCGTAGAAAGCGGAGGATTCATTGGGGAGAACGGAGTGCTCGCGTTGCTCTGGGGAGATGGGGGGCAGCTGCTGTCTGTGCTGTCCTGGCGCACACGTCGGTTAGGATTCCTACAAAAGAAATCAATCAATCAATCCATCAATCAATTAATAAACTAATCAATCAATCCCAGTCAATCAATAAATCAAACAATCCATTCCAATCAATCAATCTCAATCAATCAACTAATCAATCAATCAATCCCAGTAATTTAATCATCAATCAACCAATCAATCCCAGTCAATCAACCAATCCATCAATCAACCAATCCCAGTCAATTAACTAATCAATCAATCTAACACAGTCAATCAACCAATCCATAAAATCTAACAGGCAGCCAGTCAGCTAGCAAGCACAAAAATAAATTAATTGTATGAATCAATCAAACAGATTCAATCAATCAACTAAAAAACCAACCAACCAACCTAACTGAATGAGGAATTAAGCGAACCAATCAAATTAATATTAAAAAGTCAATACGAAAACTGAAAACGAAAAATCCGAATAAAAAAAATCAAAATCCGAATAAAAACTCAACATGAAAAGTCCGAATAAAAATCCGAATAAAAACTCAAAATGAAAAAATCCGAATAAAAACTCAAAATGAAAACTCTGAATAAAAAAAATCAAACAAAATGAAAAATCAGAATAAAAAATCAAAATGAAAATTCCGAATAAAAAATCAAAATGAAAAAATCAGAATAAAAACTCAAAATGAAAAATCAGAATTAAAAAATCAAAATGAAAAATCAGAATAATAACTCACAATGAAAAATCAGAATAAAAAATCAAAATGAAAAATCAGAATAAAAACTCAAAATGAAAGTAAATAAGTAAGTATATTCTTTATTTACCAACCGCATACTCCGCTCTTTGGTGTACATACATTAAACATCGGCATTATTAATTATGAGACAAATGAAAATAAAATGTTTACTCTGTCAAGAAAATCTCAATAGTCAATTTGCCGCTGATGTAGTCATCTCTCATAACGGGATCTCCACCTGCCAAAACAAAAAAATAACAACTAAAATCATGAAAATAACAAGAAAGCAAGACAAAGAAAAAAAGTTTTCGAGTCTATACATCTCTTCAAAAATGTCTGTTGGCGATACTTGGAGTCTTTTTAAAGACAAAACGTTCATTCTACAAATATACAAGGATCGGTGCTCGAACCAAAAAATCCTATGCATTTCTATACTGCTAATATACCTTCCCTTTGCACTACGCATCTGGCCATGGCCCATGGGTCACCTGTATGCTGGTAATGTCCAAAGCCTTTGATCACGGCCCTTCCTTAGGGCAAATCGCTCTTGCGGGATCTGTCGACTGTCTTTCTCACGATCTCCATTATTCTATTCTATTCTACTTACGGATTTATAAAGCACCTCTCACAGTACAACCCAATCAGAGGTGCTTCCAGTACGAAGGGCCCCTCGAAAAAAGAAAAGTCTCAAGAAACAAGCAGAAACAGCACATTACAAGTAGGGTTGTTAAAATCGTTTTTTGGCAATCCGAATTTCGGTTTTAGAAATCCGATTTTAAACCGAATTTCGTTTTTTATTGGCCTTTATAGAAAATTTAATATATCATTATATAACGCAAGTTATTTTATATATTAGGTACCGTAACTTACGTTAATAAACACCTTCTTATCTGCCGGCTATATTCGATGAAAACAATCGTAAACACTAAAGAAATGCATGAATTAATTCTTTCTGGCATTTCTTGAAATTTTCACTACAAAAATGATTTTTTTAAAATTCGAATTTCGTTTTGTCAATAATAAAAACCGAATTTCGTTTTCAAAACCAAAATTCGCATTTCCGAATTTCGCTTAACATCCCTAATTACAAGTATTATTATTATGCAATTATTAAGCACCGGTATCTAATGACACAAGCATCAATAGCAAGCTGATGCATTACCTGTACTAAGCGAGTGGTAAAGTAGCGAATGAGCGAGTGGTGATAGTAGCGAGCAAGTGAAAATAGTAGTGAGCGAGTGATAATAGTAGCAAGTGCATGGTAACCATGGTAATAATAGCAAGCGAGTGGTAATAGTAGCGAGTGGTAATAGTAGCGAGTGGTAATAGTAGCGAGCACATGGTAATGGTAGTGAGAGAGTGGTAATAGTAGCGAGCACATGGTAATGAGAGAGTGGTAATAGTAGCAAGCACAAGGTAAAGGTGGTGAGCGAATGGTAATAGTAGCAAGCAAGTGGTAATAGTAGCGAGCGACCAGGTCTTACCTTGTCCGCACATACCAGGGGAGAAGACGTTATCGAACAGTTTGTTCGGCCAGAGGAAGCGCAGAAGTCGCTTCTTCTGACCTGGGTTCAAATAGTCGGCGACTTCCATTGCGTTCAGGATTACCGGAAGGGACTTCTCCTGGATTTCCTTCGGCGTTAAATAGTCTTTGACGTGAAACAGTTTCTTCTGACCTGTGTGCGAGAATTTACTATTATTTTACTCTGCAATAAATAGTAAATTGGTACATACTATTTAAATACTATTTCGATAGGTCCCATTACATAACTATTTTAAATAGTTAAGTAAATATTTATGAACTATTTAAATACTATTTAAATACTATTAACATAGACTCCTTTACATAACTATTTAAAATAGTGAGGTAAATAGTTATCAACTATTTAAATACTATTTCGATAGGTCCCTTTACATAACTATTTTAAATAGTTATGTAAATATTTATGAACTATTTAAATACTATTTAAATACTACTTCAGTAAGCTCCTTCTTACTTCCTTGTGCATAAACCTTTTAAATAGTGACTTAAATTGTTATAAACAATTCAAATACTATTTGAATACCATTAATATAGACTCCTTTACATAACTATTTAAAATAGTGAGGTAAATAGTTACCAAATATTTAAATACTATTTAAATACTATTTACTATTTAACTAGTACCCAACATGGGGCATAGAGCGCACCTGTGGTTGGATCTCTTTCGACGAAGGACAAGGTCAAGAATCCGCTGACATCTGACCTCTGACTCACTTCGATGTTCGTCTCGCTAAAGCGCAGTAGAAATGTTCCTGGTTCCATCTCCATCAACTTATTTTTCACATCATCCTTCGATATGAAGCCATAAATGGACCTGCAGTTCAGCATACATGATAAGATCATTAACTCAACAACTCATTGCCATCATCATCTTTAAAAATCATATAATCATCATCACCATCACCATAATCATCACCACCACCACCATCAGAATCATCATCATCGTCAATCACCATCACCACCACCACCATAATCATAATCATCACCTTCAATCACCATCATCATCATCATCATCGACATCATATAATCTTTGGGTGACTAATGCTCTGCCTCATGTTGACAATGTACGGTTATTGTACCGATTTGACATCCAATTTCGCCGACGAACGAAGACACATACTTGATGAAAGTACCTTTAGTACATCTTCCGTACTAGTATGTTCATCAACGGTCATTAGTCTCACAGTTACATAAAACAGTGGATCCCCAGATGAGATTAGATTAGACTCGGCTGAGACGCACCCGTCCTGCCACTCCCTCTTTATTCGATCCTTGACGAGATTGAGGTTCGCCCAGAACCACTTCCAGAAACTGAAGTCACGCTGTGGCAGCTTGTCCTGTCAAAACGTTAAACAATGAAGGTAAGACAGGGTAAAGGCAGAAGACAAAACCCTCCACAATGCAAGGAGGGACTTTAGAGTAACGGTAACACTGGCACAAAGAGCAGAAGATCAGCACGGATGTGGGATCGCTTCCCGCTACCCTTCCAAAGGTCGACAGCCTTTTATTCGCCAGATGGCGTTAGTAAAATGAGATGTAGGACGTGATGGGCGCCTTGCATGGATGCCAAAACTGTTAAATTCGACTACTGTAATAACATGTGATCATCCGTTCATACTATGAATTGTAATCATACTGCGGTGTGCCAGTTTGAATTGTAATAAACAAAGATAAAAAACAATCAGGTACTTCTATCGAAACACTTCGAAAGGCAATACACGTTAAGGTAGAACAATTGTCTGCACACCTCCATAGACACCCTCTAGAAAACAATGCAGGTAAAGGAAACACAGTTGTTTATAAGTCTGTAAGAAGGCCAGATACCATCCGTTGCAGTATTACCTTGATAAGCTGCTTTTCCGAAATGACCATATCATTAAAGTTTAAGTTGTTCCTTTCACCTGTAGAGTAAAAATTGCAGAATACAAAACAATTACCCATCGCTAATTAATTATCTCCAGCAATAATAATTGAGCATTATTTCATTAGTTTTAAGCACTAAAAAATACAAACACACATAATTTCGCAGTAACCACACAAACGTGAACTTCACAACACACCAAGTGAAGACCGGTGCCTTGAGCCATCTGAAATGGGAAGCCATGATTATGAATCTAAGGAAATCTAATCCAATGTCACTTAATCTAATCCCAGAAGCTGGGAGATTGAAGCCCCCCAACATCCCAAAAAAACTAAAACACTGGTCCTGGGAAATACGAGTGGGTTGTCTGTCCCATCCCTCACTTATCTTCCCATGACACTACTTTAAAATAGTTATGTAAAAGGACCTATCGATATAGTCTTTAAATAGTATGTGCCTATTCACTGTTCACTGCTACTGGAAGACATTAACAATGTTCATTCATTCGGGAATTTATATACCATTCCCCCATCTAGGAAACTACTCAGAGGCGCTCCCAACTCCAACACGCCCAAAAGAACAGTTTCTAGTTTAGTAAGGTTTACCAGGCTATCATCTACCCATCTAGGGTCTACCATCTACCTTATCATTCTCATCTACCCATCTACCATTACCATCTACCTTATCATCTACCATTCTACCATCTACCATTATCATCTACCATTCTACCATCTACCTTATCATCTACCATTCTACCATCTACCTTATCATCTACCATTCTACCATCTACCTTATCATCCATTCTACCATCTACCTTATCATCTACCATTCTACCATCTACCTTATCATCTACCATTCTACCATCTACCTTATCATCTACCATTCTACCATCTACCATCTACCATTCTACCATCTACCTTATCATCTCTACCATCTACCTTATCATCTACCATTCTACCATCTACCTTATCATCTACCATTCTACCATCTACCTTATCATCTACCATTCTACCATCTACCTTATCATCTACCAGGGATGTGCTATAAAGAAGAGTCATCTCATCTACCTTATCATCTACCACTCTACTATCAGATTATCTATCCACTGTCTAGACATTTTAGAAATATTATCCAAAATCTTGTGATATCTAGTTGAAATGAAATTGCATCCAAAACGTCTTTCACAGATCAATACGACACCATAACGATCACACTTTTTTAGTACGAGTTGACGTAAATGCACGACGTACGGAAAGCCATCTTGGCCAGATAGTGGAGATGATCCTCCGATAGACCACGTCCTGTGAACTGCTGGAAAAGGGCGTTCAACACCGCTGCAACTTCACGCCACGTAACCATTTCGCGGTACTGGAATGGCGTACGACCCTAAACGAAGAAACAACTCCAGCTTTGCTCATTTTGCCAAGTACACATACTCATCGCTCACAAGAAAAAGAAGTCCTGGGACTCAACTGCACATATTGTAATCGTAATCTCCAAATCTCTAAAGCACGACTCAAAAGCCAAGTGCAAGGCAGAAGGTTATTCACAAGCACGCGCTGTGTCAGAGGGTTTGTCCCGAGATATAAAATGGACATCGGTTGCCATAGGGACCTAAGAGAGGAGGCAGGGAAGCTGATGAGGTGGAATTGTAATGCATAATCTAATCTAATCTAATGTAATCTTCTATAGTGCCGTTATCAGAATGCCCAAGTAATCAGTCGAGCATAATTGCAATAGAAATCCAAATCCATCAGACAAGCCAGGTCAAAATCCGATCGATCAGTCAGTTTTGTTGATCACTATAATTACCATTATTAAAGATGGTAAGATCATTATTGATCATTGTTATTACTGTCGTTAAGGGGTCATTATTCTTTCTAAGCAAAACATCATTAAAGATAGTAATAATTATCATTATTGATAATTATAATTACCATCATTAAACATAGTGATATAATTATTATTATTATTACTGTTGTTAAGGGGTCATTATCGTTTCTGAGCAAACCTCGTCTGAGTAAGCTGCATCCCAGATAAGTGTTCCCTTTGCCATTATCTCCTGTGAAGTCTGACTTGTCAGGATCACTGGTAGAGATATCACCTACAACAGCATAACACAGGACTTTATATAACTGTACAGTATGGAACAACAACATCAGTTACAAAGAGGAATTTTAAGCAGAAGCAGAAAAAGAAGAAATGTCAGACTATTAAACCCAAACTGCATTCAATACACTGGTTACCCGTTAAGCAAAGAATCAATTTCAAATCAGCCCTGTGGTTCTCTATCTCAAGTTTGCAATGCGTTTAGCAAGACTGTCTTTCGCTCTAAACTGAAAACTTACCACTTCCAGTCTACTTATTGCTCTTAATCGTTGACTGGCTTCAATGTGCACTTATGAACTTTGTAAGGAGGGCATTATCAAGTCACAGTTGTATTGTATTGTGTTCACACAGTACTACACTTTAACAATGAGTTGCACTGGTTTCCCAGTCGCTTTTACGACACACTCCTTGTTAAAGTCTTAACAAGTCTGCCTTAACAGGGCAAGCTATGGTTGTCCATATGGTTAGTTGTTAGAATGTCACTACAGAAGTCATTCCAGTAGATCCGATTAAATACCTTGAGTGGAATGGGTCTGTTGCAAATGTTAATCGTCGTGAAGAAGACAAACGCAAACTTCTGGTCCGTGACGAGTTCCTCGTTGCGGCCTCGGTCTGGACGCTTCACGTTGCGCAGTTGGATGCTGTAGAACTGAGCAACGCAGGCGTTGTTCGAGTGATGGACTGTAAAGATCTTCTCATCACCGTTGATGATCTCACAAGCGCCTTGAACAAACGTGTCTCCCAATGGAATGTCCTTCTCAAAGAATAACGCCATCTTCACTCGTGGCTTACTGAAGTCAAGGCCAAACGCCTTTCCTCCCAAAATCCTACAACAAATAAAGATTACTATTACTAATATTATTGTTGTCATTACTAATATTATTACTACTTTTATTACAATTATTTTTATTATATTCATTTGACCCACGTAAAAGGGAAGCCACATGAAACAGTTTGGTCGGGGCAGAGCAGTGTAGACATCTTGTTCAAACCTCATCATCGGCACATAGCTGATGCAAGTGAGATGATGATGAAGAGGAGAAGGAGCAGGAATAGGAGGAGGAAGAGGAGGATGAGGAGGAAGAGGAGAGAAGAAGTACAGCTGGTTTCAATGACTTCACTTTTTTGGGTGCTGTAGAAATCTCGAGATTGCAAATTACAACTACCTTTGGTGAAAATAAAAATAATAAAACAAACAAAATGCTATCATTCCTAGTACTTTACGACAAAGAGATGGGAATTCATGTGATTGTAAATCGTTACCTGACAGCCATGCTGAAGTTTGCACTCCGACCACTTCCGACTTTTAGGATCCGATCCGGAATATTCTGTTCCACGACGAAGGTCCTGAAATTTCAGAAATTCCAGCAAATGTTGTTTAACAAACTTATGCGAAAATTATTATTTTCTGTCCCAAGGTACACATGTACCCTCAGGAATTAAAAAAATTATCTACATAAGGCAAAAATTCTGTGATGGATAGAACACGTCAATATCCGTATTATTAATATTATTAATTAGCAAATTCTAATGCAAAACAGACATCAACCGATGGCACACCAAATCTAAGCCATAATCAGGTGCGACTTCCAAATGATATCAGTCCACTAAGAAAAACAGAGGCAATCTATGGTGGATAAGCAATTTAACAAAGGCAAGACTTCAATTGAGAAGGAAATGACAAAAGTAACGGAGGAGAACGAACACATATACCGGAGAATTCCCAAAACCTATAACAACATAATCCACTCATAATCCGACTTTAACAATGTGGGACATAATCTGTTTTTAAACCATCAATCTATAATTTATATGTCATAATTATACACTAAAAATATTCCAGAACCACTCCTTGAAAGCACAGCGCAAGGCATTAGGGGCCTAGCCTGAGCACCGCATCAAGTCAAAGGACATCTTCACAGATATTACACTTTAACCTCAGCTGTGCTACGGCGTATATAAATCGTCTCATAATAATAACAATTATTATTATAATTATTGTTGCATGAACAAAAAATTTGGATGGTGGGAGATGAGAGGGAAGGAGCTGTTATGGTTGGTTGCGTTTAAGTCGAGAGAAATGAGAAGCTGGTATTATTACTATGATGACATAGCTGGTTAAGTTTGATTGGCAGGTGCATACTTTCGCAGATGCATTGGCAGGTAGTCGCTGGTCAGTTCCTTGAGAACAATCTGGATCTGTTGTTTCTTGCGGTCGTCCTGAAAGTTGACTTTATTCAGCAGAACGAGAAGCTGTTCCACCTGTTGGATCATCCGATACAACAGCTCGCCTCCCTGATCACAACTAATGCAAAATACCACGACGTCAGGAAAACCGCAACCCTTCATTGAAGTCTCAGGTGCAACACTTAAACATCTTTAACGAGATGTTTGTGTACGTCAAAAGGTTGGAGCAACTTCAAGCAGTTTAACTGGTTACAGAGGCACTATATAAACTCACCAATACAATACAATGCATGGTAGCTGGATGGTTATTGGTTTCTTATGGATGACCAATCATCATCTGGGATATCAAAGAATATCTTTATCAGTTACGTGTATCAAAAATGTGCTACAAAAATGTTCAACTGCATGAATTTTCTCCATGGAAGAATGAACCCAGACACCGGGTTACAATGTAACACAATGTACGGAAAGTCTCAAAAATTTCTCAGAGCCATTCTAACACTTTAACAACAACGATGCGCTGCATTGGTTTTCCATTCGCTTTTACTACACTTTTGTCGTTAAAGTGTTAAAGCTGCATCAGGTAGACTAGTTTATGCACTAGTACTACATCAATTCAAGACTCCGAGAGCCAGATTGTTTGGTCGTTTTCGGTGCCAGGTCAGAATCTGGGGAGGTCAAGCTGAAGAGAAAGCGTGGTGCTATGGTTGGTCATGGTGGTCAAGGCATGATGCAGGTAAACGAATAATAACTCAGAGAAAGGTCTCACATTCTGTCAAGGACTTCGAGGCTTCCCTTGCGCGGTTGGACGAGTCCAGTGATGGCCTGCTTCTGTTCGAGATGCCACTTGGAGATCTCCTGCCAGATCAGCTGGAGAATGTTGGCCTCTTCGATCGCCAGGCGAATGTGCGTGTCGATCATAGCCTGCAATCGATCCAAATCAACCGCCTCAAGCTCACAAGTCACAACTATCGTAATTTCAAGATTACCCAATCACCCTGACAGCTTGCCCCACATGGAGCCCATACAGGACCCATATTTCCATATGAGACCCATATTCCCATATGAGACCCCTATTCCCATATGGGACCCACACTCCTATATAGGATCCATATTTCCATATGGGACCCACACTCCTATATGAGACCCGTATTCAAATATGGGACCTGTATTCGCAGATGGGGCCCGTATTCATATATGGGACCCATATTTGAATATGGGACCCATATTCCCATATGGGACCCGTATAGAGCCCATATGGGTTGAAATCTAATGCCCATGGAAATGCTGGCAGTGGAAAAGTGGTTGCAGGAACCAGCCTATTCACAGGTGCTCAGACGAAGAAAAACAATGGACAGGTCGGGTCTACACTGGTTTAAGGTCAAGATCCAAAGGGTCATGCAAGCAGACAAATAGAGCTATCACATATCGCCCGTCTCAAAGACATGGAAAAATCTCCCTTCTCAATAAAACAGAAAGTTCAGTCCTTCAAAACCACAAAATTACCCTTTTGAGAACAGCAAAAGCATCACCCTCAACTATAATATTGCCCTGAAGATCACAAACTAAAAAATTTCTGTAAATCATAAGATTAGATTAGATTAGATTACATTTCGACGTTCCAGGCTGTTCAGGGCGAGCTGTTCTTTGTCGTTCTCCAGGTTCTTCTTCGTATTGAGAACATCGTTTTGCTGAACGTCCAGCAGGTGGCCGCTTGTCAACTGTGCCTCAAGGTGACAAATAGACGCTGCACATGAACAAACACAAAATTTAATGTAATGAAATTGTATTGTATTGTATTGTATTTATAAATTTATAAAGCGCCTCTCACAGTGAACACCAATCAGAGGCGTATAATGTTACAGAGGATTTATATAGCACCAGCTACGAGTCCCTTAGATGCACGGAAAATGTTTCATTGTTCACAGTTGAATAATGTTGACCAATTGCCAAGCTAATCTGGGTTTGTAGGTATGTATGTGTGTGTATGTATGTATGCATGTATTATTATTATTGTATAAAGATTTTTAGAGTGCAAATTAATATAACTAAATAGACCGCATATGCGCTAGTATGTTTGTGTATGTTTGTATGCATCTATGTATGTATGTATGTGTGTAAGTATGCAAGCATCTATGTATGTATGTGCATGTATATATTCAAGTGTGCATGTATGTACCGGTATGCATAATTCTGTGAAGTATGTATGTGTATATTCATTCATTACTTGAAACTGCATAGCGCCTCTCCAAGGGAACTACTCCAAGTCGCTCCCGACCCCAGTGCGGCAAAATAGCACCATTTTAAGTTGAGAGGAATGCCTGAGAAGAGGTTGATTTCTTCCTTGACTATTGCTTCATTTCACCGTGCCATCAGTTGATGCCGTCTGCATTGGACCCCGACGCAATAGAAGCTGCTAATCAATGAAAACAATAAATCCGTTCATGCCTTGTTCATTAGATAACGGTGCTATATAACCTTGAAGTTGTCTGTACTGTTGCAGGAAGTCGTTCTGATGAACCTCGAGGTCACGCAACGCACTCTCTGCCGCCTACACAACAAAGACAAACGCTATGTAAGCGTAATCGTAATAACAAATTTATATAGCTCCCATTCAGTGCTCAGAGACTTATCAGTGGCACTCCCGACCCAACGATGGAAAACCACGATCGAACAGAATGGTTTTTATGCATGTATGTGGGATGATCACATCATTCTAACTTTTGTATCTAGCGTTGTTAAGTTTTAAATTATGCTAAATGGCAGAAACGTACAAGGAATTTCTGCTTTAAGTTGTCCAGTTTCTGTTTGATTTCTTTGTTCTCTACAGCTCGGGGTTCTTCCTGCTTGCCTTTGTGAAACAATGGATTCTGTAACAAAGCAAAAGATGACCAAAAATCAAAACAGATATCCAGGATGTTGTATGTATGTAGAAATTTAATTCTAAACACTCACTTATCTAAACACCTAATATCGCTCCTTTCAAGTTCATCACAAAAACAGTGTAACCCAGTGGTTCCCTTACTGTGGCCTGCGGGCCAAAAGTGGCTCGTGAGCTGTTTTCAGGTGGATCGTCAAACCTTTCTTACTGCTGGAAAAGTAATTAATTAATTAATTATGAAATTAAATTAATATGGCATCAACCGGCCTCTAAACATCAATAATTGTTGGGCGTTGTTTTGGCCGAGATTTGCGCTACATTTATCCGGGTCTGTAAGATAATTCAAAGTGTCGTCAATCTCAGAATGTGTGCTGAAAATATCTTGCACAACAGACGTATCAGAAAGACCTGTTTAATCTCCAGTACGTGGGGTCAGTACAGACGAAGTCAACAACCCTAGCAGCCATAATATCTCATTATGGTCCCGATTACCAGCCTTGCATCATATCATAATACACTGACAACTCTCCTGTTACGTTACATACATACATACATACATATGCTGGTTTGTTTGTTCAAACCTAGGCTCAGGATAATTGTAGGATCATATGATTTCAGATGTGCTCATCAGTGGTTTAGTTGTCATGGGGAGGGAGGGGGCCTGGAGGTTCAACCTCTTTAGTTTACGTATAAAAATTGTCTGATCATTATTACAATTACAATTATTATTATTGTTGTCATTATGAATATTATTATTACTAGCATTATTATTTTTTATTATTTTTATTATAATTATTATTATTATTATTATTATTATAATTATTATTATTATTATTATTAACCATGGACTTACATCCTCTGAAGTAATCCTTCTAAGTGACTGTTCTTCGTCGAGACACTTCTTCACTTCCTCCACGAATCGAATGCAATTCCCTTCAAATTCCTGCTGAAAAATACAGAGAGACACCAACAATAAGCCCAGAAACTTCAAGATGAACAAACAAGAAATCCTTAACAACAAGTCTACCTTAGTGATGGAAGTACCTTATCGAAGCAATTAATTACCTTAAGTATGGTAGTACCTAAGTGATAGGAGTACCTTAACAAAGTAACTACCTTGTCAATTGGAGTGCCACAGTGGCAGGAGTACTTCAACAATGTCACACCGTAGGTTCCACGTCATATGGTGGCTGGTGGGTTTGGATAATTAACGATCAAAACAAATACTCTGTGACAGGAGTACCATAGGCAAGTACTTTATCTTAGCGACAGAAGTACCACAGAAGCAGTCACTTCTGTAGCGCCGGGGTAACTATAGAAGTTGTTACCTTCAAGATCTCCTTGGCCTGGTTGAAGTCGAGGGTCTTCTCAAGGTCAAAGTTCGTGGACGCTTGCATCCTCTCCTCGTAGGCCTGGACCATCAAAAGGAGCTCCTTGTAGAGATGCTCCGCTTGATATTTCCCGTTCTCCGAAGCCAGGTCCAGCTGAGTCCTAAAACAACCGACGCATAGATCTTACTTACTAGACTTCAAATTACGCCGTTGTCCATGGCAACAATATGATGGATACAGTTCACACATGCATACATCAACATAAATACATTTTACATAAGACACTGCACTTCTGAGTAGTAACCTGAATGGGCGCTATATAAATTTTTGAATGAATGAATGATACATACGTTCATATATACTTCATACGTAAGTCATACAGTCGTAGATACATACATACATACAGACATGCACACACGTACATATACACATACATGCATATGTATATGCAGATACATTCAAATATACAAATACAGTTTACATATTTTACATCTCTACTTAAACGAAACCTACTCCTTGTTCCTTTTGAGTTCCAGTGGCGGCACCAGAAATTTTTGTAACCAGGGCATAGCCAGGGCAGTCATACAAGTAACCAGCGCAGGGGTGATTTAAATTCTCGGCAGTGCAAAATTCTGGCAGCCTTGTGGCAGAGCAACGACCAGGGCAAAGGCTTTTTTACTAGGGAATTTACGCTAGCTTGCCCTGCTGAAGCGCCGCCACTGCTTTTGACATATTCTCTCCTTGCCTAGCCTTTATCAGCAAGACAATCGAATGAATTGAATGAATACTGGAACGCTGTATATCGTCTAATATTCGGGTTTAGGAAATGGGAAAGTGTTGAACGCTTTACTAATGGACTAGGTAAATTATATTTCCATTTGTACTTTTCCGTGATGTTGCTATTTAAACTCTGCTGTGCATACACTTCTATTAGGTAATTACCATAATGATAATTGCTTTGCCTTGGTCTTCAATCACTCAATCAAACAATATAAACTTGAGACAGTGCCCCTTCAAGATACCTACTCATACATACATGCATGAATACACATGATGTCAGTACTCAACTGTATAGTAAGTTTGACGAAATGTGTACATTGAGCTTATTATTGGCTGTTGACTCTAGTTAATGCTTTGTCTTTTTCTTTTTCCTTTTATAATTTCTGTATCGTTTTTGTTGTTGTTTCTGCCTTATTTGGCATAATAAAGGTGTTCATGTATACATACATACATATACATACACACATGCACACAGTGATGCACACACATACATACATACATACATGTACACATACATACCAGTGCATATGCATACTAAGAACATTGAAATTGAGCAAGTGTTTAGTGTTGCAGGACTTATCGCAAAAAGAACGAAGAAATTAGCTTGGAGACAATACTTTAGAATTCATGTCAGTTTCAAAGTGCAACTCTTATCTCCTATAAGTGAAAACATTTCCACGGTAATAAGCAGAAAAATTTAGAATTAAGAATTGGACGAAGATCATCAATATCTTCAGTTAATGTCGACATTACGTAAAATATTTGCATACCAAACTAGTAAAATACATTTCTGTGTTGTTTTATATTCTGAGTCAACAACTCATCATCATTACCAGTTCCTGCGCCAGCCATTAATTTTGTCGGCGACGGGTACGAATAAATTATCTCCATTGTCCTCGGTCATTTGTCAAATCCATTGCTCCCCTTAGTGTCAGTTCAAGTGGTTATTCTAATTAAGTAGTTGGGTGCTAATTTTGAAATTTGTAATCAATTCGTTCTTTAAACGATCCTAATTCTAAATAAGAAATTGGAAGTACGGTAATGCTAATCATAATTAATTAGTCACAAAACCTTAATTACCTATCACTGATACTTACCTGCAGCAGGTACTCACATATCCACCCTTCACCTGCGCAATAACAACTGAAATCCAAACTCGGCTCAAAGCCCCTTCAAGAAGCAAGAGAGTCTCAATCTATCTTTCGATTCACCTCGACAACTTACTCTCAATGTACTTCCTCTTTTTCTTTCGTTCACACACCGTTCCTGGGCCCACAAGACGACATCCTCTTTCCAATCACATACACTTCTCTTTTCACGTCTATAATTATATCAAGAACTCAAAGGCGAAACTCCGGCTTTTAAAATTGGTGATTACCGGACAGCAGTTTAGCAGGCTCAATGCCCCTATACAGTAACTGTTACACCGCTAATTGTAAGGTACTGCAGAGCTATTTTAAGGCATGGGCATATTTAAGTCGTGGTTTTACGGGTTCAAACTCCCCCCTCAATAAATTGCCGAAATATTTTGATATGCTTAATTATCCTTCACAAAACGCTTAGTTATCCTTCAGAATAGAGCTATTCGTGCTATTACCAGCTGCCATTTTTTCTCCCAACTGATTCTGCCTTCAAATACTTGTGCATTCTGAAAATTGATCAGATAACTAACCAGCAAATTAATGAGTTCATGTTCAGATACACCACTAGACAACTACCGTCTATCTTCAACAACTACTTCACAACAATATCTGAAAGCAATCCGTACTACATATGTTCTGCAAGCAACTACCGACCTACTTATTCCCGCACTAACACTCGTACGTTTTCGCTCAAATGTATGGGTCCTAAGTCCTGGAACATCGTACCTATTGAGATATGTAGTTCACCTAATATCTACCTCTTCAAACACAAATTGCGAAACTATTTGATAAATCAGTCGTCTGATTAACGTTTGAGCACTGATTGTCTAGTTAACTAGTCTTAAGTCTTAAAGAATGCCTTTTGAAATTGTGTCCTGTCAACCGCTCTACTAGCATTGTAATAAAGGGTGACCCCATTTAGCGGGACCTAGGTCCCTTGGGGGCTTCTTTCTTCCCTGTTCTTCCCTAACGCTTTGTTTCAATGCTTATTTGTAGGTGCTTGTCTGTCAAAAGAAGGGTTCAATAAAAAATTTGGTTATGGTTGTGGTTATATGCAAAATGTAAAAAAATGAACTTTTCTGACCATTTCCAATGGAAGCCCACCCCCGAAAACTTAAAACTACTCCGAAATTTTTTGATGGCTACGCCCATGGTTTAAGGTACACCAGCGCTTTTGTGAGGTATTTAAAGGACGCCATATGAAGTATCTAGATACACACATACATCCTTTTGCTCGTACTACTACAGTGCAGCTAAGCGCTTTCTGTTACTGGCCCAGTGACTTGAATGGGCTTCCCCTCTGAGGTGGGCTTCCCCCAGAGGTGCACTCAGCGTTCTTCTCTCCCTCCGGTCCTTCCCCCCCCACCGTTCTATCAGCTTCCTAAAACTACTCTGTTGCTGGTACCGCTCCAGCAGTGCAGCTATGTACTCTCTCTGTTATTGGCCCTGTGACATAATGGGCTTCCCCTCTGAGGTGGGCTTCCCCCAGGAGTGCACTCAGCGCTCTCTCTGTCCCTTGGGTCCCTCTCTCGCCGTCCTACCGGCTTCTTAAACTGCTCTGTTCCGCTTGGTCTGCCCTACATGTGGTAGTGCCAGTCCCAAGCCTGGAGAAAGGAGGAGGGCGACAATAATCATCTTTGTTATGTCACAGTGTCGTTAAACAGCAACCAAGCTTGGCCTGGGTAGAGACCTTGCAGGGGCATATATAAATTTTGATTGATTGATTGATTGATTGATTGATTGATTGATACATACAAGGCGAGCATTCTAACCAATCGGCCAGCGTGTTCCACTGTCTACTTATTTTATAGAACTACACCGTGTCTCAAAATAAACTGTGCTAAATTGTTTCTGTCAGAACTTCGTCAAATTTCCACCAATTTTAATAATGTTTGGTAGGTAGATGGCAAAATGGCTGAAATTTTATGCTATACATAAATTTTCCACCTCACCTGACTCATACCACCGCACTACCTTGTTAAACACAGATGTACCATTTTTTCACATAACGCTTAAATTTTATTACATACAACAAAATATCTGACGACTTAATTAGCACGCAGTAAAGTAAAATATGGTTTACTTAGCAGAGTTTTTAATTGTTATGACAGATCTGCTTAAAAGTGTTAGAATTGGTGCTCGAACTGTGCCCTTACATGGACACAAGCGCTTAGACGGCGACCCCACTGGCCGATAGCAACATCAACGATCGACTGGTCAAAAGCGCGCCCACTCGTCGATCAGATGCGTTTTGAGTTCGTCGACGTTGGCTATACTGGAGCGGTAAACCTTCTCCTGCAGCACACTCCATATGTTATTGTCGACTGGGTCAAGAGCCGGTGAATTCGGCGGCCACAGTGTTGGAGGTATGAAATCGGGCGTTTCTCGCTCCAGGAAAGAGACAGTGTCGCGTCCTCGATGCGCCGGGGCGCTATCTTGTTGAAAGAAAGAAAAACTCACCCTGGGATATCCGGCGTATGTCTGGCAGTAGCTTATGGGCAAGAAGGTTGTCGCGATAGTATGCCCCATTCACTTTGACACCCGGCTCGACAATTGTTCAAATGTAAGCGTTATGTGAAAAAATGATACATCTGTGTTTAACAAGGTAGTGCGATGATATGAGTCAGGTGAGGTGGAAAATTTATGTATAGCATAAAATTTCAGCCATTTTGCCATCTACCTACCAAAATTTATTAAAATTGGTGGAAATTTGACGAAGTTCTGACAGAAACAATTTAGCACAGTTTATTTTGAGACACGGTGTAGAATGCAGACCTGTAACGAAAATGATTATTTTTTTATGACAACGACGACAATGATATTCGTGAAGACAGTCAATTCGAAAGTGCACTGAACTGTAGTACTTTGACGACTATGGGTGCAAATAGACTGAATAGACTCAGTGACCCTCGACCAGTTGTTTGCACAGAGCTGTCTTAGACCCGAGATTTCGATTTACTACCTCTTTGCGTATACCATGTGCAAGAGAAAATGTACAATGCAATACAATACATTACAAAAAGCAGTGCATATACAATGATAGTGATGATCGACAATAATTGCATATACATATATATATATATACAACATATATTCATTCTGAGAATTCATTCATTCATTCATTCTGAGAATTTATATAGCGCCTCTTCAAGAAGTCTACTCAGAGGCACTCTCTACGCTAGCCTAAATGATGTTAAATGTCATTACGAACGAAAAATTACATCAGTTAGCAAAACAATGCACAGTAGGCTAGAAGAGTCACCACCGGCGGACCAACGCATATGCATGAAACCAACCAATAAATACATATAGATTACAAATGCAATGAGCATACAAAGCAATACAATACATTACAAAGCAACATAATACATATACAATGCGAAAGCAACGCATTTACAACAATTACGATGATCGGCAATAATCACTGATACCATATTAGTAACTAACAATGATCACGATTATCGGGGAAAGCGAGGCACTTACCAGTTCTGCGACTCGATCCATTCGGCAAAGCACGATCGAATTTTGTATGGAAAGCGAGACTTTCGGTAGAAAGCATGGACCTTCTCATGAAGAACTTTATTCTTCATGCACAACGACTGAAGATGGCACCACATCGACATTTTGGCTCTGTGAGCAACAAAGAACAATACAAACATACAATATATTACCATACCATAAAAATTATAACAGTACTACGTCTCGTGTATATCTCGAGCCTCAAAATCGAGGTGAAATTTGAAACAAAAGGGTCATTCCACCTCAATGCAACAAGTGGCTCCAGGTCGACCATCTCGGATTTCAATGAAAATTTCACAGAATGTTTATTATGGTATTAGAGGAAATGAGCCAAAATTTTAGGTCAATATCTTAAGTAGTTTTGAAGATATTGAGCTTCAAAGAGGTATGGGGTGACCTCGTTTTTGACATTTTGGAACGCACGTTTAAATTTGTAGTGACTTTCACAAGCTCATAACTTCATTAATATCGCAGATAATACAAAGAAATTTTCAGGATATTTAGTCTTTGTTGTTTAGATGAAATGCTGAAGAAAAGAATGATCAGTGTTGAAAACTGTAAGATTATGACCCATCTGAAAATGGCAAAAAGAACTCGTGCATGATCTGATGATCATACTTTGCAGCTCTGCCATGGCCAAATTGATCTTTTATTACAGAATGTTTTAACAACTCATAATGCTAATATACTTTTCCTGATTTCTAAATTAACTTTTCCACAGCATCACACACAAATGCATGAATTGCCTAAAAATAGTTTACTGCTTAACTTTCTGAGTCAATCACCTGATTAGAAAATTAAGGATGACAGGTTGGAGTTAGCCAACCACTTGTGGCAGAGTTTGTCATAGTTTGTTACAAACTCGCCAAAACTTCACCTCTGGCTATCTCTCCACAGGTCTACCACTCACAGCTGATAACAATGCTCTTGCACCAACCCATCCCGATTCCTCCGATTCCCCTCACCTCCCTCGCCTTTTCAACTCTAAACATTTAAAACATCATCCACCTTAGCAATCTGACAGTCTGCCCGCCTGTCTCTCCAGATCTTGACCCCCTGCCCAGATCTTGACCCCCTGCCCATCAATTTTGTTTTGATTAAGCGCCTGTGAATAAGCTGGTTCCCACGACTTCACTTTTGTGGGCACTGTAGAAATCTCCTGTTTACGATTATGATTACGATAGTTTGTTATGGTTTGTCGCAGTTTGTCATAGTTAGTCATGGCTCATTTCATCAAACCTTAGTTATTAACGTTAAAAAATCTCAATTTCTTTCATTGTAACTACAATCAAAACTAGAACAGTGTCTAACCAGCAATTGAAAGTGTTCATTTATATAGTGCTTCTTCAAAAAACACATCATAGGTGCTCCTGACCTGACTACCGTACAAAAACCATGATCGAACAGAATGTTCTTCAACCGCTTGAAAAATAGCGGCATTGAAAGCAGTAGAAGCCATGTCACCAATTATTATTGCTTGGAAGACCTTTGCACAAGGAGGGACCAAATTAACAGCGAATATTAATATTGCAAGTTTTGTTGTTGAAGTCACTGACTTCACAAAATCAATAAAGAAATCAGCACAGTTTTGAAACAATAAAACACACTGTGTTGATGACCAGGTCAATAGGTCAACCTAATATGTAATGTAACTGTAACTAGTAACTTCTATAGAGCTTTTGTCTAATGCACAAGGCATTACGTGATAGCACACCAAAAACCAAGTCCCGGTCTGACCAATACCCAGAAGATCAGACAGTAAGACAGACAAAGATAGAGAGAGACAGACCTTAATGAGACATAAAAGGGTGCAACATACCCGATGGGGCCCGGCTGGCCTACATTTCCATTGTCAATGTACGAACATGAAACGAAAGAAGTCCAGTAAATTTTATAAAGGTCCTTTACAAAAGCAATGTTCACTTACAACGCAGACCATTGAACAAATACACGTCACAACTAATATCAAACAATGCGAAATATGTTTTAACGAAATTTAACAACAAGTGCCACTTCACATCAGTTTCACTTTTTGTTATGATATACAACAATGCACTGAAAAAGCCTCATTTTACTACCACGCGCTCATCAAGACATGCGGTGTCATTTAAGCGATTTAGTCATCGACCCATTTTCCAGAACAGCTTTGAATTTGCTGGAAAATAGAAGCAGAGGAAACCAGAGAAGGAAAAGGGAAGTAAAACCTCCATTTTCCCTACACACCAGCAAACCAGGTCAGTCACCCGTCGCTCTGCATAATAGGCTATGCGTAGCGGAAAACGACGACAAAATGAACTTTACCATCGAAATTCCGGATCAAACTCGGTAGGCTACACACGACGACAACCAGGAAGAAGTAGAAACTGCGCCGCTTCGATTAGATTTCGCGATATTACGAAACGGTCGACGAAGAGAGAGACGCTACGGGTTTTTAGGAAAACCAACAAGATAACAAGGGTCGTCCCTTTCTTGGAAATTATGGCTACGGCTGGCTGCTGGGGATCCCCTCGCTCGAAGAGGCCGTCCAATCGAAAGCCGTTAAAAGGGGTTTCCCCGACGCCACACGGATTTCCCTTTGAGTGACGTCTGCCCAATCGGAAAAAACAGAGGTTGCTATAAACTGAGTTAAGTATAAGTAAGTAAGTGTGTGTGTAAGCCCACAGAGTACAAGCCTGTGGAACATCAGGTCCTATGAGTACAAGCCAAACCGATTGAGTACAAGCCAAACCGATAGAGTACAGGCCAAACCGATAGAGTACAAGCCAAACCGATAGTATTGTATTGTATTGTATTTTTGTTTATTTCATAACTTGCCGTCAAGACACAACAAGTAACATCAATGAATGATTATGCAGTTATAGCAACGATGTTAGAGCCGTAGGCTCTAACATCTTTGGTTATAGTATTAGAGACTATGCTATTATAGCTTTAGGCCTAGATAATGCACTGTTCAGCACTATAATAGGTATAGTTCTAATGGGGCAAATTGGGTTGGATTATAGTGTTGAGAGTGAGGCTAAACGAGGATTCAGAGAGCGGCTAGTAAATGTCTTTGGACATCTGGCGTGGTAAAACGTAGGCCTACAGGCCAAACCGATAGAGTATAGAGGCCATACCGATAGAGCACAAGCCAAACCGATAGTGTACAAGCCAAACCGATAGAATACAGGCCAAACCGATAAAGTACAAGCCAAACCGATAGAGTACGAGCCAAACCGATAGAGTACAAGCCAAACTGATAGAGTACTGGCCAAACCGATAGAGTACAAGCCAAACCGATAGAGTACAAGCCAAACCGATAGAGTACAAGCCAAACCGATAGAGTACAAGCCAAACCGATAGAGTACAGGCCAAACCGATAGAGTACAAGCCAAACCGATAGAGTACAGGCCAAACCGATAGAGTACAAGCCAAACCGATAGAGTACAGGCCAAACCGATAGAGTACAGGCCAAACCGATAGAGTACAGGCCAAACCGATAGAGTAGCCAAACCGATAGAGTACAGGCCAAACCGATAGAGTACAGGCCAAACCGATAGAGTACAAGCCAAACCGATAGAGTACAAGCCAAACCGATAGAGTACAGGCCAAACCGATAGAGTACAAGCCAAACCGATAGAGTACAAGCCAAACCGATAGAGTACAAGCCAAACCGATAGAGTACAAGCCAAACCGATAGAGTACAAGCCAAACCGATAGAGTACAAGCCAAACCGATAGAGTACAAGCCAAACCGATAGAGTACAGCCAAACCGATAGAGTACAAGCCAAACCGATAGAGTACAGAGCCAAACCGATAGAGTACAAGGCCAAACCGATAGAGTACAAGCCAAACCGATAGAGTACAAGCCAAACCGATAGAGTACAAGCCAAACCGATAGAGTACAAGCCAAACCGATAGAGTACAGGCCAAACCGATAGAGTACAGGCCAAACCGATAGAGTACAGGCCAAACCGATAGAGTACAAGCCAAACCGATAGAGTACAAGCCAAACCGATAGAGTACAGGCCAAACCGATAGAGTACATGCTTGAGCCAAACCGATAGAGTACAGGCCAAACCGATAGAGTACAAGCCAAACCGATAGAGTACAGGCCAAACCGATAGAGTACAGGCCAAACCGATAGAGTACACGCCAAACCGATATCGTAGAGTACAGGCCAAACCGATAGAGTACAAACCAAACCGATAGAGTACAAGCCACACCGATAGAGTACAAACCAAACCGATAGAGTACAAGCTAAACCGATAGAGTACAAACCAAACCGATAGAGTACAGGCCAAACCGATAGAGTACAGGCAAAAACCGATAGAGTACAGGATACAGGCCAAACCGATAGAGTACAGGCCAAACCGATAGAGTACAGGCCAAACCGATAGAGTACAAGCCAAACCGATAGAGTACAAGCCAAACCGATAGAGTACAGGCCAAACCGATAGAGTACAAGCCAAACCGATAGAGTACAAACCAAACCGATAGAGTACAAGATTAAACCGATAGAGTACAAGCCAAACCGATAGAGTACAAGCCAAACGATAGAGTACAAGCCAAACCGATAGAGTACATGCCAAACCGATAGAGTACAGGGTAAAAACCGATAGAGTACAGGCCAAACCGATAGAGTACAAAGCCAAACCGATAGAGTACAGGCCAAACCGATAGAGTACAGGAAAAACCGATAGAGTACAGGCCCAAACCGATAGAGTACAGGCCAAACCGATAGAGTACAAGCCAAACCGATAGAGTACAAGCCAAACCGATAGAGTACAGGCCAAACCGATAGAGTACAGGCCAAACCGATAGAGTACAAGCCAAACCGATAGAGTACAGGCCAAACCGATAGAGTACAAGCCAAACCGATAGAGTACAAGCCAAACCGATAGAGTACAAGCCAAACCGATAGAGTACAAGCCAAACCGATAGAGTACAGGAAAAACCGATAGAGTACAGGATAAAACCGATAGAGTACAGGCCAAACCGATAGAGTACAAGCCAAACCGATAGAGTACAAGCCAAACCGATAGAGTACAAGCCAAACCGATAGAGTACAGGCCAAACCGATAGAGTACAGGCCAAACCGATAGAGTACAAGCCAAACCGATAGAGTACAAGCCAAACCGATAGAGTACAGGCCAAACCGATAGAGTACAAGCCAAACCGATAGAGTAAGGCCAAACCGATAGAGTACAAGCCAAACCGATAGAGTACAGGCCAAACCGATAGAGTACAAGCCAAAACCGATAGAGTACAAGCCAAACCGATAGAGTACAAGCCAAACCGATAGAGTACAGGCCAAACCGATAGAGTACAGGCCAAACCGATAGAGTACAAGCCAAACCGATAGAGTACAGGCCAAACCGATAGAGTACAAGCCAAACCGATAGAGTACAAGCCAAACCGATAGAGAACAGGCCAAACCGATAGAGTACAAGCCAAACCGATAGAGTACAAGCCAAACCGATAGAGTACAAGCCAAACCGATAGAGTACAAGCCAAACCAAACCAAACCGATAGAGTACAGGCCAAACCGATAGAGTACAAGCCAAACCGATAGAGTACAAGCCAAACCGATAGAGTACAGGCCAAACCGATAGAGTACAAGCCAAACCGATAGAGTACAAGCCAAACCGATAGAGTACAAGGCAAACCGATAGAGTACAGGCCAAACCGATAAAGTACAGGCCAAACCGATAGAGTACAGGCCAAACCGATAGAGTACAAACCAAACCGATAGAGTACAAGCCAAACCGATAGAGTACAAGCCAAACCGATAGAGTACAGGCCAAACCGATAGAGTACAGGCCAAACCGATAGAGTACAAGCCAAACCGATAGAGTACAAGCCCAAACCGATAGAGTACAAGCCAAACCGATAGAGTACAAGCCAAACCGATAGAGTACAAGCCAAACCGATAGAGTACAAGCCAAACCGATAGAGTACAAGCCAAACCGATAGAGTACAGGCCAAACCGATAGAGTACAAGCCAACCGATAGAGTTAATGTTCAACAGTTACTGAGAACGATTGCTACTTTTGTGAAATTACAATTTGATATTTACAACCTATAGCTTACCGGACTGACCAGTGACCACTCATCCAGACTGATCAGATCTGCAGATGTAGGCGTATCATTGATTGCTCATTGCATTGGTGCTTTTATAGAAGTTCTCAAATTAGGCCTAGACTATTACATTTCCTAGTCCAATAAATTTGTTGGTACCAAACTTCACGGCCTGGATCTCTCTATATACTGAGGGCTTCCATGCACAACTCGTAGACCTGCCTCCCGCTATTAGGCCTATACTCGCTTGTTCTCAGCCGCAAAATTAATATTAGTCGATTTTTCTTCATAAATGCAATGAACTGCAATGCATAATGTTGTGCGTTTATGTATATTTGTCTGCAAGTGCATGTGAATGTATGTTTGTTTGTTTGCGTGTATGCATGAATAATTTCATGCATGTTTCAGTACCTTACAGAAGCGTGTTAGGTAAACAGAGTACGCGAAACCTTCCTGTTCGCTAGAGGGCTGCGCTAAAGCTAGTCACACGACATTAAAGCGGGACTCTCCATTCCCCATTATTGGTCCTTGTTCTGCAGTTAGGAGTTAGGACCGATATACAGAGGCGTGGTTCTGCGTTCTCTACATCAACTCCGCCACTGATTGTTCTCCGTAGAGTACAAGTTCCAAGCCTGGATAAAGTAGGAGGGCGACGCTAATGATCTTTGCTATCAAACAGTGTCGTTAAACCGAAACTACTACTACTTATCTACCTCGCTCTGTGACCAGTGGCGTAAATCATGAAGGGGGGATAGAGGGGGACAGTCCCCCCAAAGTTTTGGCTTAAGCCAAACTGCTGAGTAAAATCCAAACCGATCGTAGGTACCAAACCGATAGAGTAAAGCCAATGTATAGATTTTCGCCTCTGTCTGATAGAGTAAAGAAAAGATGAGAGTACCTGTCAACCTCACGCAAGGGTCACGCATGCGTAGAGTAACCCCAATCGCTGATGGAGTATCGTCTCACTTCCTCCAAGGAGGGTGCTCAGCACGTGGCGGGTAATCTTTGGGTCAGACCTCCAGAGTCGTCTCACAAACCGATCGGGCACTCGGTGCCTTCCGTGATCTGTACGGGTACACAGTACAGAGAAAACCGAGCGGTTGAAATACGCTCGACACGTTCTCGTGAGTCGATTTGACGTTAAAATCGGAAGACGTTCGTTCGTGTATTCATATAATTCATCTCCCACGTTCCCAATTCAGATAGTATTTATGTAGCTCTCCCATAAATCTGATCAAAGTAAAAAACATGAAACTGATAGAGAGCAGTCTCTCAAACACGATAGGCAGCCCAGGTTAAACCGATTTCAGTTTTCTCAGCCTCGGCATATGAGGACAGGCCAAACCAATAGAGTCAAGTCACAGTCACTGAGTACAGCCAAACCTTTTCTGAGTAGCTCGCTAGGGGCGCTAGAGAAACAAAAACCTTGGAATATCTCACTAAGTAATGTATGCGTGGTTGTCTCTCTATATAATATCTAGTTATAATAGTACTATACGTCCGATGTCTGTCTGTCTATCTATCTATATGTCCGAATGTATTTACCTATATCTGCAGTCTATTATATGTTTCTGAATAGCAAGTCTGTCTCTGCCTATATAGTATACGTGTCTTTCTGTCTCTGTCTTTTTCTGTCTGTGCGGGTATTTCACTCCGACAGTCTGTTATATACATGTAGTTTACAGTGGTGGCGCAATAGGATAGGGGCTTAGCCCCCCTAACTGCGACTCAACCCCCAAAGAAAAAGTGGGAAATCTCTGTCAATGCTTACTTCATAATAAGCCAACTGAACAGTGACCAACGGCAACGAAATCATCAACTATCTCAGGCAGTGAGGCAATTATATTACTTGATTATGATGGACAGGGTCACAGACTCACAGGGCCTATTTTAATCTTTAGCGATTACATTCTTACTTACTTCAAAATTGCGTCGTCGTCTGGGGCGGAGACCCCGTTGGCGGAGCTTACGACGCTCCCCGATATCCCTATAGTCGTTAGGGGCTTCTTGCTTTCCGCAATCGCGGCTGTATACGTGCACCTTCCGCGCTCGCAATTTCCCCCACTCGAACGTTCTAGTAGGTCCGTCCCCTAACAAATCGCTGGACCTGGCCGATAGAATACAGAGTAAGGCTAAAGCCGCTAAACTCAACGGAGTCTATAAAATTCAGTGCAGGATGTTGCTGTATAATTTCACTCTAAACCTGTAGGTAGCCTTATCACGCTTTAAAATTCGACTAAGGCTCGCGATAGAAGCCTAGGAGGACATTTCAATTTTTACTTCTGAGAGTGAGACTGCGAGTGGTGTTCTTCTAAAACCTAAAATCTCAGTTTATTCATATAATAAAGTCTGTTTTTCACATATCTAGATGGTTTAGGTACTTTTATATCGAAATCATCGGTGAAAAATTTGAGGTAAATTAGAGCCCAAAATGTACTGCATTTGGCATGAAATGCTCAAAATTGCGTTGGTTTCTGGGGCTCCGCCCCGGCAGTGTGTTAATGGAGGGAGCTTACGACGCTCCCCCATACCCCCTAATCGTTAGGGGCTTCTTGCCTTCGGCAATCGCATGCAGCTTCGCGCCTTCGGCGCTGACCAATCGTCCTCACACATTCTAGTAGGTCCCCCAACTTCTGGACCGTGGTTGCGCCTCTGAAAAAATGGAGGTAATGGAAGGGGAAAAGAGGGAGGGGGAAAAAAGGAAGGGCTTAGGGCTACATTCCCCCCAAACGGCGAAATCCTGGCGCCGCCACTGGTAGTTTATTAGGCGCTAATCATACAGCATGTCGAGCGTATCATGAGTTTCGACAAGATTTACTTTTCAACGCCGTCAAAACGTTTTGAACATACTTGGTTAATATAATATGCATTCTTTCACAATTACGTCATCGCGTGTGAGGGTCACTATTATAATTATTATAAGACTGCGTGTGCACGAACAGAGTACTGGCTAATCGATTCCAGACAAGACTATATGTATGGTCTGTCTGTCTGTCTGTCTATCTGCCTCTCTGTCTGTCCTTCTTTCTGTCCACCTCTGTGCGTGACTGTCTGCTAGCTATGTCTGTGTATATATCTGTCTAAACTGCTGTGTGTCTCTGCCTATCTATAGCGTCTGTCTCTCTCCAACTGTATCTCTGTCCGTCTGTCTATCTGTGTTGTCTGTCTGTCTGTTGTTGCTTGATATGTAATATATGTGCATAATAATTACGGGCTGTCACCAAGTGCACACAACACTTTCCAGACACGCACTTGGAGTTCCCTCCCTTCCTTCCTCCTTCCTCCCTCTCCCTCCGTCCCTACCGCTCTTCCTCCCTCCCATCTTCCCTACCTATATTCCTCCTCCCTCCCTCGCTTCTTCCATTCCACCTGGTGACAATTTATATATACATATATAATTCATAAATTATTAAATATATATAATATATATATGTATATAAGTATATGCCTTATATTTATACATGAACATATTAGATGTTAAATAAGATATACATCATTTACTACAAACGATACATAATATGTTACAAGTTATAGAACATTATGTTTACATCTACCATGTAATACCATAACTTTACAAATACTACATACGAATGAATTAACTGTCGTCAATTGTTGAACTCTTGCACGGCGCCATTTTCTCTTCCACAGCTGAAATACGGCGCTATATAAATCATCTTATCAAGTAAAGCCTATAATCCCTTATGAAAAAAAATTGTCCAAAGACTAGTATAAATAACAATTATTATTACTCCTACTATATTGCTGCTGTGGCTGCTGCTGCTACTATTAGACTATAGGCTACATGATAATATAAATGCATGACATACATACGTCATATATTGCATATATTAGTGCATCCGTGAAATATAACAGATAAAATGGTAACCCATAGATATATGTATATATATATATATATATATATATATATATATATATATATATATAGAGAGAGAGAGAGAGAGAGAGAGAGAGAGAGAGAGACAGACAGACAGACAGACAGACAGACAGACAGACAGACAGACAGACAGAGACAGACAGAGAGAGACAGAGAGACAGAGACAGACACAGACACAGAGACACAGAGACACAGAGACAGAGACAGAGACAGAGACACAGAGACAGAGAGAGAGAGAGAATGATTTGACGAAAGAACATTCAGGAATTCCTGATAATGACGAACTTTATTGACTAAGTGACGAGGACTGACTGGGAAACATTGGATCCAGTATAATTCGTTAAGTATATGATCTAGAGGAGCGACGCCCTGTCTATGTGCTTCGCTGTATACGTTCGTCTAATCTCTTTCGGATGAGATGATCGGCCTGGATCATGATCGAAAGTGCAGTCACCGATTAAGAACACAGACCAGCGCTAAATTAACTGCGCCAAAGCAACGCAGAGAACTGCGCGGATCAGCGCATGCAGGGGCGGCGAAGGCGCTCGTACAAGTCGGCGCATGGCTCCAGCAAAAGGGTGATATCTCTGCATGCGACAGCGTCTGGTTTTTCCGTCGACGTCTTCGCTCCTAATTGTCGTATATATCCCACCGGTTGCTCCCTTTTCCCTTTCCCTCTCCAGCGCCCGCGTCTTCCGGCCACGTTAAATCAGTTTATTTATTCGCGGATAACAATTTAAAATAATTAAACGGCGTCTGTTGACGGCCGAGCGGACGTTCGATGTCGTCTGCGTCCTTTTCCCGCTCTTTCGTCTGATCCTGTCGTCTGCTTTATTATCGCTTACTGCGTCACCGATAACGACGCCCTCTGTCGTTGGCTGGTGTCGTGCCTCTGCTGTACGGGATGGTACCGACCCGTGCGGTCCCCGGCGGCGGCTCGTTAGCCTCTCCCGGGAAGGGAGGCAGGGTAGGGCAGCCGCAGCCTCTGACGGACGAACGGACGGACTGATCTATGACGTAATTAAACGGGGTCAGGGCGGGGTCAGCGCCTGAACGGCGGCGGAGACGTCAGGAACCCTAAGAGGAAATTATCTTGAGAAGAAACTTATTGTCTGATTCTTCTTCGTCTTCTTCTGGGATCTGGAAGCGGTAAAAGAAATGCGCTATACAAACGATAGGATGATTTATCATTGACTGACGACTGCGGGAAAATAATATAAGGGAGGGATCAGTAAGTAAGTAAGTAAGTAATTACGGAAATCAGTTTAAGCAATGACGGAAATCAGACAGACATTGACCGTATGCAGACAGACAGACAGACAGACAGACAGACAGACAGACAAGTAGTCAGACAGACAGACAGACAGGCAGGCAGGCAGGTAGGTAGGTAGGTAGGTAGGTAAATAGACAGACCAGCAGACAGACAGACAGGTAGGCAAACAGACGTACAGACATTTCGTCCTCCTCCTCCTCATCTCCTCCTCCTCTCCTCCTCCTCCTTCTTCTCCTCATCCTACTCCTCCTCTTCCTGCTCCTCATCCTTCTTCTTCTCCTCCTCCCCCTCCTCCTCCTCCTCCTCCTCATCCTCCTCCTTCCTCCTCCTCCTCCTCCTCCTCCTCCTCCTATCCTATCCAGTTTCCTCTGCTTATCCGGTCCCTTATCAGCGCTGCCTCCCGAAGCCATCAAGACGATTAAGGCGGCATTAGGTTCCAGCATCTATTTCCTCTCCGCATCCGAATGCCACCGCCATCCTCAGCAGCCCGTCTTTATAAGCGGGGAGGATACGGACTCCTTGGTGCCACCGCCTCCGACCGATGGTGCCATGGTCCTGGACATGAGTTACGGAGGAACTGTGACGTCTTAGGGCCTTCCTTTCAACCTCCCTTCAAGGGTCTTAAGGCCATCCTTCCAACAGCCTACTTGTTGATAAGAGCGCAGGAGTCGGGTGTGGGGTATGTGATACGCCTCTGATCTTGTACTGATAAGACGTCGGCTGCGGGTTGGGGAGGGGTCAGGCGACGTCGCTGAACGTTTCGCGGAGAGCTAGCGTCATCTTGCGACGTCGTTGTTTTCTGTCGTTGTCATCTTGTGCTGTTGTCATCTTGATTTGTCATTTTTCTGTCGTCGTCATCTTGTTCTGTTGTCATCTTGTTCTGTTGTCATCTTGTTCTGCTGTCATCTTGTTCTGTTGTCATCTTGTTCTGTTGTCATCTTGTGCTATTGTCATCTTGTGCTATTGTCATCTCGTGACGCTGTCATCTTAATTTGTCATTTTCTGTCGTCCTCATCTTGTTCTGTTGTCATCTTGTTCTGTTGTCATCTTGTTCTGTTGTCATCTTGTGCTGCTGTCATCTTGTGACGTTGTCATCTTGATTCATCGTCATCTCAGATCATAGCAGTGGTTAAATTCAGCCGGATCCCCCTCGGATCTGAGATCTGGCACTTTTTATTTGAGCCCTGCAGCCACCTGACCTCTGAGATCCGTCACTTCAAAGAGTAGACCCGCCAATTAACTCATTTTGAGGCCTTTCCTAAAAGAAGAGAAAGAGTTCGAATTTCGGACAAACACTGGTCGTCGATTCCATTCCTTGGAGGCAGCAAAATGGAATGCACGAGATCCTATGACAGTACTGTGCTACATCGAGGCTCAACCAAAAGACCCATACCCAAAGATCGAAGACTGCGTGGCGGAATGTAAAGAGAGAATAGTGGTTGAAGGTAGCAGTGCATATTTTAACTGTATAACTACTGGGACAAATGTCCCAGTAGTTTTAGGATTTGCCAATGTAGTTTTAGGATTTGCCCCAGTAGTTTTAGGATTTGCCCCAGTAGTTTTAGGATTTGCCCAGTAGTTTTAGGACCCAGTAGTTTTAGGATTTGTCCCATAGCTTTGGTGATTTGCCCAGTGTAATAAACTTTCAATGTTAGTTTCCAATAACATTGAAAGTAGTGTAGGAGAGAGTAGTGTTTGAACTTTGAAGGTAGTGTCTACATCATTCATTCATTCATTCGTTCATTCAGTTGTTGGTTCATTCCTTCTTTCATTCTTTCTTTAAAAATTCTTTCTATCGTTCATTCTTCCTTCCTTCCATTCTTCATCGTCACCCCATTCACCCTAGAGTAAAAATCCCCCATCTAATTAACAGAGCCACAACGAATCCTACACCTGACCCAGAGGACCTCGCGTAGAGACTCCAGCCTGTCCCCCCGCAGACCCTGAGAACCGCAGAGGTCTCGCAAGCAGGCAGGCACCTGCCGTAGAGATTCCCTAACAAGTAATTAGAGAATAGAGGGCGGTGGGGGAATGGGGCAATCAGTGGAAGTGTGTTTCTTGTTTCGACGTTTACTCTGACGGGATGTTTACTCGTCGGGTAACAAAGTCTTCCCTTCTTGTAAAGCGTCCGCTGGCATAATTAGCCCGACAGTGTATACAATGCCTTCCCGAGTAAACCACCGCCTGCTCGTCCAGATGCAGGAAAGGGGGGGGTCATTTGTGCGTAGCGTAACGGAAAGAAAACTTAGAGACAAACTGATGAGAATTCGTGTGGCTTCGTATAAGTAGAGAGCTATGGTTCTTTGGTGTTTTCACACTCAGGAACGCTAGATTATGAAATCTAATATAATCTAAATCTAATATAATATTAGTTAATCTAGGCTAATATATCGGCTAATGAAGTCTATCTTAATCTAGCACAATCTACTAGCCTAGTCTAGCTTATCTATAGGGCAAGGCGAATGTAATTTTATTTGGTTTAAATTTAATCAATATCCAATCCGATTCAATCCAACACAAACTATTCTATACTATTCCATTCTATTCTATTTGAAGTCCTATGATCTCTAATGTCAGCTGTTATTATAGTTATCTAATTGTTTTTTGTATCTAGTTTCATTCATTTCGTGCGTTATCCGAATAGAGAATAGCATCAGATATGCTTAGGTTTAAATTAAATTTTGCAAAAATTCGGAGGTCCTCCACCTCTGGGTGAGCAATTTAGCCACAGTTCCATTCTATAGGCTAGGCTAATAAAGCATAATCTAGTCCAGCCTAAAGTCTATGACCACGGCTAATCGAGTCTAATCCAATCAAAACTAATCTAAACTGACCTAATCTAATCTTTCGACTTCTGTAGCGCCAGTTAAACCGAATTCAATTACTGTCGTTCGTTTAAGAGGTCGGATGTCGAAATTCGATCGCTAGGGTCAAGTGGTTGGCGCGCTGGAGTGTCAACCAGAGGTCGTGGGTTCAAATCCCCGCCAGGCGAAAAGATATATATGGAGATTTCCCGTCCATCAGAGCCTCCTCTCTCCTAGTCCTCTGAAGGAGTGGCGGAAGGGAGGATGGAAGAAGCCAGGGACGGAAGAGGTTTGAATTTGAACTGGAAGAAGAGAAGAACAGTTCTCCAAAGATATATCACTGCAGAGGTAACCTTGATATGACGTGTTAGCGACTTCATTTTCTTAGCCTCGGTGTATGAGGGCGGGTGGCCAGTCCTCTCCCACGCCGTCTCATCTTCCCACTGACAGTGTATGGTCTGTGTATTCATTACAGTTGAGTTGGCTATATATGGGCGCATGTGGAGCAGAAAACTCGAACCAAATTTCTGCCCTGGCGGGGATTTAAACACTCGACCTGTCGATTGACTGTCCAACAGGCTATCAACTACATTATCGAGCACTCCAAAATTTTAACTGGAGGAGTTAAAAAATTCTTACATGTCCAGATGTCCAACGTTGTCCATATATTATACCAGAATTTCTTACGTACTTGAAACCGGTGTACCTGATAAATTGTAAATGGTGTGGGTGTATGGACAATTGGACATGTATTATAGTAGTCAACCTTATCCTTAGATGGCTAAAAATGAACAATAAAGAATACTTATTGCACTTTTATTCTCAGAAGATTTATAACTGACAGACACTGAAGATACATTAAACCACTGAAAGCTGTGATGAGGATTTAACTTAACACCCTGCAGGGTAATTTTTGCGAATTAAACTGGAGGGTTGAAAAATGAATTGGGGGAGGATGAATCCTCCCCCACCCAGACAATTCAATCCCTGGGGACGGACGAAGCAACGTAAGGTATTACGGACGGAGACAGACAGACAGACGAACAAAAAGACAAACAAAGAGACAGACAGACAGACAGACACAGACTCACAGAGGCAGATAGCGAAACAAAAAATAGAGATACACAGACAGAGGGAGAAGCATGCAGAGAGCGAGAGACAGCGTTAGACAGCCAAAGCCAGAGGCAGGGTAAAAGCAACGTACATGGAGTGAGAAGGGGTGATATTGAGTGGGCGAGTGGGTTATTATAGACAGAAGTCCTTGTTGAGGGGGTGGGAAAGAGGGTGACATACTGTCCATATGTGGCACTTCAATCACAGATAGTTAGCCGCCCTCTTATTCTTCACCCTACGAATTCTCTCGCAACGATATCATCGGGTGCCCAGAGGTCAGAGGTCAGCCATGACCCCGTGCCCGTGCGGCGGGGCGTGTGCGGCCACTCCGCGGTCGGCTGTCACCCTTCCGTGTCCCATACGCTCTCCAGAAGGGGCGAATCACCCCAACCGTATACAGAGGGCAATTACAATAATAGGGTTTACAGCCGTCGGGGTACACCGCAGGGGCAATTACACCCTCTTCTTCTACCCTCGGTTGTTCCTTCGGTAGCTACCCTCCTCCAGGGAAAATGGGAGAGTGGACAGCTTATCTACTCTGACCAAAACCCTTTCCACCTATACAACACCCCTTTATCTGCGTAACATAAAATATACATTTACATTATACACAATACAGGTTCGATCCTCCTCCTCCTCCTAGCATATAATATACCTCCTCTGAGTTCGAGTCTCCTCAGCTGTGTGCTACAGGAACCTTGAGCAAGTCCTTCACTTATAGTTGCTCAGCGCCATCGATGGTTGCTCATAGTCATTAGATAGTGGCGCTTAATAAATGCGTAATAAATAATATTACAGCCACGTGGTGTATCATACATAATCATGCATATATATATATATATATATATATATAATATATATATATATATATATATATATATGTAGAACTAGACCAATGCTACTCCGACATCTCTCCTCGTTACTCCCACATCTCTGCCTACATGATTAATGTCCTACACTGGCTTCCCGTTATCTCTGATATCCAATACAAGGTACTGCTCTATAGTCTTTAGAACTCAACAGGGTCTATCTCCTAAATATCTTTGCGACATAATGCGCAAACCTCTCTCAGCTGTCTCTTCCCGCCCTCTCCGGTCTGCGGTTCGACTTGATCTCCTAGTTCCCCGGGCAAGGACTGACAAGCCAAGACCGTGGCCCAACACCGTGCCTTTGCCATCGTGGGCCCTTCAATGTGGAATTACCTCCCCCTCAATCCGTAGTTAGATTTTAGTCGGGGTCCCACCCTCATCCCTTCGTTGCTTGAAGACTTTCTTATTTCCTCGGCGCTGTCACGCTGAATAGCTATAGTACTGTGAGAGGCGCTTTATAAATTCTCAAAAACGATATACGATACTGCAGCGATAGGCCTGTCCATATATGCGTGAAATTGATTGACCGCCTGTGCTCCATCTGGCTATCGAAGCACTGACCTTTGACCGCTCCAATAAAGCGACCTCTGACCGACCCAGCTGCGTTTGCGCCTGCGCAGTCGTGTATTTATAGGTTCTGTGCGCTTCGTGTGGTATTTGGCGAGTTGTGGAGTTCGCTCGACGAGCCATGACACATGGAGACTCACGACACACGAAGTGTCATGACACACGACGACTCATGACACAAGAAGAGTCATGAGACAAGAAGAGTCATAGACAACAAATGATGGAACATTGCTTAGGCCTAAGTTCTTCCCGCATTAAAACCTGCCATCTTCAGGTATGCATGCGCTTCATTTGAACTGGTGTGAGCTCCCTTGCGTTCCATGAGGTTGCCTCTAAGGGATGGAACCGACTTCCAATGTTTGTCCAAGTTCCAAGTCTTTCTCTTCCTTAAGACATGCCTCAGGATTCATCTGTACCTCGGGGCAAAAATAGTAATTTATGTAGGCCTACACAATGTATATAATACATACACAGGGATGGGCAGTAATTGAAATTACGTAATTGAAATTACTTGAAATTGAGCAATTTGTAATTTACTATTCTGTATGTCCCTAATTCAATTACATTTCCCATGTATTTTGTAATTTGAAATGACATTTTATGTCCCAAAGTAATTTGTAATTTACAATTCAATTACATTTTCCCAAGTAATTTGCCCATCCCTGTACATACATACGTACACATACATTAAGACAAATATTAGACAAATGTGTCTAACGCATGCTTGTGCTGAAGGGTGAAGTACCTGCTATATACCAGCCAACGACCTCCTTTTGAACGGGGTATATTAGACAGCAACTGTAACCCCATGCAACACGTGTTCCCCAGATACCCTCCCTGATACGAGACAGTCGCCCCAAATGTCGTCTCATCTTCTCCGCCACCGCAATGGGGGTGGGGGGTCGTCGGGTGGCCGCAAGGGTGATGTCCCCTGGGATGGGGTGGTCGCCTGTCAAGAAGGGCGAGAGAGAAAGCCATCTGCCGTGTAAACAACGCCTGACCCCTCTTGACCCCGCGACCCCCACCAAAGGTCGTTTATTAAACATCTAATCACTCAGTTGATCAGAAGAAAACGATGTAACTTTATATAGCCCCAGCGTATATTCGGCGCTCGCATGTATACAGTGACGGACGGACCACCCAACACATTGCAGCTGTGACAAATCTTTGTGGAGGATCCAGGGTTTGAACGGAGGGAAGGATTGGCGAGAAAATCCTGGAAAGTAATACCATCTCGTATATGTGTTGTTGCTTGTGAAACACGACCGTCAATCTTGCGCCAATATGGTTACTAACTTACTTACTTAAACAACATATATATATATATACATATATTTTTAAAATTTATTTATTACAATGAAAGTATACATGTAGGAAAAAGAAACAAAGGCAGATGAAGACTACGTTGGATAGACAACATTAAAGAGGACTTAACTAACATTACTTGGACTAACACTATAATTATGTTAGCAATGGACTTAACAAATGACCGAGGACAATGGAGATCGTTTATTCGTACCCATCGCCGTCAAATGGCTGGTGTCAGGAACTGATGATGATGATGATGTCAATGAAAATGTGATGGCGTCAAAGATTAGAAGCTCGGTTCGACACTGCTATAAAACGTATTATATTCATCTAATGGACTCCGAATTCGAACCCATGTCGTATAGGTTCAAAGAGCTAACCACTCGGCGACCCTGTCAGTTCTAGCGCATGCGCACACAAGTGTAACAGCTATACATACATACATACATATACATATACATATACATATATATGCTGTCTGTGTTCACCGCGATGCGATTCCTCTATTATCGCTCAGCACGATCGAGCTCCATTTACGGACGATTATTTTTCCGCCGATCGAACGAGCGATAATACAGTGGAATTGGACAGGTTCAGGCGTTTAACCATCGCCAGATCGCCGGAAAGGCAGATACCCGAACGCCCCCGCTCACCCACCCCAATTCCCAGGGTTCATTACGCGGGTATACGCACGCCCGAACGCACAAACAGAGTACGCGTGGGAGCGATCCCTCTCTCTGCCCCATGTCACCCGATCTACTTATAGTTGCGTACGCGAACTTCACGCTTTCTGATGTTGCAAGATGGCGGCCTGATTGGAAATTAAACGGTTTCGCCGTCGTCGTCGACGAAGGGATTAAAGGCGGAGGGTGTTGCATTCCAGACCACGCTCCCCCATCGATCCACGCTACCCTCACCCCCACCGCTCGTTCGTTCGTCAGGTGCAGTGTTATTTCAGTTATGGTTTTTCAGTTACAGTTACAGTTAAAGTTACTAATTTATGATTTTTCAGTTAAAGTTATAGCAGTTAACTGAAATCAGATTTTTCAGTTAAAAGTTATTTTTTTATTTTTCAGTTACAGTTTAAGTTATTTCTCTTTATTTTTCAGTTATAGCATCAGTTATTTTTTCCAACAAGTCATGACTAATGACACACGCAAGTATTCTGAACAGTTACCAGAAATATTTACACAGCAAATCAACGTATTGTCGGTTTACTTTAAAGAAAACACGACGTTACAGATTAACACTTGCTCTGTTCCGACAATTATGTGTGCCACACTCGTTGTTTTCAGCATCCTTTAAAGCAACAGTGCGAACACAACATCGACTTTTGTCATCTGTGGCTTCATAAACAAAATGTTCCCACACGCCACTTTCTACTTTTCGACCACTACTTGGCTTAAACATTATTCTCGTAGTTGTGGATTGTTTTACGAATTTACGGTTTAGCGCCAACGACAACATAACGAAAGGAAGAGGAACCGGAAGTGAAACGAATATAGAAAACTGAAAAGTAACCAGAAGTGACTAGCATAGAAGACTGAAAAGGAACCAGAAGTGAAACTAGCATAGAAAACTGAAAAGAAACTAGAAGCACCTGAAAATGAGTATAGAAAACTGACCGTAGACGATAGAGTAGGATTACCATTCAAAAGTAAGTAAGAAAAACACTCATGTTTTATTTTTCAGTTAACTTTTGTTATTTTTCAGTTATACAGTTTTCGTTTTTCAGTTCTATTACAGTTTCAGTTATTCAGTATTTTTCAGTTTCAGTTCAGTTACAGTTAACTGACCAACATTTTTCAGTTATTTTGCTATTTCAGTTACAGTTACAGTTAATAGAAATAACACTGGTCAGGTGTCCTGAGTTATAAGTCCTTAACTGATTCCGATGCACTGCCTGATCCGATGCTGGACCAACGACACCGTCCAACCATCAAAGGACCCGCGACACCGTCGTCTAAATGTCAAAGGTGGATAAGACAGGCGCTATATTATTATATAATATGATCAAGGATCGTCGTAATTGTCGTCGTCGTCATCATCGTCATCATCATGCATACATACATACATACATACATACATTCACGATACGCATAATTGTACATGTACATATATAAATAAATACATCCATCCATACCATCCATCCATCCACCCATGCATCCATCCATCCATCCACCCACCCATCCATCCATCCATCCATCCATCCATCCATCCATCCATCCATCCATCCATCCATCCATCCATCCATCCATCCATCCATCCATCCATCCATCCATCCATCCATCCATCCATCCATCCATCCATCCATCCATCATATATATATCATTATTCATCCATGCATGCATACATACATTAAATACATAGAATATACAAAAGCAGCATACTAATTACGCTCGTATATCTACATGCTGGCATACGATCTCATACATGCACTATGCATATACCGGTAGGTACGCCTGTGATATTCCCTCTAAACGAGGACTGCCTTTATATATATTATATATGTCTGTATATATATATATATATATATATATATATAAACAGTGCTGGGTAAAAAAAACCTGCATCCTTCGCTATAATTACGTTCGTCTGTACATGTTAGCAACACGATCTCTCTCTGCTTGGATGGCTGCATCGTTATCGGTGGCTCCGATCCTATTGCTCAGATTGCCATCTGTACCTGCTGCAGCAACCGCAGCATCAGCAGCTGACTGCGGACGACGTGTCTCCACTTGTCACCACCTGCCAACCGGAAGTTGGTAAACCGGAAGGAGGGAATGACCTTCGCTGACGTCATCCGCGACCTTTTCGTTGACAGTGTTGCAATGGCAGACTTCCTCAATGTTGATGTGTTACGGCTGTTGTCGATGTTGTTACACAGGTTGTTTCATTTCGTGGCTGTTGCATGAGGTCGTTGCTATACTGTTGCTATTGCTGCTGCTATTGTTGCTACACAGTACACAGTTATTGTCGTTGCTCTTTGTTTCACAGTTATTGCACTGTCGATGTCATTGTTGTTTCACTATAATTGTCCTTGTTATATAGTTGTTGCACTGTAAATGTTGTCGCTATTACAGTTGCTTCGTTGTCACTGGTGGTGTTACGGGTGTTAATGTCGATATTGTTGTTATTGTTGCTGCTATTGCTGTTGTTATTGCTGTAATTACAATTTCATTTAGCAACAAAATAACCTTAGATGTAATTGTTAAGAGATGCATGTTGAGCTGTTGGAGCACCAGAGCGCACCCACTGCAGAGGTCATTGAGTCCACAGTTCCACAGCGTATACGGTGGCACCGTTTCATCATGCAGGTGAACATGCACGAACTTACGAAGACAGACCGACAGATACAAACAGAGAGACAGACAGGCAAGCTGGCAGGCAGACAGACAGACAGACTAAAGCCACCTATGCGCATAATAGACGCGTGGCATATGCGCCTAAATACCAGATGTATGTGCGCGTGTGTTGTGTGAGTGTGTGTGTGTGTGTGTGTGTGAGAGAGAGAGAGAGAGAGAGAGAGAGAGAGAGAGAGAGAGAGAGAGAGAGAGAGACAGACAGACAGACAGACAGACAGACAGACAGAGACAGACAGACAGACAGACAGACAGACAGACAAAGAATTCCGATGTGTCCGCTGCCACCGGATGTGTGTGTCATGTGTGTGTGTGTTTCTATACACACGCGAGCGCGCGACACACACACACACACACATTATTTTAACGATGTTGGAAGAAAATGGTTTTGATGAAGACATAATTTATAGGTTTAATGAAGTCAAATCGTTCTGGAAAAAGTCTAACAAAGGCTTCATACAAAAGGCTCATATATACAATTATACATGTATATATATATCTATATATATATACATATACATATATATACCAACGTTTACGGTTTACATACATAACTATGAAAGGCAGCATTAAATACATACATATCTATGCATGCATAATTATATTTATACAAATAAATCTGAATTCCGATGATGTCCGCTGCTGCCGGATGACTGCAGCCTTTTTATGATGCGCCAATCATCCCCGTCATCGTCGTCGTCGTCGTCGTCTTCGTTTTTTTGGTCGCCGTGTATACCGGTCGTTTGGTGGCGCTGCGGGCCATTCTTCGTCGAACGACGTCACAAACAAAGCCCCGTCTTTCAACACTTCGCCGCTAAAGCTATAAAGAGCGACGTGGTCGTCCGCTTATCCACGCTGGCCGTTTTTCGAGGAGTATATATATATATATATATACGACTACTGTATAGAGGAGTATATATAAATATATATATATACTGCCTCCTCTATATGTGTGCATATATATAGATATACTCCTCTATGTATATATATATATGTATATATATATATGTATATATATATGCGCGTCGATGCATGGAGCTCCTTTTGGTCTCTGTTACACGTTTCGTTTTCGCGCCGATCATGCGCAACGAGCAGACGACAGTCAATCGGTGACGTCCATTGCAGTTCTTTGTTTCCTGCCCCTATTATCGTTCATTTCCATTCGTCTTTGTCCGTGCCCGCAAGATGGCATTGTCTTGTCGGAATGTTTATAATCGTACCGATGTATGTATACGCCGATCAGATGCAGTCGTTGCCTGCTCTGCTTTTGTTCGGAGCGACCTCTCATCATGACGGTCGGTCATAGCGTCGTCTTCATGCAAACTGACTCAGACAATGACGACGTTAATGACGCCGAAACTATTAGCGCTATATAAATTCGCGTTTGGCTATGGACGCGAGAGGAGGGGAGAGATGGTAGCGATGAATGATGAGACGTCATTAGGTATTTTACATATTATGCAAGTCGAATAGAATAAACATATTCCATGTATATTCTGCAAATTCAATTATATAAAAGTCTTAAACGTTCTCAAATATATATATATATATATATATATATATATATGAATTTTTTTGCGTGTGTGTATATTTCTTCGTTCTATGGCACAAGTCAATACTGGGTAGAACATCATTTTTGGGTTGCATTCATGTATAATTTGAATGATATATAGTCCTTTATATAGCTAATCTATTAAATTCAATTAAATTCAAATTATATATATATATATATATATATATATATATATATATATATATGAAGATATACGAGAAGGTTTTCTAAATGAATATTGATTTCGCTTATGTATATATCTCGATTGTGTTGGTTTTAAAAGCTTTGGTCGATGTGTGATGGATGTGTATATATACGCTGGCAAAAGATGAATTCGTATGCGCCGAGGCCGAACAACATCGGTCGACAGACAGAGGATCTGAACTCCTGCGGCGTTTCCTTTGAATGTATACGCAATTTACGAAAGTGTCTGGCAATTTATGTTGCGCCTTTTTGGACCCTGAGAAGGCCATCCATGGAAGAATGGATAGATATGCATTGTCGTGTTCGTCGCTGTGTTTGTGGAATGGACAATTTGTCTGATGGGGGAGAAACGCAAAGGTTTGGAATTGCGGGAAGTCAACGAGTTCAGACCGATTATCTGTTTAGGCTTTTGTGGAGTTTCTAATGTCGGAGGTTGTATGTGTGTATGTGTGTGTGTATGTGTGTGTGTGTATGTGTGTATGTATGTATGCCTGTTTGTCTGTATGTATGTGTGTATATGTATGTATGCATGTATGCATGTATGTATGTATACGTATGTATGTATGTGTGTATTTATGTATGTATGTCTGTGTATGTGTGTCTGTATGTACGTATATATCTGTGTGTATGTGCGTATCTAGGCTCTCAAACGCGCTAATGACTAGAGAGAGAGAGAGAGAGAGAGAGAGAGAGAGAGAGAGAGAGAGAGAGAGAGAGAGAGAGAGAGAGAGAGAGAGAGACAGAGACAGACAGACAGACAGACAGACAGACAGACAGACAGACAGACAGACAGACAGACAAACAAACAGACAGAAACATAGACACAGACAGAGGCGTGTATACGTTCACCCCAACATGTATACATACGTCTTATCTAAATTTCTATATCAGCGATGGTCAGAGGCTCCTATAGCTCGGTTGTGCCCATCATGAGCGAGAGCTGCAGAGAGCGAGAGACGATCCTGTATATGCATCCGTACGTCATTCGTGTGTGGAGCCATCTATCGGCGGGGGCGTCGTTCCTACACAAGCCCTGCTGCCCTAGTTCCACTCCTAATGCATAAATCATGTCCTGACGATAGGCCGGGTCTGCTGCTGTGGCGACCGGTTCCTTATCGCTGATCCGTCCGTCTGTGACCGATCAACTCTCCTTATCTGAACGACAGTCGACGCACAGCTTCAGAAGTCGTCGCCACCGATTGTTAAGTGCGCATGCGTCAGATGTATAGACGTATCCATGACGACGGCCATCGGGATTGTACGACGCGTCGGTCTGTTTGTTTGTCTGTTTGTTTGTCCCTGTTGTTGGTGTGCTTCTTTCTGTGCTGCTGTGTGCGTCTGCCTCTGTCACTGTCCGTCTTTAATTTCATTTATTCATGTCTTCATTCATTCATTCATTCATTCATTCATTCATTCATTCATTCATTCATTCATTCATTCTCCCTCTCTCTCTCTCTCTCTCTCTCTCTCTCTCTCTCTCTCTCTCTCTCTCTCTCTCTCTCTCTCTCTCTCTCTCTCTCTCTCTCTCTCTCTCTCTCTCTCTCTCTCTCTCCTCTCCCCTCATGCTGTCGCTCTCTGTCTGTATGTCTGGTTGTCTCTGCCTCTGCCTCTGTCTCTGTCTGTCTATCTGCCTGTCTGTCTGTCTGTCTGTCTCTCTCTCCTCTCCCTCCCTCTCCCTCTCCCTCTCCCTCTCCCTCTCCCTCTCCCTCTCCCTCTCCCTCTCCTCTCCCTCCCTCTCCCTCCCCCTCTCCCCTCTCCTCTCTCCCTCTCCCTCTCCCTCTCCCTCTCCCTCACTCTGTCTCTGTTTGTTTGACTGTATGTATAATGTCTATCACTCTATCTCTCTGTGTCTTTCTCTTATATAAACCCATTCGCCATTCCTCTTCTTATCCTTCTATACTGTTTTGAGGTTTTCACAGTTTTGAGGCTTTTATAGCGCAAGTACCCAACTCCAAAGAAGAACGCATATCACAAGGTCCGTCTTTCCTGCTGGACTCATTGACACATTCGCTTAGATTAAGAGCGACGTTAGAGCTTAGCATAGAGATAACCCCACACAGTGACTGCACTCCATAAACCCAGGCGTCTGGAAAGTCTTGCAGACGCTTATCGCCTCATAAATTCAATTGGGAAAGAGGGTTCTGAAACTGTTTGCACCTTCTTAAGTCGATGGCGGGTAGAGTCGAGATCCTCGAAAAATTCCGTCGCTATCTGAGGTGGAAATTCCTCGGAGGGTGGGTCCAAGGGTGGGAACGAAGCAACAGAAACTGGACCACATCAGCATGTTTGCTTACACTCCGCAATAAGTCGGCCTCAACGTAAACGCATAAGTGCGAGTAAATGTAAACTTACAGGTAATTGTAAATTTAAAGTGAAAGCAGACGGTAATGTAAACGGCAATGTTATTGTAAATATAAAGTGAGAGTAAATTTAAAGTGAAACTAAACTGTAATTTGCATCATCATCATCGTGATCGTCGTCGTCATCATCATCATCATCATCATCATCATCATCATCATCATCATCATCATCATCATCATCATCATCATCATCATCATCATTTTTATTATTATTATGAATTATGAATATGTATTACTGCAGTAATAGGCCTACATGTTTTTTTATCATCGACTCATTTTCTCCTTACGATGTTTAGGTGGCTTCGTGTTTTTCCCTCGTTAATTATAATTGCTACTAATCGGACTTGACCGTCGTTATAATATTTTGACCTTCACGCTCACCGATGTTAGAGTCAAAGATGCCACCTATATACTCGACTCTGACTCATTAGCACAGGTTAATATTGTATCAGAATAAATTTATTTAAAGGTGTCTAAGCAGAGACTGATATTTTTTAAAAGTAACAGTAGCCTAAGTATATAAATTATGTGCTTTATTGAACCGCCTTCAAACACAGTTGTTAATGGTTTTGCGAATTTAACGACGTGTCTTTTGCGACTAAGCATGCATGAGCCTATATGAAGTCGATCTTATACTTTCCCTCTAAATTTTGACGATTTATGCTAATAATTGGATAGATTCGAACAGTTTAACGACATCTTGGGGGCCCGATAGCGCATTGGATAACATCTGGCACAGAGAGCGAGAGGTACCGAGTTCGAGCCCCGTATAGGGCGGATATGCTTTGTAGGCTGCTATTAGCGCCGTGTATTGCAGGCTGTCTGTTCTGTTAGTAGTTAAGATTTAAATTGCATAACATGTAAATGTACAGCGCAGTGCGTTTGTCAGGCGCTTATTAAAGGAAAGATATTATTATTATTATTATTATTATTATTATTATCTTATTTCATAAAGGCCGTTGACGTCAACAGGAAATATTGTATTGCAATGCATGGGCTCATCGTTGTAAGCCAATCTTGCGTATTTATAATTGGGTCTGTTTCTTTTCAACGACGCTGTGTGATATGACAAAGACTATAACCGTCACCCTCCTCCTTTATCCAGGATGCAGACTGGCAACCCCATATCTGATTGATGCAACAGTTTAATAGTGATACCTTATGGCATCAAAAGCCGTTGACGTCGATAGGAAGATATTTCCTACAGTAACTGTTGTTATGGCATGGTACAATACGTTTTAACATAAATCAGATTATCAGCACATAGGTAGTGCAATTTAAAGGTGTTCAAAAGAGTTGTTGGTTTTACAAGTGTTTGACAGCATTTATTAACGTCTCTATCTTACCTAGCGTTTTATATTTTGCGATTTATGCTAAAAATTAATATCGATTCCAGATGTTTAATGATATGCTTCATGAAAGAATTCTTCGTGTTAAAAATTGTTTCAAATGTTCTTCCTATATATCGTATTTGCGCTGACAGTCTGTTAATATTGTAGTGCACCCTAAAATTAGCTGGCTAATGACGATCATAAAATTATAGCCTATAAGCTGTGAAAATCACAATTACAACAAACTTAAAGCATTATATCTCGTAACGTTGACCTATATGGATAAAAGCATATCTGCTTATGCTGGCAATTAGGCTATATAGGCCGAGTATAGTTTTCAGTGCATGGTTAACGACATCTGATGACTGCCATGGAGGGTCGTTGACGTTGCCCTCCTCGATTACCAGGCTATAGGAACTGGCACTACCTCGCACTGTTGACAATACAGGTAGTGGCGGAGTTAAATCATTATTATTAATATTATTATTAATTATAATTATCACAGTTATACACAGTAACCGTCTCAGGAAAGTTGACTCGAACCCATGCATACACTCCACGCTATATAGAAGACGAGAATTGGTTGTCAGTTAGATGTAATATATATGGTTAGCTTTCTCCAGGCTTGAGAGTTGAGACTGGCAGTGGCGGAGGAATTCAGACGAAAAATTTAAACCTAATCGCTAATAATTTCTGTTCCAAACTGCCCATGTATATATATATAGCATCGTCTAGCACCGTTTTAAAGGTGTCCTATAAAAAGCGCTCTAGCCATTCGTCTACCCGATCTAACAGTTATAATCAGTGCTTGGAGGGCAACGGTGATGTTTTATGTATATCTCCAAAATTCCATGAGTCCGTTGAAAGATTAACAACATTGAAACAGCGATATTATAACATAATTTATACATGTTTCAACTCGGCTGATAAACCCTGACAGAGGTTAAAGGTCGCCTGATTTTCGACGGCTTTTAAAGCTGGCAAATCCGTGAAACACCTTATTATCGCTCGCGGCCGAACTATATAATAGGTAAACCACAACGACTGCAAGACAGTGATGTCGTCAACGGCCTTTGATGTCATAAGACGACGTTAAACGTTGGATTAAATAAATAAGACTGCAAGTGATGCTCCATGGTGACAGATCGCTAGATGCATAAGCACTTATTGTTCGATTATCTGTTTCTATGTATGCCTGCTTGCATCTGTCTGTCTGTCTGTCTGTCTCTGTCTCTCTCTCTCTGCGTGTCTCTCTCTATTTCTGTCTGTCGCTATCTGTCTGTGTGTATGTCTGTCTGTCTCTCTCTCTCAGTGTCTTAGCACATGTCTGTCGGTCTGTCTATCTGTATGTATCCTTATCTCTCTATTTCCTCTGTCTGCCATCATTCCTCTCATATATAAACCATCCCCGCATTTCCACTCCACTCTCATTCTCTTGCAGTTTCTTCTCTCAATCTTCATTTCGTTCACCATTACCTCTATCTAACCATTCTTCCTGTCTTTTCTCCCTCCATTCTTCCAACTGCAGTCTGTTTGTCACTCTCCATCTTCCATCTCCTAATCCATACATTCCATTCTTCCACAGCTCAATCCTTCTATACCTCTCCATCTTTCCACGCAGCTCATTCATCTACCCTTTCATCTCGCCAGCATCTGTCATTCCACCTGACATTTAATTCAATTCTTCCGTTTCCGACAAGGTCTCTGCCGTGGGACATCATGATTAGTTTAGTTTAGATTAGATTATATTAGATTATACGAGACTACAGACTAGACTAAACTAGACTAGACTAGACTAGACTAGACTAGACTAGATTCGATTCGATTCGATTCGATTTGATTTGATTCGATTCGATTCGATTAGATTAGTTTAGATTATATTAGATTATAAGAGACTAGACTAAAGTAGACTAGACTAGACTATAGACTAGACTAGACTATAGACTAGACTAGACTAGACTAGACTAGACTAGACTATAGACTACACTAGACTAGACTAGATTAGATTAGATTAGATTACATATTATTATATTAGATTAGATTAGATTAGAGTAGATGCTCGTCGTGTACAGCGCTGTGACCTTGGCGAAGGGGCTGAAAAGCGATTCATCGCGGTGTATGTGTGTATACGTCTCTCTGTCTGTTTCCAATGTCGTGGGAAAGGTGGACGAAACCATCACCTGATCTCTGTCTCTCTCTGTCTCTCTCTCTCTCTCTCTCTCTCTCTCTCTCTGTCTCTCTCTGTCTCTCTCTGTCTCTCTCTCTGTCTGTCTGTCTGTCTGTCTGTCTGTCTGTCTGTCTCTCTCTCCCACTCTCTCTCTCTTGTATAATTATTTAATTAGTAGAACGATATTGACTCTAAATTCACTAATTCACAGGACGACCTCTAGTGACCGATTCTGCCATCACTTAACATCATCTGCAGATGCCTCTTTATACATATATATTCCACTCTTTATATACAATATATATATATACATATATATATATATACATAATATTATTTATAGCATTTGTACATACATGTATGTAGCCTATATATTTATCCATATTATATTTTATATAATTAATTGTATATATATTTATATATGCATATATATGTATATGTATATTATATGGAAGTACGCTTTGGGTTTGATGCTTGGCGGCGCCGTCGTATCGAGTATCCGATTGGAAATAACCGATTAGTTGGTATCGATTACTTTCTCCGTCGAATGTTTCGATGTCGTTGCAAATGGATCGCACGGATTCGACTCGCATCAGTTTCAAAGAGACCATGCCGATGCAGGTGCACACCCACCATACCATATACCATACCGTACCATACCGTACCGTACCGTACCGTACCTTACCGTACCGTACCATACCATACCATACCGTACCGTACCATACCATACCATACCATACCATACCATACCATACCATACCATACCATACCATACCATACCATACCGTACCGTACCGTACCGTACCGTACCGTACCGTACCGTACCGTACTGTACTGTACTGTACTGTACCGTACCATACCATACCGTACCATACCGTACCATACCGTACCATACCATACCATACCATACCATACCATACCATACCATACCATACCATACCATACCATACTGTACCGTACCGTACCGTACCTGTACCGTACCGTACCGTACCGTACCATACCGTACTGTACCGTACCGTACTGTACTGTACCGTACCGTACCGTACCGTACCATGCCACAATCACATACCATACCATGCCATGCCATATATCATACTATGCCATGTCATACCATATCATATCATACCATGCCATGCCATGCTATATGCCACAATCACATACCATACCATATCAGTCATATATATTCGCAGAACGTATACCATAATTACACACCATAGTCACATGCCATAATGTCATACCGTATACCAGTTACATAAGATACCATACCATACCATAATCTTTCTCCGCCACTTCCTCCTCCTCTTTCTCCATCGTCTTCTTCCTCCTCCCCTCCTTCTCTTCCTCCTTCTTTCTTTTCCTCCCTGTTCTCCTCCTTCTACTACTACACCTCCTCCTCCTCCTCTTTCTTCCTCTTCTTCCTCCTCCTCCTCTTCCTCCTCCTCATCTACCTCGTTCTCTTCTTCCTCTTCCACCTCCTCCTCTTCATCCTTCTCCTTCTTCTCTTTCTTCTCCTTCTCCTTCCTCCTCCTCCCCTTCCTACTCTTCCTCCTTCTCCTTCTTCTCTTTCTTCTTCTTCCTTCTTCTTCTTCCTCCTCTTCCTCCTCTTCTTCTACCTCCTTCTCTTCCTCCTCTTCCACCTCCTCCTCTTCCTCCTTCTCCTTCTTCTCCTTCTCCCTCTCCTTCCTCTTCGCGTTCCTCTTTCTCGCGTTCGACTCATTCTTCTTTTCTTTCAGCTGCAATACATACATATAGGAGTTAAAAAGAAGCGATTAGCTGTTGTGAAGAACAGGTCTTCATCAGTTACAGGCACAGGCCTACATGCAAATGTATCTCGTATATATTATATATGTTCATTTTTATGGGTATATATATATATATATATATATATATATATATATATATATATATATATATATATATATATATGGGGTTTCGGTGATGACGTTGAGGCGGTGGGAGATGTGACCAGGGTAAAAGGGAGAAAGTATCGAAGGGTGAATTTCGGCGATAACCTCGGATAAGTGGGTGCGACGGGGGGAAGGCGGGTCTGGCGGTCGGGTGGGAGGAAGGGAGGGAGAGAAGGGAGGGAGGGGCGAGTGTGGGTCGTGTCGACGGGGTCAGCGGGAAACGGAACACATAAACTTCCCTCGGCCTTAATCGCACATATACAAAGCAAACGTTACATATGCATATATATATATATATATATATATATATATATATATATATATATATATACATGCAAACATTATTATTTAGATATATACTGTGTATATAATGTATATATAAACGGAGTATTGATTAATTCAGATAAGGCACAGGTTCGGTGAGGATATGACGTCAGTTATAGCACCAAATTGAGCATATGGTTTACTGTTCATATATATATATATATACATATACATATATATATATAGCCTACAATATATATATAAAACTGTCCTATATATAAACATATATATCGTCTGGGTGTAAGTGTCCATGTGTATGCGTATATATACGTGTGTGTGTGTGTGTGTGTGTGTGTGTGTGTGTGTGTGTGTGTGTGTGTGTGTGTGTGTGTGTGTGTGTGTGTGTGTGTGTGTGTGTGTGTGTGTGTGTGTGTGCACTGCAGTGTGTTTATATCCTGCGTGTATATGTTATCAATCCTCGGGAGTTGTTCGACCTGACGTGTTAAGAAATCTATTTGAAGTGATTGGCCCAGAAGATGTGAGAATGATGCACAGACCGATGGAAGGATGGATGAGTGGATGGATGGATGGATGGATGGATGGACAAATGGATGGATGGATTGATGGATGAATAGATAGATAAATGGATGGGTGGATGGATGGATGGATGGATGGTTGGATGAGTGGATGAATGGACAAATGGATATATGGATAAGCTGATGGATAGACAAATGGACGAGTGGATGAGTGGATGGATGTATAAATTGATGAATGGATGGATGGATGAAAAAAATAGATGGATGGATGGATGAGTGGATGGATGGATAAATGGATGAATCATGAATGGATGGTTGGATGAGTGGATGAATGGATAAATGGATATATGGAAAACTTGATGGATAGACAAATGGACTGATGGATGAGTGGATAGATGTGTAAATTGATGAATGGATGGATGGATGAAAAAATGGATGGATGGATGGATGAGTGGATGGATGGATGGATAAATGGATGAATAGATGAATAAATGGATGGAGGGATGGATGGATGAAAAATAAGGAATTGATGGATGGATAGATGGATGGATGTATGGATGAATGGATGGATGGATGGATGGACGGATGGATGGATGGATGGATGGATGGATGGATGGATGGATGGATGGATGGATGGATGGATGGATGGATGGATGGATGGATGGATGGATGGATGGATGGATGGATGGATGGATGGACTATGATGATGGTCACAACGACGATGATGATGATTACGACGACAGTGATGATGATGACAATCATCTCTATACTGTAGCAGCATCCACACTCGTGGATCGCAGCCACTCATCGGCCTATCAGACAGTCGCCTATGAGATCGCTCTGCGTCGGATGTTCCTGGCGTGGGCGTGGCCTGGCGCCCAGCGGGGCGTGGCTTCGACCGATGATTGGCAGGGCGACGGAGCCTCATCAGGTTATCATTTGACGAGTGGATCGCGATGATCGACGGACGGAACCATAGAAGAGTCTGTCCTCTGTCTCCGACCGATGCTGCTGCTGATGCTGCTGCTGATGCTGGCTTAAATAAAGGATGCCACGGTCTGGCGGGATGCGGGCAGACTGAGTTGAGCGGCGATGATACACTCTGCGAGCAGAGGCAACAGGTAGTTTTGACGGGCGCTTCAAAGGGCTTCAAAGTAGATCCGAAGGACTTATAAGTTTTTTAAAGGACTTCAAAGGTAACTTAGAAGTATTTGAAAGTAGTTCAAAGGGCTTCAAAGAAGTTCTGAGGGATTTAAGCAACAGATAGTTTAAAGGGAAGTTCAAAGGGCTTTAAATTAGTGTGTAGGGACTTTAAAGTATTTTGGAGGACTTTGAAGGTAGTCTCAAAGGACTGGAGAATAGTGCAAAGGGTTTTATAGGTAGTTCGAAGGATTCGACTGTATTTCAAAGGACTTCAAAAGTAGTGTCGAAGCTTCAAAGGTCCTCAACAGTTATTTTGAAGGATTGCCAAGTAGTTCGAAGGGCTTCAAAGGGACTCAACCGTAAAGTTACTCTACAGGAGTAACTGTAATAGGTTTTTCTATCGTCAATGCTGAATCGCTTCCTTATGCCTTCTTACATCCATGTCGGAGGTAAGTACTTGATCAATCAATAAATCAATAATCAATCAATCAATCGATCGATCGATCGATCTATCTGTCTGTCTGTCTGTCTGTCTGTCTGTCTGTCTGTCTGTCTGTCTGTCTGTCTGTCTCATCTATCTATCTATCTATCTATCTATCTATCTATCTATCTATCTATCTATCTATCTATCTATCTATCTATCCGTCCGTCCGTCCGTCCGTCCGTCCGTCCGTCCATCCATCCATCCATCCATCTATCTATATCTCTATCTCTTTTCGTGTTTAAAAGTATATATCAATACACTTCATTTAGCTCCTTCTAAGTATGCCCTACCTCAGAAAAGCTCTTTCTTTCTGTCTGTCTGTCTCTCTTTCTGTCTCTGTGTCTCTCTGTCTGTCTGTCTGTCTGTCTGTCTGTCTGTCTGTCTGTGTCTCTGTGTCTCTGTATGTCTGTCTGTTTTTCTCTCTTTACCTGTAGGCCCCTATCTATCAATCTGTCAATCTATCTATAAATGTTCTTCATCATATACTATTGTAAACATTGACTACTGCTGTACTTCCTATTAATTGGTTACTTTTCCACTATATGGAGCGAATCACCTCTTCCGGCCGCGTAGGCTGTTTCCGTGTCCTCTCAGATTTTCCCCTTGGCATTTAGACGGAAACCCTATCCTTCAATATGGTATACGCACGTTGACTTTGCTTTGTATACATAGCAATCATCGACCTACATATTAATACGCATACTATACGCACTCTGCATGCTATAGGCCTATATGCAGGCACATGCGATAAGTTCGTGCGCGTACGCATGCCTTCATAGCCTTTATGGTGTTTCACGCGTTTACTGTCGGCTAAACTTGGCCCCGTCCAGTTGACACTGCATATGCGTATAAGACACCATGCGCCGAAAGACATCTATAATGAGATCCTGAGTGGCCGAGTGGGTTGGTAGCCCGCTCGCCACGCCGGCGGCCCGGGTTCGATTCCCGGTCGGTCGGTTTATCAGAGATTAATTTCTCGGATCTTTACTGCGGGTGGGTCGGTCGCAATATGAACGAGGAGTACGAGGTTGTACTCTGCCTCCGACACTAATCATCTTCGATATGAAAAAGTGTCGTTAAGCCCAAGTATATAGCTACATACAGACATCTATAAGAGACAAACATGCATAAACCACACTGTATGCATGCACCTCGAATTCCGAACGAGCTCCCTTCTGAATTCCGTGAATTCCGCAAATTCTGTGATCCTCCAATATACATATATATATATATATATATATATATATATATAATATCGCCGCTCAATTGACCAACGCTATATCTATGATATATATGCAGACAGAGAGGCAGACAGAGAAGCAGGCATGCTGGCAGGCAGACAAGCAGATAGACAGGCAGACAGACAGACAGATAGGCAGTCACATGGGCGTATTTGGAGGGGGCTCGGCAGTGTTTCCGTTAGAGTCCAAAATGAGGACGTATTTACGACCTGACCTAGCATTTTTGTGGACTTAGCTCATGTATTTCGGGTAGGCCTATCACATCGAACAATTTGGACGTTTTGGACGTTTTTTACGGACGTAAAAATGGCCATGTGGGCGTTAACGGAAACACTGGGGCTCGGGGCAAACCCTCGAAATAAGTTTCCGGACATTTTTTTATAGGCTTTTACATACGAAATACAAAAACCTTAACTTTTGCGACAAATGCGACAATCTTCAATGGAACCCCCGAAATTTTAAAACCCCCTTCGAAATGTTTTCCTGGCTACGCCCATGGGCAGTCAGACAAGCAGGCAGACAGGCAGACAGATAAGCATATACAGAGAGAGACTGCCTTCCGCTCTCCAACAGGTCATGCATGGGTATATTATATGCGAAGTGTTAGTGCCTTCATTTTCTTAGCCTCGGCGTATGAGTTCGGTTGCCAGTCCTCTAATCTTCCCACCGTGCACCGACAGTTTACGGTCAGTGTACTCATTATATATAACTGAGTTGGCCAGGGGCACAGCTGCAGCAGAAATCTCGGAATAAATATAGCTCTTCATATATACTTACAGCTGCCTATAGATATATATATAGACTGCACTTCCTCGCATAGTTCCTTAATTGGGTGATTTTCAATTCTGTCGTATACGGACTGATCGTTCTGGATATTGACCTGATTGCGGCCTGGTTTTTGACATGCGTGCTATCGGTTGATGCCTTGCGCAACATACACCGGCGCTTTAGAAGTTACTAATAATTATTATATTACGCGAAAATGTAGGCCTAAGCAAGTTCAACGAATCTGACGGTGAAAAGATATCGCTAAGCACTTGAAATTGTCTGTAGTTTGTCGTTTAGACACCTTTAAAACGTTCCTGCCTCGATATATATATAGCTATACTTCACCTGCCATTTATAATAGTGAAATAAGCGAACACTTTCCGTCGATCTGCATGCCTTCGATGCCACAAAAAGCCCTAAAGCTTTTGAAATCTACCCAATGTCAAATAAACCCCGCCACTGACGTATATATTCAGGTGGTGCCAGTCCCAAGCCTGACTAAAGCAGGAGGGTGACGCAGCTGACGCTAATCATTTTCAAAATGCCACAGCGATCGTTAAACAGAAACTATAGCACCAGTCGCCCATGCAGTTCATCTCATACTTAAGACTTACATGTGACGTGCTACATATTATTATACCTTACTTACTTACTTACTTACTTACTTACTTACTTACTTACTTACTTACTTACTTACATAATAATTATGCTTCACAGATTGCTCAGAGCCGTTTTAAGGAGTTTGGGGGCCCTAGGCAAAAACCCTAACCTTAGGCCTAAACGTAATCCGATTTCCGCCTCAATCTCTCAATCTCAGATATAGAGTAGGCCTATACGCCTATTGTATTAATGCATTGCATGTGCATATGGGCCTATGTGCCATTTCGTTAAATTTATGAATATTGAACAAAACTGCTAACACAGCTAACACAACAATCTGTGTACCGGTGTAAAATAAAGTTTGTTTTAACATAAGTTAAAGGTCTTACTGTTAATTTGTTATACACATACAATGTAGAAAGTGAGATTGTGATAAGTAAATGTTCGCTATATACATCGATTGTCAGGACATCTTGCTACAAACATCGCTTTCGTATTTTGCTCTCAGCAAAGTCTCGTACAATATTATCATCGAAATTCAAAGACTCCAACACATATGATTCTATGCTCATGATAGACAGGCATTTTAATTGATCTTGCATTATACGGCTGCAAAACTCGTTCTTGATTAACTTCCGTTTTGAGAAAGAACGCTCACTGGTATAGGCCTATAGTTTGTCACCTTCATTGACAGAAACATTCTTACTGCAATTTCAACGTTTGGAAACGTGGATTCCAGATTGTCATTCTCTATCATGGCATAGATTATGACACTGACATATAGTATTTAAGGTGTTCGAACATATTCTGAAATTAGTTCGTGTTGGTCAAGATCTTGAGGATAGAACTTTTCAAGCTTTTCACTGTATTCTGTTATTTGTTCAGCATTCAAATGGCCCACGTTGATACATGGGGGTTGAAATGAAGCGACAAGTTAGAGCAGCTTTAGGTTTCGTTAAGTTAGATACGTTTGCCAAGTTCCCTACCAAGTGCCGACATGGCGACATCAGATCTGCTAACTGTTAGACATTTAATCAGGTTTTTATAATTTAACATTTAAAACAATTTAGAAAATTACTAGATTATAGGACTGAAATTTCACATTAAAAATTAATATTAGCTTACCAAGACATACAAAATTCTCTGATAGCGTTGTTAAAAGCAGAAGAATGAAAGCAAACAAAATATAGGCCTACAGGAAACTGTGCGGACAGCGTTTGCCAGGCGTTAAAATTAGGCTATTGATTTATTTCCATCTAACTTCTATAACGCTCTGCGCAGACTGCGCTTATTACCAATAATTTTATTTTACTAAAGTGCAAACGTTTGTTTAAAAATGTGTTATCGTTCTTAATTTGCAGAATTGTTAGAACTTATATTTTATAATATTGTTCACTGTTCAGTAATATTATCGTATTGTTAGGCCTATTAAGTGGTTGCTATGTAGTTTCTGTTTTTTCGGCCGCCGCGGGGCCCTCTGTTGCGCGGGGCCCGAGGCATGTGCCTCGCGTGCCTAGGCCTTAAAACGGCACTGAGATTGCTTCCAAAGGCTTGAACTTTTACTTTCTTGAACTTTTACTTCTTTCATTCGTTCATTCAGTCATTCATTCAGTCATTCAGGGGGCCCGATAGCGCATTGGATAACATCTGGCACAGAGAGCGTGAGGTACCGAGTTCGAGCCCCGTTAGGGCGGACATGCTTTGTAGGCTGCTATTAGCGCCGTGTATTGCAGGCTGTCTGTTCTGTTAGTAGGCCCCTATATATAGCCTTAAGATTTATGTCTTCTGTCATTTGCGTTCTTGTGAATTGTTTCAATAATATTGCATAATAATTGTACACTGTAACCGGTTGCGGTTTGTCAACCGGATTGTTGAATAAACGAAAATGTTATTATTGTTATTTCAAGCATTTTATATAACATGATCCATTCAAGTATCCTATAAGTATAGGCATATACTCAGTCTTAGTATTTCAAACATTTTATTTTATAATAGTATATGTAGACTGATCTTTTGGTTATTGACCTGATAACGGTTTGGTTTTGAGATGCCATCGGTTGATGCCTTGTGCATTAGACACCGGAACAATAAAAAGTTACTACTTACAATTGCAATTATAGGAATTGAAAATTGTCTGTGTCCAAAAAATTTGAACCCTTCTATATATACGCTCACCATCGATAGTTTGCAGAAAGAAGAACTTTTACTAATTGAACTGTTTCTTCTCGACCTGTTACTTCTTGAACTTTTACTTCTTGAACTTTTACTAATTGAGCTATATTACTTTTTGAACTTTGCGCTGTGCAAAAATGTTGCTTTTTTTTACAGAACTTTCACTTTATAATGCTTTGCTTCTTACTCTTACTTTTCGCTCATTGTTTACTTCTATATGTGAAATCTATATGATATAATTTTTTACTGAACTTTCCTTCTTACTTATAATTCTACTTTTGATCAAGTCTTAGACTCCTTGTTACCAAGCTGAACTTTGTTCAAAACAGGAATACTAGCTGAAAGCTGAGATGATCAACGATCGACAGAAACTCTACAACAACAACAACACTTCGAGCAACAACGACGACAACAACGACAACACGAACAACAGCTTTCGTCATATTAGTCACCGCACAAACAACAACAACTACAACAAAAATTCGTCATCATCTGGTGGTCGAGATAAATTTTCCGTAAGTATGATATGGATAGAGATTTAGGGCGATATATAGTCTAATATGCAAAAGTGAGGGAGATATGAAAGTGAATATTGGAGGTTTTGCGCGGGAGACTTTTACCTTTCCGTGAGGGATAAAATCCAAGATAATCCGTATGGGATATTTTAACTTTCTTTATGTTATGTAGGCCTATGTTTAGTTGGCTATACTCAATTATATTGAATATTGGAGGTTTTGCTCGTGAGATTAACCTCTTTGTGAGGATAAAATTGGAGATATTCTGTGTGGGAGATTTTGAATGAATGAACTATAACAACTGAATGAAAGAATGAATTAGCGAGTGAATGAATGAATGAACGACGAACGATTTTATCTGTCCTGATCTGATTTGACATAACTAGCCTATATCTTGCCTTCCCTTGCTCTGTCATCATCACCACCACTACAATCATCATCATCGTCATCATCATCGTCGTCGTCTTCGATATCATCATCAGCACCATCACCACTACCACCACCCTCACCACATAATAATAATAATAATTATGAATATAATTATAGAATTAATCATCATCATCGTCGTCATCATCAGCATCATCACTACCACCACTACCACCACCACCACCACCATCATCATCATCATCATCATCATCATCATCATCATCATCATCATCATCATCATCATCATCATCATCATCATCATCATCATCATCATCATCATCATCATCATCATCATCATCATCATCATCATCATCATCATCATCATCATCATCATCATCATCATCATCATCATCATCATCATCATCTCCCTGTCGTATACCTAACCTTGTCTGACGGCCCGTATACTATATCTTACCTCACTGACCAGTGACCAACCCACAGACGTACGCATAAGCTAATCCTATATATACGACACGTATACTTCCACTGATGCCTGTCCATTTCTTCTTCTCTGCCCGTCGCAGGTGACCAACTCATTCCGGCGTTACACGTGCCAACAATGTGACAAGATCTTCACTGATCCCGGCGTCCTCCACCACCACTCCCGATCCGCCCATTCCGCCTCTCGTTCTCACTCCTGCCCGGAGTGCAGCAAGAACTTCGCTTCGTCGAGCGGACTGAAGCAGCACCAGCACATCCACCAGAGCGTGAAACCGTTCCGCTGCGAGGTCTGCCTCAAGGCCTACACCCAATTCTCGAACCTCTGCCGCCACAAGAGAATGCATGCCGATTGCAGACAGCAGATCAAGTGCCTCGACTGCGGCCAGGCCTTCTCCACCCTCATGTCCCTCAACAAACATCGCAGGTTCTGCGAGGGGGTCATGCGACGCCACGACGGGGGCGGCGCCCTCAACCCGGCCTCCTGCTTCCTTCCCCTTCCCGGCCTTGACGGAGCCGGGTCGCTCGTCAACCCCGGAGCAGCAGCCTCGGCACTGGCCATCCACCCTTCCCTCGGGGCGCTGGAGTCCTGGTGCATGCATCTGTACGGGTGTCGCCCTTCGGCGTTTCCCATCTGTCCCCCAGCGGGGTATATGGCCTGTCTTCCACCGTCGTCGGCCCTCTTCCCTTCGCAGTCCATGCTGGCCGCCGCCGCACAGTCGTCGCCACTCCTCCTCGGGTCCTACATGGGTCTCCTGCCTCTCCAGGAGGATGAACGGAAGGGGGAATCATCGCTGATCCTCAGACCTTCATCCTCTTCGTCCTCATCCGCTGAGAAGAGGCGACGCTCCCGGGAACAGAAGGCAGCCAACCATGACGGTCAGTCATCCGTGACATCTCCCTCTGCCTACGAGTCTCAGAGGCCGGAAGCCGACAGACCGGAAGCCGACACGAACTGGTCGCTAGAGGGCCTCGGCAGAAGCGTCAAGAAGGAGAAAGAAGAAGTGGTGGAGGAGGAAGAACTGGGAAAAGAGGCGCCGATGGAAGAAGAACACGAAGAAGAAGATAGGAAGAATCTCCATTCACCCTCAGAGGGTCCTCGTCCGGAGCGGAGGGCTGCCGGTTCGCCACTCCTCAGGACTCCGAGTCCAGACGAGGCTGATGGCAGCGGCGAGGACCAGCAACCGCTCGATCTGAGCACCAAATCCAGAACAGAGGTCAAGTCCCCGTTAACCAGAGCCAGGACCTTCACCTCTCGTCCGGATCCTCTGTCATCGACATCTAGGTCAAGGTCAGGAACCTTCGAGGACAGTCTACGACGTCCGACGGGCAACGACGCCAAGCACCAGCCGTCCTCCAAGCACGCTCGATACTCGCTGGACCCTTCGAGTTTCGTTCCCGGCACTGGCTTCCTGTCGTCCGTCTACCACCTGAGGAAGGACCTGATCGCCTCCTACGCCGGTCGAGACACCTCCTCCACGATCCACCCGAATGGAACCTACCAGCTGGGAACGGCGCGTCCCGAGCTGGACAACATCCGAGGCTTCGTCGGCAAGGCGGACCACGGCCTTCAGTCGACGCTGCTGTCCCCTCTGGTCCGCCTGCCCGACATCCTGTCCTTCAAGTCGACGAAGCCGCGCTACCGCTACTCGTGCCGCTACTGCGGGAAGGTGTTCCCCCGCTCGGCGAACCTCACGAGGCACCTGCGTACCCACACGGGGGAGCAACCCTACCGATGCAAGTACTGCAAGCGGTGCTTCAGCATCTCGTCGAACCTCCAGCGCCACGTCCGTAACATCCACAACAAGGAGAAACCCTTCCGGTGTCCGCTGTGCGAGCGATGCTTCGGCCAGCAGACGAATCTCGACCGCCACGTCAAGAAGCACGACACGGACACGGTCGACCCCTGCTTCTCGTCTTCGGTGCCCGAATACCTGGCCGGGTCGAGGCCTTCGGGGGCCCACGAGGGGGCGAAAGGAGGTCAGGGGCTGAGAGAGGACGAACCGTACTTCAAGGAGATTCAGAACTACTTCGCAAATACGTCGTCGTCGTCGGCGTTCTATCTGGGTCGGGTCGGAGGTCAGGCGGACGAGGTCACGGGGTCGGACGAGAAGGAGGAAGAGGAGGATGAGGAGGAGGGTGGAGAGGGTGGGGTTCGAGAGGGGGAGGTGGAGGTTAAGACCGAATTGAGTGGAGGCGCCGACGACACTTTACAATGATGATGACGACGACGGAGATGACTAAGGAACAACGACGATGTCAATGATCACAGTCTAATCACTCTTTACATGTCGGCGCTATAGAAGTCACTCTGCAGTGATGATGACGACAGAAATGATTAAAGCACAGCGACAACAATCGAATTATATCCACTCATTGACCTCTTGTATGCAGGACATCTGCGTCATTGAAGTGACACGAGTGGATTGCGAAAGCTCCAAGAATCGAACCCGTGACCTTTGTATATAAATAGACTGACTTGCCTCTGTGAGGCGATACATACCAATTTTCCGGGCGCTACATAAATGTTCGTAGTGCTTGCGCTATATAAATTTCTCGCAGTGTACACAAATCGTATACTCTGCTTGCCAAAAGTAATGTCTGCTATGAGGCAGACACTAAATCACACCACGGCTGCAGCTTGGAATGTAGAGCGCATTTCAGTTCTGATGATGAAGGATGATGGCTGTAGCAAGTTTGGCTCAGTTATAGCCATGGTATAGCAAATGTGGCTTATAACCAGATATCTAATGTGGCTTTCAATAGCCAGATAGCTAGTGTGGCTTATAGCCAGATAGCTATAGCGTGGTCTATATAGCAGCAGATGGCTCTTACGTTAATTATCGTGTCCATGTATATTATAATCTAATAACTTCTTCCTCTTCTTCTTAATCATCATCATTATCGTCGTCATCATTGTTCTTTTGTCGTTGTTGTTATTGTTGCCTTGCAGTTGTAGTAATTCCTTGTTGCTGAAGCCTGATTCTTGACAGTCATCTATATATCTCCACAATTGGACTGACCTCTGTTTCTCTGTCTGTCTGTATGTCTGTCTGTTTCTCTGTGTGTCTGTCTGTCTGCCTATGTCTCTGTCTCTCTGCCTCTGTTGTCTATCTGTGTGGCTGTGTGCAACGAGTTGAAAATTGAGCAGGGTCAAGGCGATGACGGTGCTTTAGAAAAATGTATATTTATGTTTAATGTAGAAACTTTTATAGCGCCAAATGCTATCGCTGGATGGCCTTTAAGGATGATGCTTATTTTTGTGAATAGAATTTTATAGTTTTAAATGTCAGCCATTGAAACTTTACGGTCGGTAAAAAATAGTTTTGATATAAGAAAGCCGTAAGATTTTTCCAAGTGTATCAGATATGCACTAGTATTTAGATCCTAAGAAGACAAGAAGAGCAGTCTGAGAGGCAGCCATGGGTATGAAGTGCTGGCGACTTCATTTTCTTAGCCTCGGCATATGACGGAGGGTAGCCAGTCCTTTCCCTCGCCGTCGCATCTTCCCGACGACAGTGTGCGGTCAATGTACTCATTATAGCTGAGTTGGCTATAGGAGCTGCAGATGGAGGAGAAATCTCGAAACGAATGATCTGCCCTGGGGGATTTGAACCCCCGACTTCTCGGTCGACAGTCCAGCATAACCACTAGACAATCGCTTTCAGCAGATCGTAAACCAGTTGGAAATGTAATGGCTACGTTTAGTCAGAATTGCCCTGCTTGAGAAAATGCTTCAGATGCTTCAGGACGACAGATTTTGTAACAAGCAGTATTTATTTAATATAATTAAATCAAAATATTTACTAATTTGTGTATTATTTATTGTTTATTATATTTAGTAATTAATAGACGTTATATATGAGTGGAACACTTTAAACACCTGAATTCATATTTGCAGAGAAAGTATAAATAGCTCCAAGGACATTGCGTGTCATTGGATCCTTAGCGCGATCAATATTAGTTACTGTTTAACGACACTGCGTCATAACACGACAGATTCGCGTCGCTCTCCTCCTTCTCCAGGTTTGGGACTGGCATTACCACTGGTAGGGTAGTGGGGGAGTTCATTCTGAGCCTGCTAATCAAAGGTTTATTTAAATACCGGAAGTGAAATGAACGCTTCTAAGAATTCTGAATGCGATCAATTCCGAATGGGGAATTTATCTTCGGCTATGTAAACCTACAGGGTAACGAATTACCTAAGATTTTGACATACCTTGGCAAACGGTTCTACAGATACTTGTCTGCATGTATAGCCTAAATAAGTTATTTGTGTAACGCGGTAGTGTATTAACTCATATTATGGCGCCATTTTGTTATTCAGAGTGGTGCTTCCTGCACGAAAACTCTACATTACATTCTCTAAACTCTTAAAGACGCATTTTTCAGCTGTTTGATGGCCACGTGTTGAGCGCTTCTGAGAGACTCTTAAGTGGCGCTTTATAAATGTTTTGTTACATTACATTACATTACTATTAAGTGTAGGCCTATTACTTACGAAATCTATGGTCAAGTTATTATAGGCCTACTTCGATTAGGTACTCTTTTCAAGGCTGACATAAATAGGTTTCTGGGTTGAAGGTTTCTAGAGTTTAAAACAGCCCAAAAAATATACGACAGGCCAAGTCTGTTGTGCTCTGTTCTAGTTCTGCTTGCTTCGTATAGAAAATTGTAAATTAGCCTAAAACTTTAAAACCATTACAATTAACAAATTAAAATATTTTATTTTGTAGTTTGTTTTTTTGCACTTCGGATTTCAACTGTCATACCTGATATGAATTGTGATTATTACCTTATCTGATTGGTATCTTGCATATCATAATTATCTAGTCCGTGTTTTGACTATCACGTGTTTTATAATATAGGCCTATATATGGTTTATTCCAAGCTTAGCTTCGAGTTATTTTCAGCAGAAACGTTGAGTTATTTTTTGTCATTAAATTTGAAAAATAAATGTAATATTATGCTTCTATCCGAATCAATAATCAGACCATGTATTATATTGTCAACCACTGATATTTTTATTCGGTTCGTCGCTATTTAGTTTAGATTATAGCAGTTCTATAGAATGTTGTCAGTGGTTTTCCGCTGCTGGTTGTTCTATCACCGTGTCGCATAGGCCTATAGGCCTACAGATTACAGAATCATGTAGGCTACGTGACTTATGATTTTTATTTGACTGATTAGGCAAACGTTTTATTATTTGCTAATAAATGAATTTGTTAGACGATGTGACGTTATCATTCATGCATTAATTCAGGGCATGTAGGCCTATATAAATTATAGCCAGTATGGGAATTGTAAAAATTAACTGGGGGGGGGTTAGACGTTGATTTATGTGCAGTTTGGGTGTGAAATGTAGACTTTACTATGGGAGCCTAAGAAAGACTAAGGGGTTGAACCCCCACCCCCCACCCCCCCACCGGCAATTCTCACCCTCACGCTCAAAGATAACTATTCTGAAGCGCAGACAGTTCGACCTCAGCCAAATGGAAGTTTTCAGGTAGGCTATAGGCCTATCTACAGAAAGTGCATGCAGATTGCAGAATCCATAGCTAAACGAGCTGATCCAAATGGAGATTGGTTCTAGGTCCATCATCCATGAATGGCCCAACCACCCTTACAGCGCGATGTTGCATTGTCTGCAAAATGAATAACCAGTTCACCCTGAGCAGAGGAATGAAGATTTACAATCTTTTTCTTCGATCTTCTACCTCTTCCCACTCCTCCTCCCCTCCTCCTCCTCCTCCACCTCCTGTTCTCCTCCCCTTGTCCTCCTCCTCTTCATCATCTTGTAATCGTCATCATCGTGATCGCTTTCCAGTGTTTAATCTATACTCCCCTTGCTGTCGGGGGGGATCGAGGGTTCTGGGGGTATCCAACATATTTTTTGAAAAGAGTTCACGACCGGGGGGGCAGTAACGAGTATTTTTCAAGACTTTTCTCGAGGGGGTAGTAACGAGAGTTTTCCAACAAAAATTTTCCCCTGCTCGATCCACCCTGACCGCGGAGGGGGGGTTAGACGATAAATCCTGGGGGAATTATCCCTGAATTTCACACTTTCTGTACAAAATTACATCTCTTTCATTTTTCGGGGGGGGGACTCGATCCTGGGGGGAACTCCCCCCAAGAGACGTATAGATTAAACACTGATCGATTTCTTCTCATTCGTCGTTTTCTTCTCTTCCTCTCAATTACACTCATTCGGAGAATCATCCACTCAAAGCAGATCGTCATTCATCTGCTCATTAGCAGAGGACCGACCATAAAACGCACCCACATCCAACTCCACACACAGCTCAACGTCTGCCAATGACCCATCCTCCACTCGCATCCCCTACCGCCACCTATCGGCTCCTAATTCCGCTTCAATCGAGACTCCACTCCACTCTCCCATCTCCACTTTTCCATTCAAGAGACGTTCCTCTGCTTGTAGGACATCTTTGCCGCGGGCGATGAATCTAATAACAGCGAAGGCCAATCGACGACGCTCTGCGATAATTGGTGCCCATCATTGGTCCCGAGCGATGACCAAGACGTCTCAAACTGGCAATTAGTGCCGACAACTGCGGTTAATTCTTGGTTCTCACCTTTCATAATATCTGGTGTCATCTTTAGTCATCGATGCCTTGATCTCGGCGTTTCATCTTTACAATTTCTTTTGGGCGATGCTAGATTATCTAAACTAATAGGCCTATGTCCTGTGTTTCAACCAAAAGCGAATCCATAGCTTTCGAATTGCAGGTAGAGACGATTTTCAGTTAAAAGTTCATTAGTTTTCTTGTTGCCTGGTTTAAACGCACTCTAGGACGATGCCAGATTATTTGAACTAATATTACCCTAAGTCCCTAACTGTGGTGGTGCCAGTCCCAAGCCTGGAGTTAGGAGTAGGGCAACGCAGTCAGAGCCGGATTAACCTATAAGCGAAATAAGCCATGGCTTAGGGCCCCACAACGTTTTGAGGGCCCCCAACTGTCAGGAAATATAAAATCAGATGGTACAAAGGTCATATTTGACATGGCGTAGGCCCCACAACGTTTTGAGGGCCCCCAACTGTGAGGAAATATAAAATCACATGATGGAACAAAGGTCCTATTTGACAAATTTCTTCTGAAAAAAGACGGAAAAGCAAAAAAAAGGTCATCAGAAATTTTTCAAAGTTTCAAAATAATTAAAAAATTTTGCATGGCGCTGTCTGGTTAGGGCCCCCGGATGTGCGCTTGGCTTAGGGCCCCCGAAAGTCTTAATCCGGCCCTGAACGCAGTGGCGTAACGAAGGGGGCAGAGGGAGGCAACCGCCCCGGGCGCAGCACAAGGGGCGAAAAGTTAGCTTTCAGTGGTACACAGTAGGCCTACTATGACAAGAATGATTAAAAGTCAACAAGAAAATTGAAAAGAGGCGCAGTCATCAAATTTTGCCCCTTGGCGCTGAAACCCTTCGTCACGCCACTGTGTATGCACGACTTTGCACAAGTTTAACAGAACCTGTACAATGGCCTACAGCGTAACATATCCGCAGTTTTTTTTATTCCAAGGTTTAACGTCGTCTTATGACTTCAAAGGCCGTTGACAACTTATCTGCGGGCAGCCTATGCGCTACAATATAACTCTAAATGTTTATAGTCGCGGCTCACGCAACATCACGTGATCGTACCAGCATGGCCGCCGTGGACGATAAGGAGACGCTTTGAACGTTGTCGGCGAGTTTATATGGACGACTTTGAGCTTCGAGATCAGCAGATGTGTCTCAAAGCGACCGTCGAAGGTTTTTGCAATGTAGCCTAGACAATTTCGACCAATAATAAATAATACAAACACCATTATTCATAGAAGTCTCGTATTGTAAAGACGGGTCATTGTAGTCTGCTAGCCGCGACCGAGGTACGTTCAAGTTCGGCGATAAATTATCCGATTAAAGTGTTTGGATCTCATTAGAAGAGCCAGTATACGCCAGATGACACGGGTAATTAATGTGTTGGAGCAGGAAAGGAGTTTAACCCTTCTGAAATATAACTGCGGCACGTGCGGCGGGTCGATTAGCAGCATAACCTTTGTGTACCTCATTTATGGAGGTGGAGTTGAGCATTGTTCGGTGGCAGTACGCTGAAACGGTTTTAACACTTTAACGACGAGCTGCGCTGGTTCTCTGTCGCTTTAAGTAGGCCTACACAGTGGCGTAAATCATGGGGGGGCAGAGGCGACTGCCCCCACAGTTTTGACTTAAGCTCTTCTGTCCACCCTAAAATCCGGCCGTCGTAGGTACTCTGTCCCCCCCAAAGTTATGTATAGATTTTCGCCTCTGGGCCTACACTCTCGTCGTTAAATTGTTACGCGAATACATTTCTACTGCTTAGTTGATACAATTTGAGTTAAATCTAGTTCACAGACCCAGTGACCTGGGATTCAACCCTATTTTCGGACGATTTCACTTGCTACGGAGCGCCATGTAGGTCTACCAGGCCCAGCACAATAAAGCGTGGGCCTACTTATATGGGCGCCCGCAATCCTCAGGAATTTTTTTATGGGTCTAAATTTTTTAAAGGATAACGTTCTGAATTGTTGGCACGGGGCAGCGGGGGCACTAACAAAGGTACCGAAAGCAACCTAGCACGTCGCCCTCAGCGCTCACTCCCGTGATTAGAGGTCTGACGCGGATCCCAAAAGCCGCCAGCGCTTTTGGAAGCATGACGTGATATGGGGCCTGTTTTAAGCATTTTGGGATCCGTTTTCAGCTAGGCTATATCTGAACGTTTACGTCAGACACAAAACTGTTAAAAGTTTCAATGTTTTTATATATTTTTAATTTTTCAGGTTATCTTCAATAGTTTGGATAAAAAAAACTGGAAAAAATTATAGCCATTCATTGTTAAAAACTAAGATGATAAGTAAATTTGTTTAAATGTGTGCAAAATCCAGGGGCAAATATCCCCTCACCCCCCTCCGGACGCCCATGCATGGGCCTACTGCATAGACCTATTACAGGAATTTTTTGCTAACGGAGGTTCAAATGGATGTATGTAGTAGCAGGCTCTATTTCATACCAGGTACACATCACCTTTTTAGCAAACTTTTTTCAGACAATTAAAATCCGAGCCTTTATGAAGCGAAGAGAATAGCCATCGCATCAAACAATCGAAACACGATGGGCATGGATGTGAGAAAAAGCGTGGGCGGCGCTCAACACTTTGACCTGTCGTCGAATTCGATCACGACTGCAGACAAAACAATGGTTCCTTGCTAACGATGCCCCTATTGTTCCCATTACAACGGTTTCGATGTAACCTTGAATCATTGATTCCAGTATCGCTGTTGTGTGTGCATGCCTGTTTAAGAGCAGGTGCTACATTGAGACGATTTTCGTATTCACCCCTCAAAGGTAACGGATCACCGGCGAAGGGCGAGGGGGGAGTCAGCTGTATACCTGGGGGTGGGGTGGGGTGGGGGAGGAGAAACAGTGCCGCCGCTGTCGGCGCCATTTGATCAAAACTTACACAGATGGCCTCATCTAATTACGCAACAAGTTGCTCTGGAAGAAGTCGACGAAATTTATAATTTATGCTGTTTCTGCATCGCTCGATCGCCGACAAATCTATTGGCACGAACCGCTTCGATTAGTCAGTCAGTCGGTGCCCCTCCTCCCCCCTCCCCCTTGGTCCGAAGTAGGCCTGACAAGCGCATAAAGAACACGGCCCATTTCAATGCCATTCGGGATAAGAGTTTGGGTGGACCACCGGGGAAAGACTATATATACGGGCACAACGAAATGTCTGGGGAAACTAGGCTAACAGTTCGCATTCTTCCGATACCCGTGGCACCAAACCCGAACCTTCCGCAAGTGCCGTCCCATACTCTTCCATTCAGTGTCATTAGGCTCTAGCCTGTCGACCACTCCTCGGTAATTCCACTCAAAACTGAAGCCCTACCTCCAACAAAACCTTACCCTTATTTTATCCAATCCGCTGCATTCGCAGTTCTCTCAACCCAGACACAACCTATAGCTATAGCCTATACCATAGTCTCACCACTATCTCCTTCCCATCTGGTCTTCCGGCAAAGCGGATCGTGTGATTTATGAAAGGCATTTTGGGGACGGCGTAACGAACGTGTGCCCATAACATTTGGGGAAATGGCGTTTCTCCTGCAATTTTCTAAATACGATCCCTTCTATATATCCGCTTAGGCTATACTTTAATAAATGGGACTGGCCTCTTTCTCGATTCGTTGGTGACATGTAACGCACACAGACACAAGGAACAGACAAGATTTTACAAATTTCCTCAATAGCTGCTAAATTTACTGCAGATAATCCGAAAAACGTTTCTTTTTCACAAGCACGTACGGGTAGAATAGACAAAACAAACCTTTCCAACTATTAAAAAGACGCACAATGAACTTCTTGCATGCACATAAACCATAAACATCGAACAGAAAAAACGCTTTTTATCAAGTTTTGATTACATTTCAAGTACGGTATCGACAATAAAGCCCACATTAAGGTTATTGCGTGTGCAAGTCCAATCTCCCATAATGAGACGTGGGTAAGCGACTGCAACTGGACGATTTTCGTGAGCACTGTTAACTTCTTGCAGGCAGGACGTGTATGCTTAGTTGAAACTATAGAGGCACAATAGGGCGCAAACTTGCCCAGAGTCGTAGCAGGACGATTCATCCGACTGACTCTTATAGAGACCACCGTTCCGCATACTGCCCAAGGATCCTGAGTGGCCGAGTGGGTTGGTAGCCTGCTAGTCGCGCCGGCGCCCCGGGTTCGATTCCCGGTCGGTCGGTTTATCAGAGATTAATTTCTCGGATCTTTACTGCGGGTGGCTCGGTCGCAATATAAACGTGGAGTACGAGGTTGCTTTCTGCCTCCGACACTGATCATCTTCGATATGAAAAAGTGTCGTTAAGCAGTAATACAACAAACGCATACTGCCATTGTACAGAGACATTGAATTACCGTAATACTTAAAATCACCAGTTCAAGCTACCCAAAACAACTAAGCCAGCACGGCAATTAAGCCCCGGAATATACAGTTTAACGTAGAGAAAATATCTTTGGCCCCGAGTAAGAACTACTCAAAAGAACATACATGACAACGCTTTGATCTGATCTTTAAACGAATTCATGTAAAGCAGATCGGTTCTGAATTCAGTTGCCTCAAGCTCTCATTAAACAAAATATTTCAAGAGCATCTAGAAAAAGTGACAGCATCAAGTAGGCCTACACACGCACACAATCTAAAAAAATAATTTTGATTTAAAAAAAATAGCAAAAAATTTGGCTAATAACCTGCAGTCGTTTATTTGCACTTGAAGCAATGTATCAGTTGCCTAGCTTAACGACAAGGGCTGACGGAACTGTAACATATCTACAAAATGTACAACTATAGTGTCAAAATAAAACATCTCATCACTTGAGCACATATTTAACAACTTTAGAGGATACACAAACAATACAACACATTTTAAAGAAGTAAAGAATCACTTTGAATATTCAAACTCATATGCTATGACTGCAAACTATATCTAATTCATTGAATCCATTAATTGATCAATTACTAACTATATGAATCACATGATCAGTTTGACAATTTAAAGACATTAAACCAACATCGTAAAACATTCCCCAGCCGATACAATTACTAATGTCTATGTGCTTACATACACCAGTGCACTTAATATATTTACACCTAAAGTGCCACCATTAATTTCGTAATTCTGACTCATCATTTTCAAATGAAGTTGCAGTTTAAAACGAAATTCGACCTTCATTAAATTCACATCAGAAAGCTTCAAACATAACACACTATATATTCTGTCAGAGATTTTGGTATGTGCTTAAAGGGCGCTATATAAATGCTTTGTTACATTACAGTACTCTTAACACTGTAATCATAATCTAAAACTTCAAATTTCTAAAGCTAATGGCAGGGCACCAGCTTATTCACGAGCGAATAAACAGTATCAACCCCCTGGGTGTTTCAACGTGGATTATTGCTTTCCAAGGAAAGAACTGGCTACAGTTGACAGCCAGCTGTAGTTTCAACCTCCAAAACCTTTATAGGATAGCAACAGGAATTTCCTTTTGTTCACGTAACAGTCCATGAAAATCCGATACCTTTACCACTTCGAAAACACTGAATTTCCAGAGTTAAAATCAGCATGCATTGTATCTAAGATGAGGCTTTTCAGTTTGACTTTGCATTCTGTGATTTCACATGACCCACCCGAGATTCAAACCTGGGTAGCAAAATCCTGTGTTGACGTGGTTACACGCTACGTAATTAGCTGGTTAAGAACTGCACCCCCCAACAAACATGTAAAATTGAAAACACAAAAATATACTTAACCGATGTAACTTCACCAAATTTTCTACTGTAACATTGCTGAACAATTTTGCAAAACCCATAAAACAGAAAACTTTACAACTGTAAACTTTCTACATATCTATTATTGCTACTATAACACTGATGTACTCAAACATCAGTAGATGTCTGCATTAACACATACAGTAAAAATATTTTCCATGGCACTTAGTAGATGTCTGCACAGTCGAAATCACTGTAATACTCATTTGTAGTCTAGAGTCTCTTTGTCTTTTAACGTTCGTTCGTAAATGCTAGTGTAAATACATGTATATTTATTTATTTATGCAGTCAACAACTCAAAACTTTAAAAAATACAATTAAATTGTCACTATAAAAAACTTTATACTGATGGACATTCGGTGGTTGTATTAAACTTTATTGCGCTTTCTGTAACATTAATATCTTTTCAATTTGTGTATGCTACTTTATATTTCCTGGCTCTATTAAGCTTTTTGATCGCCTTAGGTTAATCTCATATGCAATATGATGCAAAATCTCATTTACTGAGCAATATAGATAGCAGCATCAGGGAAGCTGCTGCCAGTTCACCTGCTGGATGGTAGGTCAACAAGACACTGTATAACAAAACGATTCACTGCAAAAGATCGGTGGTCTAAATATAAAAAAACAAATCCAATAAGAACTGTTAATAATATAGATTGGTAAAAAGAATGTTAATTGGTCAACTAATTTTTAATGCGTTAGGATCAAGGAAACTTCAGGACAGCAAAATTTCAGACAGTCATTTCCAGTGATCCCGTCCTAGACAATAAAGAACCGAACGTCGGCTTCAGAAAGAACTGGAACGCCGCCTTCAGGCGCCATGTTAATGAAAGAAGGAACCAATTCGGCATTGCGGTCATTAAAAAAAAGAACCAGAACGCAGTTCCAGTGCGTTCTGGTTCCAACAGAAACCTGGTCATTTCTGATAAACCCCCACTGGTAATATTTCAATATCAAATACTCTATAACTTCTCACGTGCGCTTTCAATTGCACGGACCTGTTCAGTGTGAATCATCCAACAACATTCAATATCACCTCACATTTAAAGAAATTCTGCAACACCGTTCAAAATAGCCTTAACAACGTTCAGCGCATTCCGGCAAAGATCAACATTTCCACAGCAACAGACAGATATCTTCGTACGACTTATCAAACGGTTTCTTCTCCTTCCAGTTGACGTGACCTTCTCCTCCGCTGATGACGACCAATCTCTTACTGTGCGCCACACGTCGGGCATGACTCGACGACACTGGTACTGCGCTTGTCAAACATACAGCGTCACTAGTAGGTGGAACGGTTGGCTTTTCGTCAGGAATCTCGTTTACCGTGTGCTGCTCCGAGGAACCCTGTGAAGTTGGCTGAAGCTCAACAGCGCCATCTCTGTTTTGACCAGCTGGCGTGTCACCTTCAACTGATTTGTCGCTTAATGCATCTGGAGTGGAACCTTCTGTAACTCCGGCGCCTAAGTCGACGTTTTCGTAGTTTACAGGTGAGCTGCTACCATCTGGCGGGTAGGCAAAGACGCTGTGGTATTTTGTGGACGAGTGATGGGTGTGGGCAGATGCGTTGAAATTTCTACGCACGGCATTTGATATCTTGCTCACTCGGTTTGAGACGACGTTTAGGTTGTGCTGGAAGTTGGCTCCTTTATACCGATGCCTTCGCATTGGACAACTCTGGATCAACTCAGAGTCCATGTCGGCGTCGACCCCTTTCAGAAGGCTCCCGTACAGACTGCAAACGTCGCTTTCTTCGTCCGAATCTCTGAAATTTGCCAGTTCCGGCGTTGAGATCCACTGGCTGTGGCGGACAAGCGTTTGCGAAACGCCATTCTGACCCACTGCGCATTCCCCAGACGATGTCAGTTGTTCATCTTCTAACACGTTGTTGTCATCAACTGCAGCCATATCTCTCTGTCGCACTGGACCCAGTTCATCATTACCAGCCGTCAACCGGTTTTCGATGTTTTCCAGCAAGTGCGAACCGGCAGTGGGCGCCTGCCTGGCGACCGCCACCGTTGCCTTCGAGTTTCCGCAGTTCACCATGGCCAGAAACTTGACGGGGCCACTGTGGGCGTGAAACGAAACGACGGGTCTTCGCTTGACCTGTGGCACACCTTCGAGACGCGGCAGAGGCAGCGTGAGAATGAAACCGTAGTTCGTACCAATCCAAAGCAATCCATGTCCCGACAACAGATATGTTATGCTCAACGAATACAGTTTACGGTCTTCGCTGAAGGGACTCACTAACTGTTTTCCTGAAATAACAAAAGAACAAATACATATTGAGAAATTACAAATCATATTTCATACTCCAATCCTCGGATTTTGACCTCATCTATCCAACGGATTGCAGACATCTACAAATCTAATCAAATCTAATCTAATCTAATACCGTTACCATAAAGCAGAAAGCGTCAGTCAATTCTTGCTTGAAGTGAAACCGCTGTCAAAAATCATAAGAAACGGGAGAAGCCTTTTCGAAATCCAACAGGTTCAAGAATTCATAAATAAGGCAACGGTGGATAAGCGTATAACAACTGACGTAGGTAGCTCAAATATCTTAGCTTTAGATCTGGATAGGGCACGAATTATGATTTCCGCCTGGCCTGGTTTGGGAGCACCTCTAAGTAGAGATCTCTGAAGGGGTGCTATATATAAATTCTGATGATTTATTGAAGGACATAAAAGAATTGACAGGATGCAGAGAACTGGGCTGTGGTCGTATGGAAGTCTCTAGATTAGATTAGATTAAGAAACCCACAAGATCTCTAACCTTCAAGGAGTGGAGTGATGGCAGAGGCAATGTTTATGTCTTGGAGATGTTGCAACGTTTCCAGGTGGTAGAGGCGAATGACTGCTCGGTTGCTGAATGCGATCATCAATCCGACGCCTGCTTTTACCATGCACTCGATCTGTCCACAGTCACTGGACAACTCGTGACTTTCCTGTATGACACAAGAAAACATACGATCATGAAAAAAAACACTCACCTTCAAACAACGCTTTTGAGAGACAGTCGCAGCACTTTTACAAGGTACTTAAAATTTGCTAAATAGTTAAATTTCATACATAGGCTTATATGTAGATACTCACAAACTCCAATAATTATTACCATTATGTATTATTAGTAATGTTAATATTGCTGTTATTATTAAAGAAATTTGTATGCAGGCAAAGTCGAACAGAAGTGTGACTCTGAACCAATGAATGTACATAGTCTCTAAATAGATGAAAATGTGCTATATAAATTATTTGCTATCTATGTATGTATGTATGTATGTATTATGTGACTGGACATTTTTGTGGAACGACAATTCACAAGTAAATCAATAATCATATATTTCCAGCTACTCAAGCTTCTGAGATGCATTCGCTAATTAGCACAATAGAAAGTAATTAATATTTTGGTTATATTTCTGATTCGGACGAGTGTTATTCCTACCTTGTTGATGCTTTTTGTCTTGTTTGACGAAATGGAGACCATCAGTTTGTGTATGGTAAGATTGGTCGCTGCCCACATCTCTTGGTTGATGGGCAGGAGACAGGAGACCTTGGCGCCTCCCAGCGACTGCTTCAGTGGCTGCTTCAAGTTCCAGCTCCCATCTAGACCACAAAGACAACCAGAAGAATGTTTGTGCTATGAAACCATTTGGACAGTTTTATCAGGCATCTGAACAGTTTGGGTAGCTCACGGTAGCCGGATGGGTAGAGCGCTCACCTTGTAATGCAGGGAGTAAGGGCTTGAGCCTCCATAGAGGTGGTCACCATGTAAGGACCTTGAGGCTTGAGCAAGTCCTTCCCATGCAATTGCTCAGCACCATCGATGTTCTGTCATATGTGTACTTCTGAACTTTTGAAGGAGGGCAATATGAAATAGTTGTATTGTATTTGAGCGGATCATTCGAGAGGATAATTTATAGTGGATATATTCCAGGATCTATTTCAGTGAATCCATTCTAGAGGATCTATTCTAAAGGAACACCAAAATGGTTGAGACAGTTCAAGTGTTCGTGAAACGCTGGTGCCCCGCGCCTAGCTTGCGAGTGGAATATTTGGAAATTTCAGTTGATCAATTTTAGAGGATCTATTTTAGAGGATCTACTTCAATGGATCAATTCTATTGGATCAATTCTAAAAGATCTTTTTCATTGGACAATTCTAGAGGATCTATTCTCGAGGATCTACTTCAGTGGACAATTCTATTGGATCAATAGAGGATCTATTTCAGTGGCTCAACCTACCCTGATAGAAGTAGATCATAACGTTTCCATTTTTTGTTCCGACGAACACCTTTGCGCTCAGATACTTGACACATGTGACGATCGAATCTGTGTTAATCGTAAGCCTCTTTGTTGACCGATCATCCTCCAAAACTTTGCAGATGATTATCCTAAACAAAAACAACAGCTCTAATCAAATCAACAATAGTTCCCGTTCTTCCTTAATATCAACAACAGTTTCTATTGTTCCCAGTCCTCATAGTTCCCTACAGTAGTTCCCAATCCTAATAACAACAGTTCCCAATCCGTTTAAAATCTAAGCACCATCGACTGAGGCTTGGTGATTAGCTAGTGGTGCTTAACAAGCGTGCAATATTAATAATAACAATTAATAATAATAATAATAATCATTTGTTTAGACTAGATTAGATACAATAGATTTTGACGTTTATGTGAATTTATATTGCTCATGCTTTTTCACCAGAGTGCTGTTTGGCAACTGGTTATGTTAAAGAATATACTTACTACCTTACTTACATGCAGACAACCATGACCAACAAAGGAACTCACTTCTTGTCTTCAGTTCCCATCCAGACCGTGTCGCCGCTGGAACCGTTGGCGCTGCTGCTTGGCGCTGGAACCGACTCTGCGCAGCATATGAGACTGTCGCAGACCTTGAAGGATTCGACGACACATGGCTGGTTGGTATGGAGGGAAACGATGGACACCTGGCCTTTGGACTTGTCACCATTGCAGACCCAGAGATGCTGGACGCCGAGGCCAAGGTCATCCGCCGATGGCAAGGTCACATATGTCGCACACTGGACCTGAAAAATGAACACGAAACTCAACCAAGGTCATGGCTTACGGTTTATTGCTTACCTCGATCAACAATATTCAGCAGCGCTTCTGTGACGCACTTAATAAAAGGAGAAGAGCAGTCCCTTTAGCTAGCCCTGAGGCAGCAATGGGTATGAAGTCTTAGTGACTTACTTTTCTTAGCCTCAGCATATGAGGGCGGGTGACCAGTCCTCTCCCACACCGTCTGATCTTCCCACAGACAGTGTACGGTCAGTGTACTCATCATAGCTGAGTTGGCTATGGGGTGCAGGTGGAGCTGAATTCTTGAAACAAATTTCTGCCCTGGCGGGGATTTGAACCTCCCCCCTTCTCGGTCGACAGTCCAGTATGCTAACCACTACACAATCGAATAAGTCACTGGTTGACGCTAAGGTCTCCTCTCACCACTACAGATAGGAGTTTGTTTATTCTGCCATATTTATACATAAGTGAGATGCTACTTTCCATTACGAACTAAAGTTCACCTGCACTTACATAATCATAATCTTGAAATTTCCACAGCTCTCAGCAAAGAAGCGACGTCATCATAAATGGTAAGATATAACTGGGAAATAATTGCTTTCATGATACTATTCCAATTGTGATTTGTTGCTACTACATCTGATATTAACAATTGTCATTTGCATAACGTCATGCACAAACGAATCAAATGAAAGCGTCATGCAGCCAAAAGGAAATAAGCAAAAGTTAGAAAAAGAGACAAATAATCTTGCATGCACAGTTTTTCTACACTTGAACCAAAGTACAAAAGAGAAAACTGAGAAACCAACTTCATCACTTTGTAAAGACAACATGACAACTTTGATACAAGCACTACCAAAGTCGATACCATTAGCTCAGGCAAGTTTAGTTTGTGGTGAGATTAGATTGGCACCTCTTGTCTTGTCTCTGGTCCTTGATGTTACGTTATGTGTGGACATGATAGCCGATTGGTTAGAGCGCTTGCCTTGTAACGCAAAGAGTACGGGTTCGATCCTCCTCCTCTGAGACGGTTACCATGTAGGGAACTTGCACAAGTCCTTCACTCGCAATTGCTCAGTGCCATTGATTGATGCTTGCTTAATAGATAGTGTCGCTTAATAAATACATAATAAAAATTAATAATAATAACAATACTAAAACAGCTAAGTGGACGTCCTGAGCAGTTGACCTTTGACTCAACTGAAACAGCATAGAAGCGTAGCGGATAGGTGTTGCAAAGGATGGTACAGGTTAGGACAGGCAACAGAAACCAGACGTCAACCACAATGAAACATCAAAGGGAAACAATGAGTTTGATTGTTCAATTAAGACAATGATTCTGATCGCCAATCCACTTACCATTTCTTTTGTTTTCTTCTTTGATTTCAGCAATTTCTGAATTATTGTGTTAAAAAAGACCGAAAATGCACAGATTATCCAAAAATCACTTTAATAAAAATAATATATTCAGTGCAAACTTTATAATAGCTTTTAAGACAGCCTACGCAAACACCAAAAACTCATCATAACCACTGGTTCCAGTTTCTGTGCATTATATTGCTTAGCGATGAAATTCCTGCTCTTAGCGACATTGAACATCTTTCAGTATACCATAGGCATAGAGCATTTTGTTTTACTTTTTACATTTTATTTATTTTCTAATGTATTAAGTTTTGGGTCCACGTCATCAACTGCACTATAGCACCCTTTGTCTTATTAGGAAGTGTGTTACAAGGTGTATCCCACGCACTCACACATATACAATCTATCTTTGGAGTCTAACATACCCATATGATAGCACACTCATGATTATACAATTATGGTTAATAAACATCACATAATAAATATCATTAATAAAACATTGGGTTAGCAAAATCAATTCATGCAAACCCTTAAAGGATCACACCCCATAAGACTTGTGACTGTTAGCAATCGAAATTACCAACAGGTTGTGGGAAACTTTAAAACGCAAAGTTGGTTAGCAACAGGGTATATTTGCACAACTCCAAAATGTACCTAGAGCACGGTCAATCTGGCCATAATAGGAAATATCTAATTTCAAGTAATTTGTTCTGTTATTTGATTGATTAATCATTCCAATTAAAAGCAAATTCAACTGCTATGGAAAACAATTCAATGCATGCTGAACAAGATGGTCATCCACGTTAGAGTATGGTAATAAGTGACAAAGTTGTGACAATCGCATTCAAAAAGGTGAAAGCTCAATTAAATTAGGGGTTCATGCCACTCATCACACTGCATTAGAATTTCATGCAGTTTTTATTAGAAATAAAAGTTAATTTGTAGAGTGCATGAGAATGTAACTAAACATACGACAAATGTGCAGAAGAAGTTAGGAACTACATGTGCAGAAGTTACTAGGATGGTCAGTCTTACGGACTGATCTTCTGGATACTGACCTGATTACGGCTTGGTTTTGGTGTGTCATTAGTTGATGCCTTGCACATCATATACCGGCGCTATAGAAGTTACTAAGTACAATTAAAATTATGTGATAGGGACGTTCCGGTGGTTTACCGTCAGATTCCTTGTGTATTACTGTCATGGTGTAAAGAACCGTCCAGATTCTATACGCTTATTTTGAAACAGTAATACTACAGGACTGACTTTAGGCTAGAGCACTTTTTGTAGGAACATTCGGTGCCATAATAAGCCTCTCGAAATACCATAAGATGTTTCATACATGCACATGCACGGATTCTGACAATACCTTGCAATCTTCTTTGGTGATGTCAAGAAGCAGAGGATTGTGAAAGTGAGGGTTTTTGTACGACGGCTGGTCGCTCTCCGATGTGTACCAAGCCGGATGATGCAACGGATCTGAACAGAAAGGTAATCAATCGAATCACAAGAAATTCCGACAAAACACAACGCCAACTTCCAATACTATTATTATTATTATTATTATTATGCATTTATTAAGCGCCACTACCTAACAAACACACATCAATTGATGGCACTGTGCAATTGTCAGTGAAGGACTTGCACAAAGTCCCCACACAGTAATAGTCTCAGGGGAGGAAGTGCGAACCCGTACTCTCCGTGTTACAGGCAGAGCGCTTTAACCAATTGATTCCAAAACCCAATAATTCCAAAAACAAAGTCTCAAAACAAAGTAAAAACAAAGTCTCAAAACAAAGTAAAAACAAAATCTCAAAATAAAGTCTAAATACAAAGTAAAACCAAAGTCTCAAAACAAAGTAAAAACAAAGTCTCAAAATAAAGTCTCAAGACAAAGTAAAAACAAAGTCTCAAAACAAAGTAAAAACAAAGTCTCAAGACAAAGTAAAAACAAAGTCTCAAAACAAAGTAAAAACAAAGTCTCACAACAAAGTCTCAAAATAAAGTCTCAAAACAAAGTCTCAAAACAAATTCTTAAAATAGAGTACAGTAAATTCCCCTTAGAAATCTCAGCCTGTCTCCCGTAGACCGAACCCTTCTTCTAAACCGCACCAAAGAAGACGACCGACCTGTGGCCAGCTTCGTGTTTTGTAGCTCCTGCAGCCAGTCGTGCTTCAAGATTACGGCAGGAAACTGGAACGTGAACTGAACTCTTCAACAAGAAACATGAACACTTACAACTACATGTGGTAAGACCAGATGAAACGAAGGAAAGTGGTAAGACCAGATGAAGTCTATAGGAAAGTGGTAAGACCAGATGAAGAAAAGGCAAGTGGTAAGACCAGATGAAATGAAGGAAAGTGGTAAGACCAGATGAAAAAAAGGAAAGTGGTAAGACCAGATGAAGTCTATAGGAAAGTGGTAAGACCAGATGAAAAAAGGCAAGTGGTAAGACCAGATGAAGTCAAGGAAAGTGGTAAGACCAGATGAAAAAAAGGCAAGTGGTAAGACCAGATGAAGTCAAGGAAAGTGGTAAAGACCAGATGAAAAAAAGGCAAGTGGTAAGACCAGATGAAACCGAGGTAAGTGGTAAGACCAGATGAAGTCTATGAATGTTGTAAGACCAGATGAAGTCTAGGAAAGTGGTCAGCACAGATGAAGCGAAGGAAAAGTGAATAGAAAAGTTAGAGAAAGACATGACGCAACACAGGCAAGATCCAATCATGGAAAGTGGCAAGGCAACGATAAAGAAAGCCAAGTGGCAAGGCAAGATAAAACAGAGCCAAGTGGCAAGGCAAGATAAAACGGAGCCAAATGGCAAGGCTAATTATCCAATCGTTCATTCACGTGATGTTTATCAACCAATCAATCAATCGAGTTTATTGAACCAGTTCGTTACATAATCAGAACAGTACAATCATAACAATAAGCAAGTAGATCAGTTAATGTGCAACACAATATTTTTATTATTCTACTTGTTTAACCTAAATAAAGTTTATAATGATTGCACTTGTAGATCAAAGTACATTGTATCATTAGGAACAAAGGGTACTCCTAGAAGGGATAGACTTGTTGAATCTACTTACTTAACTTCAGGTTCGACGACGCTTTTCGATCGGCCGACCTTGCTCCACTGTTTCGTCACTTGACCTTTCAGTTGCTTCTCCGTCGAAACCTGTAGCGCCCTTGTTTCCAAACAGAACAAAATATATTTGTCATCGAGATATTTTGATTGAAGCATAATATTATGTGGAAAGGATCTCAGAGCAGGAGCTTAAAATTATAGGAAAGTAGGCCTACAGACAAGTTTACCGACAGCCAGAACCAATGAAGGAGAGTTTCTACCTGAAATCAACACACTCCAATTTGTATAACATTTGATTCAACCCAGCGAAGGCAGCAAACGAGTAAACTAAGACCAGCCAAAACTCCGTCACTACTTGTACTCATGTAGTGCCAGTCCCGAGCCTGCATAAAGGAGGAGGGAGACGCCAACAATCCTTGTTATCACACAGTGTCGTTAAACTGAAATTACTGTTACTACTACTACGACCAGCCAACTCACTTTGCAGGCAACGACAGAGTCATGAGACAGTGCTCGATGTCACATTTCTGTCCGATTCTTGTCTGTAGGCTCCTCGTCAAAATGCGCATTGTCTCGGAACCAAAATCCTGCAGAAGAAACAGAAACCAATCACAAACCGGAACCTTCAAAGTTCCAACACCTTGTACTTCATCATTATCCCAATCACAAAAACTGCATTATATCAGAATCTGTGTTTTAATGAAGCGTGTTATATGCAGTCTCCGGTGTATACAGAGCTTCTCTTTTGAAAATAGAAGGTGATTGGAAAATCGATCGTGCTGGATTGAGTAGGTGATCGAAGCGTGATCGACCTATGCTTCATTACAGTTGTCCATTAACTCCTTGAGTAATCATATACGCAACAGTTATTATTTATTAACCGTCGATAAATAAGCCTCATCTGCTTGTCGATGCAATGTTGTATTGATCCTAGCCTGAACTTTCACAAGTATTGTAAATTAGATAAACAAAAGAATGGTCTGGCACCAGGTTCCTCTTGGAGTTCAACTCATCGAGCGCCATCGATTTACTGATCGACCAGATCTTTGCTAGGCGATCGACCAAGAAGATCGATCGATCGAATCCTTGGAAGCTCTACTTTGTTCCTGTAGTGACCATGTTGGCCCATGTGAGTCAACTCGTTCGAGGTTGCTTCTACCAACTGCGTCGAATTAAAACCATCCGCAGATTCATTCCAACCTCAACCGCCGTCATCTTGGTCAACAGCTTCATTGTCTCCAGGGTTGACTACTGCAACAGCATACTGGCGGGTCTGCCGACTTGTCAGCTAGAGCGGATACAGTCGGTGCTCAACTCTGCTGCACGTCTTATATATGGCCGGACACCGTCTGACCATGTCACCGATCTACTGCGCGATAACTTGCACTGGCTGCGTGTCCCTCAGCGGATTACGTACAAGCTTTGTCTAATAACCTACAAAGCAAGGAATAATATGATGCCAGACTACATCTCAGACTTCTGCAATAAGGTAGCAGACAACCGGCTACGATCATCCTCAAAAAATCTTTTGCAAGTACCACGATCTTCTACGAGGTTTGGTGACTGTTCCTTCTCTGTTTCAGGCCCAACTTCATGGAACAGTCTTCCTAACCATGTGAAGAACGCGCCATCTCTGGAGACATTTAAAGCCCAGTTCAAGACTTATCTTTTTAAACAATCATATGACTGCCATTAACTTTGAACTCATGTACAGCGCCCTTTCCTTCGGCCTCGGCTGAGCTACGGCGCTATAATATCTAATTATTATTATTCCCAAAGTGAACATTTATAGTGTAAGGGGCTTAAAATAAATAAATAATAATAATATATAGATGACAACTGACGCGATGTTTCAGTCTCAGTTGGTCCGTCAGTTGCAAGACCGACTGTAGAATTGTCAGATCGTGAATCATGTCATCGAGTTCCCTCTTGTATGGATTGGTCTCGCTCGGCACAAAAGCCTTCTCTGAAAAAAAAATAACCATGAACAATTTATTAATCGCTCAGCTGCTAAATTCATAAAACGCCTTTTGGCATATCTGTCCCCGAAGTGCTCCCCGCCCAACCTCGTCGAAAGAGAGCAGCCACTCTACAGCTATGCACAGGGCACCAGCTTATTCAAGAGTGCTGTGCCATCAATACAGTGTCAGCAATATTCTTCCTACCTTCACACTCAGCTGCAATAAGTACATCAGCGTATTCATTATCTCTCTGATAGTGTATGGATCTACCATACATATAGTTCATGGATCTACCATGAGCTGTCATGATCTACCATGAGTTGGTCGATCAGTCGGCAAGGAAGAGGACTGCCAAGTCCAAAAAATGAAGTCGTTAAAGGTAACACATTCAAGAGGTGCTACATAAATCTCTAGCCACACATTACATTACACGAAGAACCTGATATATATGGTAACCTGAAGGTAAAAGCGTTACGCTCAACTGGAGCTGGTACCTTGTTTCTGAACGGAGACCAGCGTCTTGCCTGGAGTGATGTGAACCGTGTAGTTGGATGGTAAATTTGACTCCACGAGGTCCACGTCGCGAATCGGAACACTCCACTGGAATGAGAACTTATCCGTGTGACCTGGTTCACTGAAGATTTCCAACAAATGACGAAATTTTAGAACCAAAAACCAAAATGGGAAATTACAGTATTATACACAGCAAGGAGAATATGTCTTACTCATAACAATTTACGGTGCGCCGCTAGTCTAGTGGTAAGCACACTGGAGTGTCAACCGAGAGGTCATGGTTCAAATCCGAGCCAGGGCAGAAATTTATTTTCAGTCTTCAGCTCCATCTGCGCCTCCTAGCCAACTCAACTGTACCGTGTACACTGACCGCACAATGTCAGTAGGAAGACGAGACGGCGAGGGAAAGGACTGGCCATCTACACCCTCATATGCCGAGGCTAAGAAAAATGAGTCGCTAACACTTCATATCTACGGCTGCCTCAGAAATAGCTCTTCTTCTTCCTCCTCAGCTCATTTAAAACAAAATATTCTTCAGAACATGAATGGCGTACTCACAAACTACCATCTGACATTGTATTGTCTTGTATTGTATTGTATCTATCAATTTATATAGCGCCTCTCGATTTCTGGTAGAGTTAACGAAAGAAGAAATACAAAGAGACTCCACCATATCTCATTTCGAAAAAATTATTATTGCTATTATTACTAATAGAATAATAAAAGGTTGTAAAGTTTTACTATTTTAGGACTTCAACGCAGATGAGCTGATCATTCAAGAGGAAAAGCCTTCTCGGCCTCTCTGTTGGCTCCCCATTTTTCTGCTTCTGCAATTTAACAAAAAAAAACTTTGAATAAATAAAATGATGATGTGCATCATCCTACATTCGTGCTGAAAAGCAAAGAATCCGGTTCTAGATTTCTTAGATTTGCCTGTAAATGCTACCGTTTTATTATAACGCCCTTTTAGACACCTTTAAAACGTCGTTAACCGATACTATATCTACAGCATTGGACAGTGATTTCCAATCTGTTTTGCATATGGCCACATTTGACCTAAGTAGGCCTAAAACATGTTCTCGTGTAAGAAGGGATTGCGAAGCAGACCAATAGAGGTCTAATTAATAAAACAGTTACGAATAGTTGGCTTCTCTTTAATCGATATATATACAGTTTTAGTCTAAATACGTTTTAATTCAGAAAAATTAAATTCAATAACCGTTTTCAATAACTCTTTTCAATAACCCTTTTCAATAACTTTTCAATAACCTTTTCAATAACATCGTTTTCAATAATGTTTTCAATAACTTTTCAATAACTTGTATCTTTTCAATCCGTTTTCAATAACTCTTTTCAATTCCACTTTTCAATAACTCTTTTCAATTCTGCGTTTTCAATAACTCTTTTCAATAACTCTTTTCAATAACTCTTTTCAATAACCGTTTTCAATAACTCTTTTCAATAACTCTTTTCAATAACCGTTTTCAATAACTCTTTTCAATAACTTTTCTTTTCAATAACTCTTTTCAATAACTCTTTTCAATAACCCTTTTCAATAACTCTTTTCAATAACTCTTTTCAATAACTCTTTTCAATAACTCTTTTCAATAACTCTTTTCAATAACTCTTTTCAATAACTCTTTTCAATAACTCTTTTCAATAACCGTTTTCAATAACTCTTTTCAATAACTCTTTTCAATAACTCTTTTCAATAACTCTTTTCAATTTTCAATAACTCTTTTCAATAACTCTTTTCAATAACCGTTTTCAATAACTCTTTTTTCAATAACTCTTTTCAATAACTCTTTTCAATAACTCTTTTCAATAACTCTTTTCAATAACTCTTCTTTTCAATAACTCTTTTCAATAACTCTTTTCAATAACTCTTTTCAATAACTCTTTTCAATAACTCTTTTCAATAACTCTTTTCAATAAACTCTTTTCAATAACTCTTTTCAATAACTCTTTTCAATAACTCTTTTCAATAACCGTTTTCAATAACCGTTTTCAATAAACCTTTCTTTTCAATAACTCTTTTCAATAACTCTTTTCAATAACTCTTTTCAATCGTTTTCAATAACCTTTTCAATAACCGCCTTTTCAATAACTCTTTTCAATAACTCTTTTCAATAACTCTTTTCAATAACCGTTTTCAATAACTCTTTTCAATCTTTTCAATAACTCTTTTCAATAACTCTTTTCAATAACCCTTTTCAATAACTCTTTTCAATAACTCTTTTCAATATAACTCTTTTCAATAACTCTTTTCAATAACTCTTTTCAATAACTTTTTCTTTTCAATAACTCTTTTCAATAACTCTTTTCAATAACTCTTTTCAATAACTCTTTTCAATAACTCTTTTCAATAACTCTTTTCAATAACTCTTTTCAATAACTGTTTTCAATAACTTTTCAATAACTCTTTTCAATAACTCTTTTCAATAACTCTTTTCAATAACTCTTTTCAATAACTCTTTTCAATAACTCTTTTCAATAACTCTTTTCAATAACTCTTTTCAATAACTCTTTTCAATAACTCTTTTCAATAACCGTTTTCAATAACTCTTTTCAATAACTCTTTTCAATAACTCTTTTCAATAACTCTTTTCAATAACTCTTTTCAATAACTCTTTTCAATAACTCTTTTCAATAACTCTTTTCAATAACTCTTTTCAATAACTCTTTTCAATAACTCTTTTCAATAACTCTTTTCAATAACTCTTTTCAATAACTCTTTTCAATAACTCTTTTCAATAACTCTTTTCAATAACTCTTTTCAATAACTCTTTTCAATAACTCTTTTCAATAACTCTATTTTCAATAACTCTTTTCAATAACTCTTTCAATAAACAACTTTTCAATAACCATTTTTTCAATAACCGTTTCACCTTGCAACTACTAATACCCCCAACCAAACCCACCAACAACTGCTGCCACCGTCCCCGTGTCCATGACTGCATAATCCCCTCCCCCAGCCCATGGGCATCCACAGGAATTTCTTTAGGGGGCAAAAAATTTTTAAGTGGGGCAATGTTTTGAATTGTTGGCACGGGGGACTAACAAGGATGCCGGAAGCAACCTATCACGTCACCCTCAGCGCTCGCTCACACGATTAGGGGGTCTGTTGCGGATCTCAACAGCCGCCAGCGCTTTTGGAAGCATTTGACATGATAATATGGAGCCTGTTGTTAGTGTTCTGGGATTCGTTTTCAGCTATATCTGAACATTTATTTCAAACCAAAACTGTTAAACGTTTAAATGTTTTTACTGTTTTTAATTGTTCAGGTTATCTTAACAAGTTAGGATAAAAAAATAAAACTGTGGAAAAAATCATAGAAATTCATTGTTAAAAACTACGATGATAAGTAAATTGTTTTGAATATGTGCAAAATCCAGGATGGCAAATGCCCCCTTACGCCCAGTGGCGTAAATCATGGGGGGATAGAAGGGGACTGTCCCCCCCCCTCAGTTTTGACTGAGGCCGATCTGTCCCCTCCAAAAACTGCAAAAATCCGGCCTCTGAAAAATCTGTGCCCTCAGAGTTAAGTACAGATTTTCGACTCTGTTGCCACCCCCAAAACATTTATTGTTAGGATGTTATATACTTTACAAACAGTGTTTATTGGTTGTTTGTACAGTGTACACCAAAATACGCAAGAGGAGACTGATGACTTCCTGACCTGTACGAGCATGATGAACTGTGGAAACCTCTGAACTGGTTTTACCATGAGACCAAACAACGACATCCGATCCTCCGACGCGTCCAGCTTTTGCTGTAAATACATAAACCAACAATAGCATGATCGAATCAAATCGAACCTTAATCCGCATAAATCCTGTCTTCTGATCTCTCATTCTTTCATTACGATACTTAGATTGTTCTTATCTGATGTTCCCACAGTGCGTTTGCAGGCAGTTCAATAAAGTACATACTTACTTACATACTATATCTGGGCTCCTCTCTATATCTTGACTGGAGAGGATGTTTTTGATAGCGTGGGATGGCTGGAAGCGACCATCGACTGATTCATTAATTAATTCACTCACTCAATCATTCATCATTTCATACATTAATTCATTAATTCAATACTTCATTCATTAAATCATTCATCATTTCATTCATTCATTCATTCATCATTTCATACATTAATTCATTAATTCAATAATTCATTCATTAAATCATTCATCATTTCATTCATTCATCATTTCATACATTAATTCATTAATTCAATAATTCATTAATTCAATACTTCATTCATTAAATCATTCATCATTTCATTCATTCATTCATTCATCATTTCATACATTCATTCATTAATTCATTGAATCATTCATTCATTCATTCATTGTATGTAGCACCACTCTAAGATACCTACTCAGCTTCGCTCTCGTATGACGTGCAAATATGCAAGTACATGATGTATAAGATAATCAATCTACTAAAAGAAATGTACAGTGTAGACTGATTCACATGCTACCAGTTAATGCACCATTCCGCTTAAAACAAAGTGATGTTATTTCCCCAAAGCTCTGAACTTAACACGCCGTACTGGGCCAATGCGCCGTACAAGAACTGCAGTGTAGTACTGAACATTGATTTCTTCAGCATTATCCCGTTTTATACGTGGCCTGGTTTACACGCTGTATCGTAAGAGATGTTCCCCTCTGACTTTGTGTTAATGAGTGCACGCTAACTCCAGAGAGTGTTGTACGGGTGAGCGGGTTGTACTTGCCTTGAGAAAGTCAGCAAAGGCTGGAACCTTTCTCGCCTGTTTCTTTGCCGTCTCCATGGCCGACGAAAAGTTAACAACGAAAGCGCTGTACACGTCAAATACCATCGACTTGGAGAACTGGAACAGAGAAATACAAGCAAAGTAACGTAATATCTTTACATGATCTAACGAAAAATAAGTCTATGTTGTAATGTAACATACTGTAACTGTAACTTGGTGTGGTCGGCCCATCCTCCTGGAATAATTTGCCTAACAACCTGTGACATGAACTCCTCGACCTCTCTTTGCCTCTTTTCCGCAAACACTTGAAGACCATTTTGTTTGATCGTAGTTTCATTGTGTTAGGTCAGGAGCGCCTCTGATGAATCTCCCTTGTAGTGGCGCTATATAAATTTGCAATTACCATTGATTGATGCCTGGTCATTCGATTGTGGCACTTAATAACTGCGTTAATAATGACAATAATAATCAATTATAATAACAATAAAGTGGCAGGAGAGTGATAATAATAATAATAATAATAATAATAATTATAATTCAATAATTCAGTGTAGTGACGATGCAGTCAGAATCGCCGTTGGCCTGAGACTGGGTGCAGCCATCTGCCAACCACATTCCTGCGGATGTGGAGCGTCAGTCAGCGTCAGAGGCAATCACGGGTTGTCTTGCCCTCTCGGCTTCGGAAGGATCGCTAGGCATGGTGCAATAAACGACATCATATGCCGGAGCCTCATAAAAGCTGGCTTCCCTGCTGTGAAGGAACCGCCGGGCCTGGTTCGCTCAGACGGCAAAAGACCTGACGGCCTTACTTTGATCCCGTGGCGGGTAGGCAGGAGCCTCGTGTGGGACGCCACGGTGACCGATACCTTGGCGGCGTCATATGTCTCAGCGACAGCCATCAGAGCTGGTGCTGCGGCGGAAATAGCGGCTTTAAGGAAAATAACCAAATACACTGCTCTGCTGGAGGAGTACGAATTTGTGCCTCTGGCCTTTGAAACGCTGGGCCCCATGGGCGCCGCCTGCATGTCCCTGATCACCGACATCGGGAGACTTTTAGCCCTTGTGTCAGGAGACCAACGCGAAGCCACATACTTGTTCCAACGTATATCTCTAGTCATACAGCGCTTTAACGCTGTTGCAATCTGCGGTACCTTTGCCAGCCTATTGCCCGAGCCCGAGGAGTTCTAACTGTTCCAGACTTTTATCATTTTAATTAATATTGAAGTCCCTGAGGGATCATGTTTACCTCAGGGCAAAAAAAAAAAAAATAATCCCCTGTATTATTATTATATTAAATTAAATTGAATTAAACACAAATCTGTCAAGCATCCGTAAAGGATCAGATGGTACAATAACGATAAAGAGAGCGAAAATAATAATAATAAATAATAATAATAATAATAATAATAATAATAATAATAATAATAATAATAATAATAATAATCATAATAATAATAATAATAATAATAATAATAAAGATAATAATAATAGTAATAATAATAATAATAATAATAATAATAACAATAATAATAATAATAATAAAAATAAAGAATAATATGATAATATAATAATACTTGGAAACGACTCTTACCGAAGCCGTGAAGACGTCTCCAATCTTTTCCACCGTGTCCCAGGCATTGGCCACTTCCGCCAGCTCGATCTGGAACATGTTGTGGCACTGGAGAATGTCACGCACTCGATGGAAAATGGTTCGAATGTCCTTGATCTGAATGACCTGAGGCTTTGCTTCCAAAAGAGGCTTCTCATATTCCTAGACAATTCAATTCAAAACCTTTGTTGATACCAATTGTGAATGCGTAGGCTACTAAAAGTCTAAGACACACTGAGGAACCGGTAATTGTAATTAGTAAATTAACTAAAGGAAAGAGCCAATCGCTTGTTACAATTATAATTGTAATTAGCAACTTCTATTGTGCCGGTGTCTAATGCACAAGGCATCAACCGATGGCACACCAAAACCAAGCCATAATTAGGTCAACACCCAGAAGATCAATATACCCTAAGACAGAGAGGCAGCCTATGGTGGATAAGCAATATGAAAAGGTGAGTCTTAACCCTTTAACGACCGTATGGTAGTAAAATACATGTAAAAGCATTACCATCGGTCGTTAAAGGGTTAAATTGAGAAGGAAATGACACAATTGAATGAGCAGAACGGACACACACAGGGAGAGATATTGAGCAGAACACGCAAATACAGGGAGAGAGATATTGAGCAAAACGGACAGACACAGAGAGAAAGATATTAAGCAGAACAGGACAGCAATGTCCGATAGATAGAGAGTTCTTAAAATCTACACCACAACAGGATAGCAATGTCCGACTCGGATAGTAATGTCTAACTAACCTCCGCTAATCGCAGAAGTGAATTCATGTAGGATTTCTCGCTTTCTATGATCGTCGAGACAACATGTCTTCGTTTTAACTGAAGCAAAACCAACCGATATAACAGTCAAACAGTTGTTAAACATAATCGTTAAACAAAATAATGGCCTTTGACCTGACTCCATTTTCAGTTTCATTTACGTTCATCATCGTCGTCGTCGTCATCATCATCATCTGATCATCATCACCATCACCACCACCACCACCCCACCACCACCAACTCTATTTGGGAATCCATTGGTTGGGCCACTGGTGACTCTTCTAGTTACCAGAGTCATGCCTGCTGACTGATGAATGTTCTTTTCTTAATCACATTTTAACAGAGATCCTCTGAATAGTTTTCTGGAGAGGCATTAAATTTCCTTCATAAACGAATAAGAAGAAGAGCAGTCCCTTAAGCTAGCCTTGAGGCAGCCATGAGTATGAAGTGTTAGCGACTTCATTTGCTTAGCCTCAGCATATATGAGGGCGGTTGGTCAGTCCTCACCCTCGCCATCTCATCTTCCCACCGACATTATAGATAACTTGGCAAAGGGCACAGGTAGGGCAGAAATCTCAAACCGAATTTCTGGCCTGGCAGGGATTTGAATCCTAGACCTCTCAATTGACAGTCCAGCATGCTAACCACTACACTTTCCAGCACCCCATAGTAAATGAATAAATAATTAATGAAAATATTCAGATAGACTGGTAAAAAATTCATTCAGATAAACTGGTAAAAATATATTCAGATAGACTGGTAAAAATGCTATCTTTTCATTGCACCCTGATTGCGCGTCCTTAGAACTCGGTGGTCTATACCTGAAGAGACGAAAGGTCGCTGGGCGGAGGTGGAAGCTGTGGAGGAGGATGTTTCGAGAGGTTCATGGAGACCTCCACAACGTACGACTCCTCTCCACCAAACTCCGGATCCCCATCGCGCCTCTTATTCTGCGAGAAACGCGCCGCTACTTTCTCGAACATGGTCGGATTGGCCGACTATGAGAAAACAGAACATATTTGTTTGCCTTATAAATAGGTAGTTGTGATTAGGGCAACATGACAATAACAGGATACTAGACAGGGAGAAACATTATCAATTTATCATACACAGTATAACCTCCTTTAGCTTATAAGGCAAATATCATACTTAAAAGAGGTGTCGAATTATTTTGACCAGTTTTCGCCGTTATATGGTATTAATACAAGACCGCTCTTCTGTTTCGTATGGAACAATACAGTTACTTAATCAGGATTTGATTCTTTGAATGCGGTCGATTGCTATAAGCTATATATATATATATATATATATATATATATATATATATATATATATATATATATATATATATATATATATATCGTATCATTGGCTGCGTTTTACGGATATAATTTTTATAACGATATCTTGTTGCTGCCAGTACCGATGAATTTGACGTTACCTTATCTCTGTGAGACCTATTAGAGGATCTTACTATTGAAGGAATGATTTCAGTGAAGTAAAGAAAAGGAGTTCATAATATATACTTATAAATACTTGAATACAATACAATATAACCCACAAACGAACAACTGCATTATAGTCTGTATGCATGCATGCATACATACATACATGCATGTGTATGTGTAGATTTGTGAGTTCTAAAACACACTAAACCACACAGACAAATGCATGCATGCAAATACATACACATACATATACATATATACATACATATATACACATATATGCAACATACATGGATCTGATCTGGGTGTTACCCTTGATAGTTCACTTACCTTTACCGATCACATCTCTTCTCTCACGCTCCTCCCATTTTCACTTAAGGGATCAGGGTCATTCGTCGTTCTGTCTCCTCCTCCATATTCACAACTTTAGTTCATGCTTTTGTATTTTCTCGGATTGACTACTGCAATTCCCTTCTTGTTGGTCTTCCTAAGGTTCGTCTCTCTCCTCTTCAGTCGGTCCTCAAAACAGCTGCTAGACTGATAGCTATGGCTCAAGCTCGTTCCTTTGCTTCAATTGGTCCCTCTGGCAATGCTCTTTCTCCTAAAAAGCTCTAAAAATCCGGCAGTCTCTTCTTCCTTCGCTTTTCTCAAAACCTGTTTTATTTTCGCGGGGGAAAAGCACACTGGGAGCGCTTCTGAACGGTTCACCCTACGAGAGGCGCTTTACAAATGCTTAAATACGGGATACGATACGATACATACATACACTGATACACACACATGATCATGATGCGTTCTCTGGCACCCGGGGGTTAGATGAGTGAGGTGGTTCCTGTTGAATCCCAACTGCTGTGTCATATCAGAACCCAACTTCAAACGATGTACCTTAAAAGGAAGTTTCGGAGTTGATTTAAATATAAATAGGCTTACCCTGCATCACTTTCTACCATCTGTTTTGCAGAGTTTCGATCTGTACTTAGAGATACAGGATCTTAATTAGTTATAATTTAACTAATTGTGTTGAACGAAACTTCTGTAACTTTACGTAACGAGTGTTCCAATTTCGAAACAAAGGCAACTACATGAAAAGTTAATGTTATACATGCAACACTTTTAACTATAACGGGAATTTTTTAAACTGCTTTGTATGTGATAGCCTAAATGAGCTACTTGAATCGCTAATGGGAATTTCTTAAGTCATTGTGTGCCCAATAACAGCTACTTATAATGCCCTTTTAAAAAGGTAATACGAGAGAAAGCTACTTCTAAATACCTCATTTAAAAATTCCATAACAGAGAAGACTACTCACAAAAGCCCTTTCAAAAGTCAATAACAGAGAAAGCTGGTTATAAACACCGTTTTTTCAGAAATCATCTTCCTACTAAATAAATGTATTGTCGTCAACGGCCTTTGGAACTCCGCCACTGTTCGCTTTCTGACAGTGCCAGTCCCAAGCCTGGATAAAGGAGGAGGGCGACGCTAATGGTCTTTGTTACCACACAGCTAGTCGTTAAACAGAAAAACCACCACCACCACCAACGGCCTTTGATGTCATAAGACGACGTTAAACTGTGGTGAAATAAATAAATAAACCATATTATAACACTGATTGTACTCTGTCAGTGACAATTCCAAGCCTGGATAAAGGAGAAGGGTGACGCTAATGATCTCTGTTATCACAAAGTGTTGTTAAACTGAAACTACTACTATTAAACCATATGTACAATAATTCTACATCGATCATAAACATAAGTACATATGCACATAATATATAGGCTACCTCTCTGTAGAAAGGTCAAACCAATTACATATATATCTACTATACTTTAACCTAATTACACCTAATAGACCAGTTACTAAGAAGTTACACAAAGCACTCTCCACAAACAAGTCCTAACTAAATGATAATGATAAACAATCACCTGAAACTGTAAACGAGTCAGTCGATGCACAATAATGAAGTCCGTTAGATTGCCAATATTTCCCAACATAATCCACTATACGTGCAGCACATTTTTAAACTTGTCAAAGAACAAGGAATCGGTCGACCAATGGGAGGTCTTACAGTTTGTAACAGGATTTTCAGAAACTGTTTCGCTCGGCCTCCGCAACCCAGCAGCAGTACCCAGTTATCATTCTCTGACATCAATTACATACAGTTTGAAAATTACATGACTGTTCACATCAGACATTACTGTGTCTTCAAAGACACCAGAAATAGTCAGCCCAAAACCACAGCCACAACGTCACGTACCCTTATTGAGCAGGGAGATGGTTAAATAATAACACGCTGGCACTAAGATCAGAAGGATCCGTGTTCTATACCCACTAGCCCCATAAGGCTGACTCAGCCTTACACTCCCTAGACGGCGATGGTGAAATGAGCAGTAGGAGATATGGGCGCCTTGCAGGCTAACCCCATAAGGTTGACTCAGCCTTCAACTCCCTAGGGGGTGACTGTAAAATGAGCAGTAGGACAGATTGGCGCCTTGCAGGCTGCCATACAGTTAAATTCGACTTCTGTTAAACTTCTTATCATCGCTTACTACAACATCATGGTAATCTTACTGAATACTTGTCAGTTTGAATTAATAAACGCATAAGAAGAGCATTCCAGTACACACCTTTTTTAAGTTGCGCATTTGCCTATTAGTGTAGAGTAATGCATTGTAATAATTGTAATGAGAATTTCATGAGTCCATTCAGCATAGGCCTACTAGATTCTGCAACATGGTCGAACACAAACTGTGTGGCCACAGCGTGTATGTTATCTTAATGGAACAAAGTGCGTCACTCAGCCAGGCTCCTCCCAAGAGCAAAGAACTGTAGAGAACCCATTATACCAAACGATAATTAGTAATTAGACCAGGGCTGTCAATTTGCTGTCTCCCAAGTGATTCCTGTATATCACTAAAAACCTTGCATAAGCTCCATCCGGGTCGAAGAGTCCTTTTCAACATCTCAGGCCCAGGGGTCGTCCATAAATGACGTCACGCAATTTTGGCCGATTTTAAACCCCCTCCCCCTCGTCACAAAAAGTAACACCCCTTGCAAAATGACGTCACAAAGCTCTGACCCCCCCCTAAAACCAAATTTCCATGATGAAGCAAAATGCTCTTTCGTAGAACAAATCGGGAGAGCATGCATATTTTAAAATCTAACGGTGACCAAATATTGAAATAATTAGAAATTATTAATAATGGTGCCCGTATACATTAAAATTATAAAAAAAATAATGAAAATTTAATACTCACAATTAGTACTGTTAATTTTAAAATAAAATTGTTGTTAATTGTTACATTTAATTACATAGACCTGGTGTGACGTCACACCTCTCAGACCCCCCACCCCATGTCACACATCGTCACAAATTTCTGACCCCCTCCCCCTAGGTGCGTGACGTCATTTATGGACGGCCCCCAGCTTATTCAGAGCCTCGACAGAGTGAATTGTCACAGTCAAACGGAATTAAGAAGAGCGTTCCCGTACACACCGTTTTTAAGTGGTGCATTTGCCCTATCAGTGAAAGAATTAGCAAAGGAAAGCAGCTCCTTGCACACCTTTTTAAAGCATACCATTTGCTTTATGAGTACTAGTAGACGTTGTGACATAATGGTTGTCAATTCGCGGGCCTATAATTATAGTGGGAATAGTAAGTTCGATGTGAACGGCCCTGACAGCCACAAGATGTCGTTAAAAGCTGGAAGGTACTACGATAGCCCTCTAGGCTAGCCCTGACATGGGTATGATTCCGTATGAAAGTGTCAGCGACTTCATTTTACTAAGCCTCGGCGTATGAGTGCGAGTGGCCAGTCCTCTCCCTATAGTCGTCTGATCATTCCAATGAATGCTTGCGGACAGTGTACTGATTGTAGCTGAATTTGACCGTCCAAAACGTAATTTTTCCTACCTGTTACCTGTTACAAGTTGCGACCTATCAGCTTGGTGTTGAGAATAAACGAACTGATTGATTGACTGATTGATTGACTTGACTACAGCTGCGTACCCCAGGATTAAACAGGACTAAACTGCTTTTAAGAAAGTGACCCTATTCAGTGGAGGTTACCTAAATGTCTAAACACATCCGTATACGTCCCTCTACAAACACGAACATTCTGTGTCTTTGTTCTCTCGAACCTCAGATATTTCATGGTCTCCCTTCGTCATCATTGCTTAACAGAGCCTAATTACACACTTGGCTAACATTAACGCAGTCGTTGATTGTACACCACAACCTCCTTATTAATACTACACTTCATTATCTCACAAATTCTGCCACAGCACGACTTCTCATATAACGGAAAACGCTCATACGAAAAAACGACTTCTAACATACCAGAAATTTCGATAAAATAAAAATTCTGAGATAAATATATTGAGATACAAAATAATGGTCTAGTGGTTTGTTTTCTGAACAATTGTTGAGCAAAAGGTCTGGTTCTCAAATCCACACCAGGTCAAAGACCCTTCAAAAATTCTGCCCCATTTGCGCCACCAGCTAACTCACATCTACACAGTACACTGTCAATGGGAATATCAGTTCGTGCTGGGGGACAGTGGGTAGTACCGGCAACCTGCCCTCACCGGCCTCACGGCCCAAGCCAACAAATGAGGCCTCTAACACTGCATACCCACGGCTAACCAAGGTAAATATAAGTCTATCGGAAAATTACATCGTGTAATAACGAGGTCATTTTCTAGCGCCTAACCAAATCGTGTAGCCTCGTTGAGGCCCGGGTCGTATCCGAATTCCGTGCTATAAGAGACGTCGTCATAAGGAGGCCCCGGTGTACATTTCAGTGCACAATAATTATAACCATAAGCGAAATAATTATAGACTGACACCCGATATAATGCGATAGAACAATTTTCTCAACGACTGCAGTTGGCAACGTTTCAAGTGGGAATTCCAAAGGAAAAACCACAACACTCGCGTAGTTATAAAGTAGGTCACACACACGCATACACACACGCACACATATACCCACACACGCGCACGCACGCACACACACATACACGCGCACACACACAACACAATTACACACAGGTACATACACCTCTGAGAGGTGCTATATAAATTCTAATAAATGAATGAACACATGCATACAAACACACAGACAGACAAACATACAAACGCACGCACACATGTACAAACACAAGCGCACACACACGCATTTATAAACAAGTATGCACACAAACACATACCTTATAGGCTTATAGTGAGTGACTACTGCACGCGGCAATTGTTTACCGGCTGAACTGAGAAGTGAGCAAGATAAGATCGGTGGCGGATCGAAGTTTGAAGTTCGGGGTTGGCGAGAGGTAAGAGTGGGGGCGCTGGGGCATTGTTTCATTTAATTTGATTCTTTACTCATTGTTGCCAACTACATCATTCAGTAGACGCAGCATAATAAAACAATGCTTCTGCGAGACAAAGGCCAGACCCCAAAAGGACTCCTTCTATGCTGGGATTCGGATGGGAACGTCTCAGAACAGAAATCTGGAAATGTTCCATATCAATGCACGAATGAAGAAAAGAATGTAAGTGCCTCCGACGAGACATATCAAAGGTGCACTACATACAATACAATACAATACAAGACAATACAATACAAGACAATAAAATAACAGACAATACAATACAAAACAATACAATACAATGCAACACAATACAATACAGCTGCAGTTGACACTGCACTCCTTTCAAAGTTCCGTGGTGCACGCACTACAGAACATCGAGCAATTGTGAGTGAATGACTTCCTCAAAGTCCTTACACAGTGACCACCTGAGTGAAGGTTCAAATCCGTACTCTCCGCGTAACTCTCCCCGAATATTCTATCCATTAGGTTGGATCCAGATTTCAACGCCATCTCGTGGAAGCATACGCGGTTGCTGTCGACAGAAATTATTTCGCACACTTCTCACCTTTCCTATGGCATAACAAAGCCTGTAATTTGAATTAGATCAATACATTAGGCTGCCGCGCCCCAAGCTTGTATATAGCATCGCTTGAGAGCGTTTAAAAGGTGTCGTAAACTAAAAGCGCTCTACGCTTATAGGCGGTGGTGGTTTTTCTGTTTAACGACTAGCTGTGTGGTAACAAAGACCATTAGCGTCGCCCTACCTCGCTCCATGCCTATATAGCATCCGCTGTATCGTTTAAAAGGTGTCTAAGGAGAGCCATTTAAGGCAACCAATTGACTACTGTGTCCTATTCATACATAGTTGGTTATTTCGAATTTAACGGTATACTGTCATAACAAATATGACTATTAATATTATTAAATACATTTGTAACGCGCGCAAGGTCACACCGAAATGTGAATCTGAGGCGCGTATAGTCAGCCGCCAGGTGAAGATGCACTTAGATTTCCAAATCCTTGAAAGCCAAGGAGAAATAGTGAGCTTTGAGCCGCTTTTTGAAGGAAGTGAATTTGAGCTACGAAGAGAGAGTGGTAGTCGATTCCATTCCTTTGGAGCAGAGGAAATGTAACTTCATTATGTAACTCACTGCGGTTTGTCAGTTTGTTCTATTAATCGAAGATATATATATATATATATATATATATATATATATATATATATATATATATATAGAGGTGTTGAATGCACGAGAGCCCATTTAATAACTATCATAGCCTTCCTCCTTTCCCGGTTTCTCCACAATTGGGACTGGCACTACGGGCGGAGACGGAGTTCTATCCATTACACTGGATGGATCCAGATTTTAACGATATGTTGTGGCGAAAAAGACCGCTCACGTCAGCGGGAAAACCAGATTAAACTATTTTCAGGTGTCCGTGGTCCATTTTATATAGCATCCAATGAGAGCGTTTTAAAGGTGTGCAAAAAGAGGGCGCTCTAGCCATTCGGCGTCTGTGCCCACACAAATGCTCAATGTTGGCGTCATTTCGTGGACGGCACAGGTCTGTATTTCCCAGACGTTACGCTTTATGTCAACGCAAACGTGGACCGCTGTGTCTAACGACCTCTAGGCAATTTTTCACAAACGAAATGAACCCTAACCGATAGCTTTACCCTTTACAATCATCATTATTACGCCATATTGTGCTCGGTGTCACAAAGCAGATTCAGTTTCGTTATTACAGAACTTGCTGGAATTCTCCTTGGATTAAATGAAGAATACTGAACCGAAGAGCAAAATAAACGAAGGAACGGACGGAAGGAAGAAAGGAAGGTAGGAAGGTTGGAGGGAGGGAGGAAAGAAGGAAAGGAAAGAACGAAGGAAGGAAGGAAGGAAGGAAGGAAGAAGGGTCGGAATGAGGGCGGGAGGGAAGGGAAGTAATGAAGAAGGAAGAAAGAAAGGATGGTCGGAGGGAGGGCGGGAGTGAGGAAGGAAGGAAAGTAAAGAAGGAAGGAAGGAAGGGATGGCGGGAAGCAAGCATCGAAATAACGGAAGGATGGAGCGAAGGCGGGTGAAGAGAAGAAAGTACACAAAAGGAAAGAATACTGAAAGAACTGAAGATATAAAGAAAGGAGGAAGGTCATGGAAATGATAGGAAGAAAGTAGGAAGCCAGGAGAAAGAAATAAAGATAAAGTCATAAAAGCTCTTTTTGGACACCTTCAAAACGTTGTCAACCAATGCTACATATAAGCAAACGCGACGCTAGCCAACATTATCTCTCTTTCAAGAGCTTAAAGATTATCGTCAATGGCCTTTGTCAGCCAAAAGATGTCATTAAAACAATGGAAATTCCTGGTACCAATGGTTAGAGCGCTCCACTCCGCTTCTAACGCGGAGAGTTCGGGTTCGATCCTCCTCTCTTGCAATGGTTACTGTGTACAGTGTAGGGACCTTGAGCAAGTCATTCACTCACAATTGCCCAGCGCCATCGATTAATGCTTGATCATTAGATAGTTGCGCTTAATAAATATTTCATAATAACAAGAGAGACAATACTGACCGGTGAAGGTGATTCCACAGAGGTCGCAGGATTCGATTTCCTCCAGAACCGTTTCACTTTCTTTGCGACGCTTTCTCCTCCCACTCCTCCTCCTCCTCCTCTCGCATTGCCCTGACTCAGACTCTCCTGACTCTGTTGGCTGTGACTCTGATCCTCTGAATCCTCGTATTCCTCAAACTCTGAGGACGCCCAACCTTCATCATCACTTCGAATGGCAGCGCGTCCTCTTGTCATCTGAGATCCTTCGATGTTTTCGTAATCGTCTGTTGGTCCATCATCGTCGTAATTACTCCTACCTGAAAAACGTCACACACATGTCAATTAAGCTAATGAAGAAAAGTAATAACTCCGCCACTGTTCGTACTCTGGCAGTGCCAGTCCCAAGCCTGGAGAAAAGTAGAAGGGCGACGCTAATAATCTTTTTAATGATGCAGTGTCGTTAAGCAACAAGTAAATAACTAACTAAAAGTAACCTACACCACCACATGACCACCGCCATAATCAACGATTTCCAGCGTATACAGTAGCACCAATCTGTCTCCTCGGCTTGACCTCCCCGGATTCTGACCTGGCACCAGAACGGACAAAACTTACAATTACTTACAATTGCTCGACGCCATCGATTAATGCTTGATCATTAGATAGTGGCAACTTAGAAGTCCGCTATTGTGGACTTGATTAAAAATAATAATAATAATAATAATAATAATAATAATAATAAATAATAATAATAATAATAATAATAATAATAATAATAATAATAATCTTTTCTTTATTAAGCGCCTGACAAACGCACTGCGCTGTACATTTACATGTTATGCAATTTAAATCTTAACTACTAACAGAACAGACAGCCTGCAATACAACGGCGCTAATAGCAGCCTAAAAAGCATATCCGCCCTACGAGGCTCGAACTCGGTACCTCTCGCTCTCTACGCCAGTTGTTATCCAATGCGCTATCGGGCCCCCTTTTTGTATTGTATTGTATTGTATTGTATTTGAACACTTGTTATAGCGCCCCTACCAGATTGCCTATTCAGAGGCGCTCCCGACTACTGCGCGGACGCTGAATCGGAGTTTCACGCCGAAGCGCATGAGCAATTGCGAGTGAAGGACTTGCCCAGGGTCCCTACGCGGCGACTTTGAGGTGGATTCGAACTCGCAGCCCTCCAGCTGCAAGGCACCGAACATACCCCTAAACCACCGCGCCCCAGTTGTATTGTGATGTGTTGTATTGTGTGTTGTATTGTACTCCACGTTTATAATGCGACCGAGCCACCCGCAGTAAAGATCCGAGAAATTAATCTCTGATAAACCGACCCGACCGGGAAGCGAACCCGGGGCGCCGGCGTGACGAGCAGGCAACCAACCCACTCGGCCACTCAGGATCCCCTTGACATAGCGCCGGTCAGTAAGCTGGCCTCCCTGACGCGGCTTTTGTGTGGATCTGAGACTTGTGGAAGATTTCCATTTACAGGAGGTTGACTCAGCCTTCCACTCCCTAGGGGCGACTGTAAATGAGCAGTAGGACAGATGGGCGCCTTGTTGCCTGCTATAAGTTAAACTCGACTCCTGATAAACGTATTATCATCTCTTACTACTAATCATGTAATTTTACAGCGTACTTGTCAGCTTGAATTAATAAACCATCATTATCATCATTATCATCATCATCATCATCATCATCACCGTCGTCGTCGTCGTCATCATCATCATCATCATCATCATCATCATCATCACAATCGCCGTTTTTGCCGCAATTCTTTTCAATTAAATCTGTTTGGAAACAGCTGACTTTTATTCATTACCTGTTTCCTCTATAGGCTCTAATGTCAGAAGCTTTTCCTGTAAGAACTGAAATGTAATGATGCCATCATTAGGCATTTATATGGGCAGGGCAGCCGAAAGGAAAGAGAGCTCGCTCTCTCTAGACACCTTTAAACTTTGTCAACTGATGCTATATAAGAATGGGACACGGGCCGCTGAATTGCTTACGATTCACCGGTCTTTTATTATACCAAACAAACAGTGAAAACTGTTAAGTTATTCCACATCTGTTTTAGCGCGCATGAGGGCACCAGCTTATTCACGAGCGCTGTGTCAAGTCAGAGAGGTTGTCCAAAGGTACCAAGCAAAGAGCAAAATCTGTGTGCCAGACCAGGCAGAGGAGGAAAATGGGAAAGCAACGACTTGGCTTGAATGGATCGCAGCAAGATTTCAGTTTTGATTAATAAACTCAATTTGTTTAAATTTAAACTCTCTTTAAACTGTAGACTATTGTTTGCCCTGAAAACTAAACGTCTTACAAAGCACCCATTTGGGGGAGCATGCCTGAAACACAGCAAGGTGCAAATAGTAAATAGATCATACACGGTCTATAGCCGCCATGTGCACTGCTTCATACATTTATAAATATTCAAAATTACCCTCTTTTGGAAATACTGTTGTCTGTATAGAAACGCTGATACAATCGCACCTGCATAGTTTGTTGTGGAAAAGTCATTATATAAAATTGGAAGAGACCTTCACATGAATAAGAAGTGCTTCTACTATTAGTTATAAAGCGAGTGCACGACTTAACAACGGTGTTTAAGGAACTGTTCTTCCTCTCCTAGAAACCGAGAATCTCAGTCGCAACTTTACATAATAATAATAATAATCTTTTCTTTATTAAGCGCCTGACAAACGCACTGCGCTGTACATTTACATATTATGCAATTTAAATCTTAACTACTAACAGAACAGACAGCCTAATATACAACGGCGCTAATAGCAGCCTACAAAGCATATCCGCCCAACGGGGGCTCGAACTCGGTACCTCTCGGTCTCTGTGCCAGAGGTTATCCAATGCGTATAACAAATATAAAACCCACACTTAAAACAAGATTATATTCGTATGTCATTACACATGACTTTGCTCTCGGGGTAGGTTTATCATAGATGCTAATCTGCTATAGATGTTATCCAATGCGTATAACAAATATTTATTGTTAGTCATTTATTGTTAAGACCCGTCATTTAGGGTATACGGTTCAACTGTATCATACGACGCTATTGTATCATCCGTCATCGACGCTGTCTGCAGTCAAAACGTTCAGTGTGTATGTACTTATATCCCCACTTCTTACTTTGAAAGTAATTTCTTACGCCATACGAACGGCAAGAACAGCGTTAAAATAATTTCTGTCGACGCCAATGGCCTTTGTTGTCATAAGATGTAGCTAAAGTCTGGATACATAAAAAAATAATTTCGCTCAGTTTTAGACACCTTTTTAACTATACTTCTTTCACTGCAAATTTGGAAGAGTGCAAAACGTTTCAGTTTAAAACTATCTCATTTAGTCAGGTGAGGTGGACGTCAACGGCCTTGGCAGAAAAAAGATGTTCTTAACACTACTACTAATCCGAATTCCAGCACTACCTCGGGTGATGTTAGTCCAAAGCCGGGACAGAGGCGGGGCGACGCTAATGTTCTCAATGTCGAAAATGTCTAAAGTGCTGTTTAGAAGCCAAGCACAGGCATCAGCTTATTCTTCACAAACTCTGCGTCAAGTCCGATGGTTCGTCCGAAGATATCATGTGAAGAACAAAAATTGACTATCAGATACAGAGACAGACAGACAGAGACACAGAGATTGACAGCGACAGACGGACAGACCAGACCAAACCACACCAGACAGACAGAGACATAGACAGACAGACAGACAGACAGAGACAGACAGAGGATGTGTTAGCTCTGGCAGACACAAGAAGATGTCGCTAAACACCTAATACTAACTTACAAAACCTAAATCGACTGAACCATTTAAGCTGCTGCAGGGATTGCCGTAACAAATTGACTGTTTACTGCCAAAACTCCGCCACTGCTCGTACTTTGGTAGTGCCAGTCCCACGTCTGGACAATACAGGAGGATATATATTCATAAATCATAACTGTCCAAACGGCCCGACCTTCGCCGTGGCTGGTCCAACTCCCTGGAATAAGTTACCTCCGACAGCATCTCCTTTGTTATTTCAATGCTCTGTAAGCGCCTGATAACCATTTTCTTCGATAATAGTTTAGTGTTCTCAGCTGGGCAGCCTCACTAATTAGTCTCCCTTGAAGAGACGATGCTTAAATCTCTAATTACAATTGCAGTTAAAATCGCACAAAGCGGCTTATCATCATAAAATAAAATAAAAACTGTCGGCCAAGCTAAGGTCGACGTCACTGCCCCGAAAGGCACAAGATGCAGTTAATAGTCCAAGAGCATTAGATCAAAATGTGTTGAAAGGTGGAAATAGCTCACAACAAGCTGAATTTTTCAGGATAGGTCTAGGAATATGTGTAGAATAGCATACTAAAAGTCCTCAAAAATCCTCCTGGAGCTCCTTGAGAAATCCAAGATGGCGTCCAAAATGGCCGTCATTTTCCATCAGCATTAGTTACTTGGTGGCAATAGCTCACACAAAGCTGAATTTTTCAGAATAGGTGCAGAAATATGTGTAGAATAACATAATAAAAGCCCTTGAAAATCCTCCTGGAGCTCTTTCAAAAATCCAAGATGGCGTCCAAAATGGCCGTCATTTTTCATTATAATCATTAGTTAAATTGGGGAAATAGCTCATAAGAAGCTCAATTTTTCAGGATAGGTGCAGGAATATGTGTAGAATAGCATACTAAAAGTCCTCGAAAATCCCTCTGAAGCTCTTTTAGAAATCCAAGATGGCGTTCAAAATGGCCATCATTTTCAATTAGCTTTATTTCCATTATTAAATGGTGGAAATAGCTCATAATAAGCTGAATTTTTCAGAATAGGTGCAGAAATGTGTGTAGAATAACATACTAAAAGTCCTCGAAAATCCTCCTGGAGCTCATTCAAAAATCCAACATGGCGTCCAAAATGGCCGTCATTTTCCATTATAATCATTAGTTAAATGGTGGAAATAGCTCATGAGAAGCGGAATTTTTGAGGATAGGTGCAGTACTATGAGTGAAATAACATACTAAAAGTCCTCGAAAATCTCTCTGGAACTCTTTTTAGAAATACAAGATGGCGTCCAAAATGGCCAACATTTTTCAGTATTATCATTATCTAGAAACATTAGAAGTTAGAATCGCTAATGGAAGTATCTAAACATATGTTTTAAGTCATAATGAACAAGAGTCTCTAAAACTCCCAAGTGGCAAGAACGAAGATGACAAATGGTAAAATAAATGAAAAATTTGTTCACTTTAGTAGTTCTGTGTTACGTCATTGTTAATCTGATCATTGTTGACATGTTATAATATCGGTGGAGTGTTGTTGCATGTTTGACCACTGCATTGATTGCAGATCGAGGTGCAAAAGAATCCAAGTTTCTTGCAACTACCTGTCATGTTGCTGAAGCCATAAGCTTTGCACCCACATGATACCATGTTGAGCAGTGTCAGGTTGTACGGTTTTCCGTTTGCCTGAGCTCGCCTCTGTTAGATCCCATTCTCGACTGCCAATGCGGGGTCTTGGCGTCGGGATATCAGAAGCTCCTACGTCGCCTTTGCTTCTTTGCGCTTGTTGTGGACCTGTGGCATGGATGCTTCCTTCCGTTCCATACGCGACTGAATCATATAAGTGCGGAAGGAATGTTGCTTTGATGCAGCACTAGTTGGGGATAGACTAGTCTTGCTGGCTGAAATGATGAACTGAGGGAACTGTGACTGATTGCAACGATCCTTATTATCTCTTAATTGTGTACTTTGCTGCATGTCCTTATGTTGCTCTGATGGACCAGAGTGCACGCCTTTGAACTGCTCCAGTGCATCACATATAGGAATACAGCGAGGACCCACTTTGTCTCTGATTCCCCGACCATGCGTCATTCCTCCCGATATTTTCAGCATCCGCATCAAGAACTGTTCAGTGACTTTTCTGCGCTATCCAAGGTGCCACGTGAGCCCAACAAACCCCAATGAGGGCTGATAAAGTAAGAATGTGAGCAGGAAGAGCACAAGAAAAGTCATGGCAATATTTCGTATGTACAACGGATCCTTTGGCTTATACCGTCTCACAAAACTCTGGTAGCCAGCTACCTGTCATTTTGTTGCCTATGCCACTAAGAAGAGACATCAGGAGATGAAATCCTCCAAGACGGAATATTACTTTCTGCAGATCTTGTGAAGAAGCTACAACCTCTGCAGCCTTCATGTATAGAGGCCAAATGGTCAAATGTGACTGGATATATTCTCAAGCCACGCTTTCACATCGTTTCTGTGCAAAGCATAATGACCTGTAAATAGGGCCTACTCGACTAGTCGTTGGATTGGAGGGCTCCAGATTGTTGAAGGGCAACGTTTCTATTCTTGTTTTCTCGTATAGGCCACTCGGTGTGGCTACTTTCATGAAACCACTCCACGAAGACACTATCATTGCGATTCTAACTTCTAATGTTGCAAGATAATGATAATACTGAAAAACGTTGGCCATTTTGGACGCCATCTTGGATTTCTAAAAAGAGTTCCAGAGAGATTTCCGATAACTTTTAGTATGTTATTTCACTCTTAGTACTGCACCTATCCTCAAAAATTCCGCTTCTCATGAGCTATTTCCATCATTTAACTAATGATTATAATGGAAAATGACGGCCATTTTGGACGCCATGTTGGATTTTTGAATGAGCTCCAGGAGGATTTTCGAGGACTTTTAGTATGTTATTCTACACACATTTCTGCACCTATTCTGAAAAATTCAGCTTATTATGAGCTATTTCCACCATTTAATAATGGAAATAAAGCTAATTGAAAATGATGGCCATTTTGGACGCCATCTTGGATTTCTAAAAGAGCTTCAGAGGGATTTTCTAGGACTTTTAGTATGCTATTCTACACATATTCCTGCACCTATCCTGAAAAATTGAGCTTCTTATGAGCTATTTCCCCAATTTAACTAATGATTATAATGAAAAATGACGGCCATTTTGGACGCCATCTTGGATTTTTGAAAGAGCTCCAGGAGGATTTTCAAGGGCTTTTATTATGTTATTCTACACATATTTCTGCACCTATTCTGAAAAATTCAGCTTTGTGTGAGCTATTGCCACCAAGTAACTAATGCTGATGGAAAATGACGGCCATTTTGGACGCCATCTTGGATTTCTCAAGGAGCTCCAAGAGGATTTTTGAGGACTTTTAGTATGCTATTCTACACATATTCCTAGACCTATCCTGAAAAATTCAGCTTGTTGTGAGCTATTTCCACCTTTTGACTAATGCTCCTGGACTATAAACGATGAACAAAACCATGCCGTCTATCGACTGTAATCGACACCTTTAATAGTGCGTACGCTTTAAATTAATAAACATCGCTTGCGTTAAATCTTCGCATGATAACATCGGTGAAGGTACGGTCGAAGTTAACGGCCCTGTCAGTAATAAGATGTTAAACAAGGGAAACTAATTCTAGAAGCATACGACATATCAGCCGTTTGGTAAGAGCTCTGTCTTTTGAGACCTTTAAAATCTGGTTAACCGTTGCTACATATATGAAACATGTTACCCGATTGGTTAGGGCGCCGTCTTTATTATCCATCTAGTTTAACTTGCGGGAATCTTGCTTGCTTGATTGATTGATTGATTGATTGATTGCTTGCTTGAGTCACAGGCTAAAAAGTCAAATCTTGCGACGACTAGTTCGATCACTTACAATCATTCAATCGTCGTGAAACTTGGCAGACAGACTCGCCCTCGCACACACTTCATTCTATCAAAATTTCAGCTCCCCCAAAAAGGCTAGCTTATAGAATCGGGGACTCAACTTTTCGAATCGGGGAATCCCCTTTTCCCACACGCAGCGTTGTGATTGGCCAGCGTTGCCATTGGCTGCAACAGAAACGGGTGCGGTGCTTGATTAAACGGACGCTATGTTGTAAAATGAACGCGGACTATATATTTGTAGAGGTAACTGCTTAATATGACGGATTATAGGATACTAGATGGATATAGTAAAAAACTTTGTTTTTACTATTGGTTCTTTTTTTATCCATCTAGTTTAACTTGCGGGAATCTTGCTTGCTTGCTTGAATGTTTGCTTGCTTGAATGTTTGGTTGATTGAGCCACAGCTAAAAAGTCAAATCTTGCGACGACTAGTTCGATCACTTACAATCATTCAATCGTCGTGAAACTTGGCAGACAGACTCGCCCTCGCACACACTTCATTCTATCAAAATTTCAGCTCCCCCAAAAAAGGCTAGCTTATAGAATCGGGGACTCAACTTTTCGAATCGGGGAATCCCCTTTTCCCACACGCAGCGTTGTGATTGGCCAGCGTTGCCATTGGCTGCAACAGAAACGGGTGCGGTGCTTGATTAAACGGACGCTATGTTGTAAAATGAACGCGGACTATATATTTGTAGAGGTAACTGCTTAATATGACGGATTATAGGATACTAGATGGATATAGTAAAAACTTTGTTTTTACTATTGGTTCTATTTTATTATCCATCTAGTTTAACTTGCGGGAATCTTGCAATCTTGCTTGAATGTTTGCTTGCTTGAATGTTTGGTTGATTGAGCCACAGCTATAAAGTCAAATCTTGCGACGACTAGTTCGATCACTTACAATCATTCAATCGTCGTGAAACTTGGCAGACAGACTCGCCCTCGCACACACTTCATTCTATCAAAATTTCAGCTCCCCCAAAAAGGCTAGCTTATAGAATCGGGGACTCAACTTTTCGAATCGGGGAATCACCTTTTCCCACACGCAGCGTTGTGATTGGCCAGCGTTGCCATTGGCTGCAACAGAAACGGGTGCGGTGCTTGATTAAACGGACGCTATGTTGTAAAATGAACGCGGACTATATATTTGTAGAGGTAACTGCTTAATATGACGGATTATAGGATACTAGATGGATATAGTAAAAAAACTTTGTTTTTACTATTGGTTCTTTTTATACACCTTTAAAATGTGGCTAACCATTGATATATAAGCATAGAACACAATATCCGATTGATCTTTGTTGCTGCGTAACATTTGCTAGTAATTAACATACGGTCGACGTCAACTGCCTTGGGAGATGTTAAACAATGAAAACTATACACCAGGCAGTGCGACCACTGCTTGGGATTTTTCCCAACATCTTGGGATTTTTTTCTAAGGTCTACAGACTAGTTTTTACCATACTTTGCAACAGTGGCAGTGAATCAGATTAGAAAAATTCGCTTAGTCTGAAAGACGTTTATTATTATTGTAACCTGTAAATATTGTTAATTCAACGTTATGCTCCGGTTTTTTCTTTGCGAATTCTTAACTAGGCATTTTTGTGAATAATCGTGATTGCTAAAAGTTAAAACGCATTTCATATTATTTTCATCACAGCTTTTCCGTTTCGGTAACTTGGGATTTTTTTGATTTTTTTTGGGTAAACTTTTGGCCAATCTTGGGATTTTTCTCGCAAGAGCTTGGGATTTCAGAAAATGGAGAGTGGTCGCACTGACACAAGGAAAAGGGGAGGGCGACGCTAATGATCTTTTCCATGATACAGTGTCGTTAAACAATTACTTCAACTAATCGTTTAGTAGAATTGTTATCAGATATAATACTGTAGTATAATAAGAAAGTAAGTATATCCTTTATTGAAAAAACCAACGGCTAAACACATTTTGGTGTACATGGTTCATAAAATAAAAAAATTTAAGTAGGCTATAAAGCATCCGTGTGACAAATGTTTTACGAGATAGAGAGTTTGCCTTATAGGTATAATTCTATTGTGGGTTCTAGGGCGTAGTGAGTATGAGAGCCCAGAGGCGCATAGGTCTACGACCAGTTCTTATCGACAATATGACCACCTCTGTTGGCTTTGATCTTGTTCAGTCAATATTGGATCAGACATGCTAATTCTGGGTTTTTAAAATCACATCTCGTCTTATAATATCAACAGATTACACAACGGTTGCGGAACTTCTCGTTTGCCCTAATAGCAAATTCTCATTCGCCGGTCTTTGTCGCAAATCAGTAGGCCTATATTGATTTTCAAACGGCTACTATCACCTATCAACCACTTTACGCTCAACAACCTGCGTACCTCCGATCCACAATCGACTATCACATCCCTGCCTCACCCACTGTCTCGAATAAAATACCTTTACTAATAAGGTAAATACCTTTACTTATAAGTAAATACCTTTACTTTACTTATAAGGTCAGCCCAACAAGAGATAACTTAAACTCTTCAATTTCTATCGGTCACTTTGCTTCCAAACTCGGCTGCCCACCTCCCCTCCCCTTCACGAATGACCATGCCCCTTATTCAAGTATAACTGACCTCTGGCACGTAAATCTTATATTATTCGTCGACGTAAACGCCACCAGACACCAGATGTCGTTTAACCGTTGAAGAAAACAAAGATTTCCTTAGACACCTTTATTAGTTTGCTACAGGTCCTTATAACAACGATCGCTCACGTTTAATCGTCAGGTTTAGTCGTCAAGATGACGTTAAACTGAAAATTAATAAATAATCACTTAAAAGAGTACAAGTAGAATAAGAATCTAACGTCATGATATTATTATAATTAAATTTGTATCGAATCATTTAATCAGTGTGTGTATCACAGGCCTAACCGATGCATTACTTTATGTCGTTTAACATTGAATTTTGTGACATTGTAAGGATTTATTTTGACACCTTTAAATGGTGTCGTTTGGACGTTAAATTTCTCGTTATTCCTTTTCATTGTATGGTATACATTGTGAATTGTCGTCAACGGCCTTTGATGCCATAAGGCGACGTTAAACCTTTGATTAATAATAATAATCGTCAGGTTCGACATGTCACCAATTAGGACCTAGAGCACACAACCATACTCTCCCACCCACATAGTTTCCATAGGCCAGGGGGGTTTCGAGCCCCATGCTTCATTTTTTTATCTGAATGCTTTCCCGTCGGACCAATACTGACCTATGAACCATTACCTCCAAACTGGCACTGAATAAGAAACTTTTGCATCCATTGGAAATGACGAAAAAATACATATTTCCCATAGGCCAAAAGGGTTTTTCGAGCCCCCATGCTTCATTTTTATCTGACTGCTTTCCCCTCGAACCAATATTAATAATAATAATAATAATAATCTTTTCTTTATTGAAGCGCCTGACAAACGCACTGCGCTGTACAGTTACATGTTATGCAATTGAACAATCTTAACTAGTTAACTACTAACAGAACAGACAGCCTGCAATACAACGGCGCTAATAGCAGCCTACAAAGCATATCCGCCCTACGGGGGCTCGAACTCGGTACCTCTCGCTCTCTTCGCCAGATGTTATCCAAAGCGCCACAGCTCATTAACTTCAAATTGGTAGTGAAAACGAAACTTTTACATCAACTTGAAATGACTGGAGAAAAATGCACAGGCACGTTCCTCCACTATGTTGTTTTACTAAGACGGCACAATGGGCATAGCGACACTTACTATGAATGAGACAGAGAAAGACCCAAAGACAGATAGAGACAGAGACAGAGAGGGAGGGAGGGAGAGTTACAGAAATACAGAGACAGAAAGAGAAAGAGAGACACAAAGAGGATGACAAAGCGAAAGAGCGAGAGAGCGAGCGGCAGAGAGACAGAGAGAGGGAGGTAGAAAGAGATACAGAGAGTGACAGAGAGAAATTTACAGGGAGAGAGAGAGACAGACAGACAGAAAGAGAAATAGAGCTATAGCTAAGAGTCCGAGGTCAAGGGTCAAGATGAACACAACAAACGAAACTAAAGACCAAGTGGTTTATCTGTTCAAAGGTTTATGAACAAGACTCTCCCTCTTCCAACTCCTCCTCCTCTTCCTCCTCCTCCTTCTCCTCTTCCTCCTTCTCCTCCTCTTCCTCCTCCTCCTCTTCCTCCTCTTCCCCTCTTCCTCCTCTTCCTCCTCTTCCTCCTCCTCCTCCTTCTCCTTTTCCTCCCGATAAATGATACCGCAAAGATAGACTCATCCATCCACAGATTCCACAGCTATTCAATTTGATTCAAATAGCTGAATTATTTAAAATAAGAAGTTAATTAAATCAATTATTTATTTGCCCGGCTTATAGTTTGTGTAAACCACCATCACCACCAATACCAATATGACCACGACCACCACTACTAACACCAATGCGACCAGCACTACAATGACAATCGAAATCACCGCCTTCACCATCACCACATACCACCCCACCTCCACCACCACCACCACCACCACCAGGTCGTATGGTGCGTTTCTCTGCTAACAGCCACTGTTCTTTCTCCACTCAACCTGTCACAACTATTCTCAATCTGTGGCATCTTCATTGGCCATCCAACCACACAATCAGTTCTGGACCAAGAACTCTACAGACCCTGGCATCGGTTGATAGGTCAAAGTATCTACCGGTCCATTGCTCATCTCCTATTCAAGGGCCTAACTCTGACCATGGGCTCCTATACAGTAAGCCCCATCCCTCCCTCAATCCCTCCCTCCCCTTCCTCTCTCCCTTTCCCTTCTCCCTCCTCTTTAGATAGCTAAATATGCAAGAATACACCGACTTTAATTGGCGTTACATGACCTTGCTTCAAACAAAAAATAACGCTGTCATGTCCCCAAAAAATATTTTACAACGGGACCAAAAAGTTGTGGTAATGATGAATACCACCAGTTTTAAAAGTAGTGGTAACCGGACACCACATCACAAAACAAAGTTACGACTATGCTCCTCGTATTGCATCGCATGGGCAAAGTTCCGTTATCTCTTCTACTCATGGGTAGGAAAATCCTTACAGACATAATATGCACACAAATTATGTACACAGATAATAGGAATAGCGAATGCAGATCTAAGTATAGGCATAAATCCGTAACGCCTTAATTGCTACCAGCAAATTGGTGAGGCAGGTTTAAGCTCCTTTCTACGCACCGCATCACTATAGTCAGGCAGGCAGACAGACAGACAGACAGACAGGAAGACAGAAAGTTAGGCAAACAGGCAGACAGGCAGAGAGACAGACACACCGGCATGCACACAGACAAACAGATAGGCACATAGGCAGACAGACATACAGGCAGGCAGAGATAAAAACAGACAGGCATGAACACAAACATATATAGGCACAAAGGCAGGCAGGCAGACACAGACAGGTAAGCAAGCACACAGAAAGACACACAAACAGATAGACATACATACACAGACAGACAAACAGACAGACAGGTATACATACAAACAGACAGGCAGACACACAGGCAGACGGCTACGATGGATGTTTTCTGTAAGGGAGTGGCGAGAAATACAACAGAAAAGCAGAGTTTTTCTGCTCTGCCCAAAACTCAACAATTGAATTGTTCTCGGGCGAAATTCATCACATTCACACTGCAGCCTTATACCATTAGCTCCGTAACAGCAACACCATAGGCTGGAAAACTGTTTCTGCCAAAGTGGCCGATAAGACATCTTATCATTCGCCGACTAAGAGACCGTGCAACCAACTGCCTCCTCGGATCAGACCCATTCCACCAGGCACTACAAGTCCTTTGTGGTAAACCAATCCTTCCGCTTACCATAAACGAAAAACATCTGGTCCAAAACAGAAGCAGATCACTCTTAGCGTGGTACAAAGTGTCTAGTATGGACGCAGGAAATTCAGTGAGGATTGACAGAAGGAATCTTACGGACATTGACCCGATATTCTTCTGGATGTTGACCTGATTACGGTTTGGTTTTTGTGTGGCATTGGTTGATGCTGCGTACATTAGACACTGGTGCAATAGAAGTTGCAAATCACAATGACACACACATATATACGCACACACATACACCTATACCATGACGCCACGTTCACACACAAACCCACCCACACACACACACATGCAGTATATACAGTGTAAAGTACTAAAGTGTCTGGCAGACATAGGAAATCAGACACCATGACTCAGACAGAGATACTAAGTGTGGCACAGACAGCAACTATTCTTTGTCGGCGGCAACGGCCTATGTTGTCATAAGCTGCCGTTAAACAATTCAGGGCTAGCTAGCTTAAGCGACTGCTTTTCTTCTTCTCCTCCTTCTCCTCCTCCCCTTCCTCCTCTTCTTCTGTAGTTGAGAACGAAATGACATAAGCGACTGATCAAATACAGGGAGAGAGTTTCAAAACAACCAGCAGCCGAAAAGCTTGCTCACCAAGAACAGTTCTTCTTTTAGTAACGAACCTGCGCAGAAGATCAGTTCTCTAAGACAAAGAGGCAGTCCATAGTTGATCCACGGAACCTCATAAAGACGACCACCAGTCTACCACCACCAAACCACAGAGGTCTCAAAGACTCCAGGACGAACTCCTCTCTCTCTCTCTCTCTCTCTCTCTCTCTCTCTCTCTCTCTCTCTCTCTCTCTCTCTCTCTCTCTCTCTCTCTCTCTCTCTCTCTCTCTCTCTCTCTCTCTCTCTCTCTCTCTCTCTCTCTCTCTCTCTCTCTCTCTCTCTCTCTCTCTCTCTCTCTCTCTCTCTCTCTCTCTCTCTCTCTCTCTCAGGCGGTTAAATCAAAGCCACTGACCAAATGCTGATACATTGTCTTAAAAGAGGGGGGCGTATGTCAGGTTCTGGTCTCAGAGGTTTATGAACTTACTTATTCTTTTAACGAGATTTGAGCTGGGAACCAGTGTCTGAGAGAGAGGAAGATGGCGAATTATGACAATTGTAAAACACAACGAGAAATTTAATAAATCTGTTAAATCTTGATGTTTAAAATCAACATCGGTCTTCGTCTTAGAAGTTACTCTCTACATAAATGGTGCCGTGACCAGGATAAGAAAGTATTTTGGTAGTTGAGTGATTCTAAGGTCGAGAAGTGACGTTCGAGGAACTTCGGCGTCACTGAGCTGTCCAGCCATTGTGGACTCTGGTGTTTGGCGGAAGTTATCTGGCCTACACAAGCGAGTTGTTGCTACGGAAAAAGTCAAGGACGGTGTTGCCGAACAATTCTCTGGAAGCAGACGTCGGTGCTCGGAAGTCGGTGTGAGGTATTTTCACATGGTCGAAGGCGGTGGCTGGAGAGGTCACTTCCAGCGGTGTGTCTGGGTCGACGGTGAGGTCGGCCATTTTGCCGCTTCTTCCTGACGAGTTCTGGAGCAATTCTGAGGGTTTCAGACGACGAAGGCGTTCTGGTGTTCGACGACGGTCAACGGATTTTTGGAATTCTGCTTCGAGTGTGCCTTGGACTTTTCCGCATGTGAACATTGGCGAAAAAAGGACGGTGTGTTGGAATCAAGTTTTGGTGAACATTGGCGAAGAAAAAGAAAAAAAAAGACAGGGACGGTGCATTGGACTCGAGTTCTGGTGCATTGGAATCAAGTTCTGGTTTCCGGCTGGACTTGGTTGTACGGTAACATTAGCTTTTGATTAAGTCTGGAGACAAAGCACAAGTGGTCAGAATATGGTAAGCATATCTTTTCAAGTGAAGTCATTATTAACCAGGATATAATTAATTATTAATTACTGTAGGCCTAGTTGACTATCATTGCACTGCTTAAAGAGGTATGCAGGACTGTACATGAATTTGGGACTGTTATGCTTTCTTCTGCCTGTTTAGGACCATCTTCTCAGAATAAGACTTCCATTGCTTGTGTGAGGAAGTCATATGGTCAGAATATGGTGAGCAAAGCGTCCTCTCAGATCCTCTGACCCGGCTTGACCTTTTTGTTCCCTGTGTTAGGACTTCACAATGGTCTCAATCCAGGTCCTTTGTGTGCATAGGTCCCTCTCTATGGAATCAACTTCCTCCTTCTCTACGCTCTACAATCCTCTCTAGTAGCATCTCTACCTCTGTATCTCGCCTTAAAACCTTCCTTTTTCCTCGGAGTACCTCGCACTGGGAGCGCTTCTCAAAGGCTTATGCTATGAGAAGTGCTTTACAAATGATCAAATACAATACAATATCGGAAACCAGATAAATCCATTTTTCACTTATGGACTTAATGATACCAGTACACTCAATAGGCTGAAATGCATCTATGAAACTGTAGTTTGTACAGAACCATGTAATTCCTGGTACATGTATAAACTACAGTAAATTTGATTGGTATTTGCAAACCATATAAGTGCAGGTGTATGTTCTGTGCATAGCCAGACAGTTTCAGCGACCAATAGTAATTGATGATGACACTTGATAAAGTTGAAGAGAAAGACGGGAAGGTCAACGATTGGAAGTTGGAGTTGGCAAGCACTACAAACATTGCTGAACAGCCATGACTTTATAATTTTGACCAAATCTGAGTACGGGGGTCATGTTTCCATGATTATGACCGCAAGTGAGGTTACTGTTGAAGTAGCACTACCATGTCAGAAGAGAGTCTAATATAAATTAATATTTGTCCAAGCAGCCATCATATTATGACATCAAATTTAAGTGATGAGGGATTGCTTGACACTGCATGCATATATTTTAGGATAAAATATCTTATGGAACAGTAGGACAGTATTGCTGACAAAACCTACCTGTATTTTGATGAAGAGCAGTAAAAATGTAAGTTCTTGGCATTGTAAAGAGAGTAAAAACAAAAATATGGCTTCTCACCTTGATATCAAAAACATATTACTTAAAGCGTAACATACAAAATTAGAAAATTTAAACTGTAACCATTTCATTCAATTGTGTACGAATCTGTATAATTGATTTGTTTTGAAGGTTTGACTTTTTGTCAGAAGTGGAACACAGACAATCTTCTGTCAACTGATATAACGGTTGAAGATCAGCTCCTCGAGGGATTGAAACTGTCCTTTGACACGCAATTTGTGCCTCAGACAGGGTAATTATGCAGCTTTGATTTTCTAATCTAAGTTAGCCTTGCAGTAATTCCAAATGCTTGCATTTCCATTGTCTGGCTTCTTCTTTCTGAGCATGATTTAGAATAATATTTCACTGTTTACCTGAGTAGATATTATTCCAGGTATATACTGCTTGGTTTTATCATATAATATAAACTCCAGAGTTTATTAGTGTCATGTCAAAAGCTGCATCAGTGCACATCAATGCACAATTGTGTTAGTCATATTAACCCATTATGCATATGCCAGACAGTTCACTTTCAGTGTCCAGTCAAAATCTGGAAAGGTGAATCCAGGATGGCTAATGTGATGCTCAAGGAAGAAATTGTTTGTACATGCAATTCAGCCATCTCTGAGTCTGACATCTTAGAACTAATTCACTCCTTAATTCAAAGAAGATGGCTATCATTCTAAGGCTGATGGTTCTTAATTTTGAAATCTTGCTACTGAAAGCCTATTGGACTGCAGTTTTGATCTGTTTGCAAGTGTTTATGGTTTTCTTAATTGATTCGTATTTGTATATTATTATTTTTTTCATTCTAGGAAGAAGTCTGGCAAAATTAAGACTGAATTTGAACACCGTCTCATTCACACTAATCTTGATGTGGACTTTGACTTTGCTGGGCCAACAATCGTTGGATCTGCCGTTGTTGGGTAAGCAATGCAAATTTTCTGTATAGACTGACAAAGAAGTAGCTGAGATAATTTACATATGTCTGTCTATCTGTTCATGTGCCTGTTTTTATGTCTGCCTGTATGTTTCATTCTGCGTCTGTCTTTTGTTTGTGTTCTATGGCAACTGCTTTACCCAAAACCTGTTTGTGAGACTGTCTTGTCTCTCTCTAGACAACTGATCTGTCTGTCTCCCAGTCTGTTTGTCTTTGTTGTGTCCACTTCTGATGCTTTGTTTCTACATGTATACTTCACAATTGTCTATCCATAATTAAATTCCTTGTCTTTTTTGCAGTACCCTCCAGAATTTAGCATTGGGGAATACCTGCTAGAGATAATTGAAAACTCTATGTGAATGTTTAATTGCATACATTATGTTGTCAGCGTTGTTAATCTTGTTCCTGTGCTTTTTCCTAGCTTCTATGGCTGGCTAGCGGGTTACCAGGTTGCCATTGATACGTCCAAGACCGCGAAGTCGTTACTGTCGGAGAGCAACTTTGCATTAAGTTATGCAATGGATAACCTTACTCTTTACACTGCTGTGTGAGTACAGTTCAATCTTATTGAAATAAAGTTAATTGTGACATGAAGTAAATTGTGACATTGCTCTTTGCACTGCTGTGTCAATACACTTTTAAACCTAATTGAAACTGAGTTAATTTTGAACATTTCAATATGCTGGTATGTGAATATAGTTAAACCTAATTGAAATGAGGCTGATAATGACCTTGCTTGCGCTTCATCCTCCATGAAATGAAGTTTTTAATGACCTCTCCTTTTATACTGTTATATGAGTATAGTTGACTTTAAAGGAAGTTTAACACTTTAACGACAAGCGACATTGGTTTCCTAGTCACTTTTAGTATTCTCTCGTTGTTAAAGAGTTAACTTAACTCTGTAGACTGCTGTCTGAGCATGGTTGAACCTTGCACACAATGGATAATTTCCCTTGCTCACAGCAGATAATTTTGTAATTGTAAATGCAAATTTGTATAACACCACTTCAAGAGAAACCATCAGGTTGTGGGTGGTGATGGTATTAGCAATGTTCACTAACTTGTTGTCTATGTGGCCAGCCTGAGACCACAGTCATCATAGTTGGTAGACACAATCTGAGCAGATTTTGGTGGAATGGTCACGGGAATAGTTGGCTGAGTCAGATGTTTAGAAGAGGAATGGCCTCAGAAGCTGACCGCTGCAGGTCATGTCTTCAATGATGTGTACACATTGGTGGTAGGAGTGTCCGCAGGTATTATAATATACTTTAACATATTTGTCAAGTCATGTTGAATTATGCATTCACTACTAAAGTTTTGTTTTAAAACAGGAATGATGGAACAAATGTTTGTATGTTTGGTGGGTGTTGATCCTTGAATGTTCAGTGTTTCTGACTGTGTTTGGATGTGTTTTGCTTGTACATTGTTTATTTGGATGGTTGTTTTCTAAACTTCAGGGGAAGTTGAACAATGCCAGCCAAATTGCTCTCTCTTATCAGCAAAAGATTCGAGATGGTTGGTTACCTCATACATTTGTTTATGCTTGTGTTTATACTTTAGAGATTAACACAGTATTTAAAATTAGTCGTTGTTCCTCAATGTTCACTAGGCAAACAGGTGTGTCATCTGATTACCTATCTCTGGTCATATACCCAAAAACTGGAACTATTCTTTTGTGAATCCAGCATTTTCGGTCGAAGTTAGTTGGACTAGATTTTGTATTTTCCTCAAGCTGGGTAACTGTTCGGCTGTGCTCATTCAGCGGCTGCCTTCTACTGCAGTGTTTCCTTGGTCCATGGACCTGGGCAATCGGTCCGGCGAGCCCTCAGTTGCCAGTCCGTAAAGTGAGTCCCAAGAAACCACAAATTGTCTTGGAATCAGGAAATGGCTGTTATAATTTTAAACATTAAAATCATTTTTTAGGCTAGCAGTTAAAGGGCAATAGAGTCATAGAATTGGCTATATTTGCACTTAATTTTGATACATATTTGACAAATCTATTTTAGGTGATCGAAAACAAATTGGGCCCCAGTCTTTCTGCAGTAGAAAATTCTACCGGTCCGTGACACTGAAAGTTACTTTTGCCAGTCCGTGACACTGAAAAAAGTGCTTCATTTAAAGCCTGCTCTGCTTCCTGAACTTCCCTTTCAACTTTTTTCAAAATACCTAGACTGCCTCACTCTTAGTGGTGACTTATCTTCTGGATCTGATTTGAATCCTTTGTGTATTTGGGACAGTGATGCTATAGCAATTTCTAATTAATAATAAATTATTATATCATACCAAGCATTTTTTGCTTGTAATGTGACTAATTATGCTTGTCTCAAACTTGAGCTAACTTTGTAAATATAGGTTTGAATTATACAGACGACAAAATTTCATTGCTACTCAAACCTTTGTATTTGTAGGCTTACTTGTACTTGCACTTTGAGTAACAAGCGGAGAACATTGTCTTTTTTTATCATATTGGTGACAGTTATGCTATGTTTCTAATGAAACTTCTTCTTTTCCAAATGTTTAAAATTGCAAGAACTGTCAAATCATATGTGTTGACCTTTCTGAATTTAATATTTGAGCAAATGTTTTTTCCATTTACTTAAGTAACGACGATCGTACTAAATGTATGGGAGTCCATAAGCAGCTCTCGTTGTTAAAGGGTTAAGTAACGACCTGCATAGATCGCACTGCACTAATCAATTCTGAATGTGAGAGATCAGAAACTATTTGTAACTAGTGCAGTTAAGAAACTCAAGGGGGATGTACAAGGCTTACAAGCTGCTCCAAGGATGACCTCTTACTTCAAAAATATTTTTTGGTTTAGTGGCAGGCATTCACCTTGAGATTGCAAGACTTTATATAACTTGTTTGACATTGTTCATAAGATCTTGCAGGGAAGAGTCTAGTAAATTCAGTTTCCAGGCTAAAAGGATAGTTTTGCGAGATGAAAAGTTTGATATCATCTGTAAATTTAAAAAGAATGGATGAAGTACAGAACAATGATTCTCCATGTCTGCATTTATGTAGGGTGTAGTGATTGCAGTCTGTGGAATACATGTATAATTTCTTTAGTCTTAGAAAGAATAGGTATCATTCTGTTCCTGAAGGTCCAATGTTTAATATTAGTGAATTCAGTTTCCAGGCTAAAAGGAGAGTTTTGCAAGTCAAGAAGTTTGGTCTTCATGTCTGCATTTTGAATAGTGACACAGCTCAAGGCACAAATGAAGGCCCACTTCAGCTCTCATCACCTCATCATTCTATTGGAATTATCAGTATTTATTGATTGAGGCAGCCAAGTTCTTGTTGTTGACTATGATAAATTTATATTTATCAATAATATATATATGTATGGCTTTTTCTTTTGTCTTTAGGGGTCACACTGACACTGTCTACCCAGATTGAAGGCAAGAACTTGGGACAAGGTGGTCACAAGTTTGGCCTTAGCCTGGACTTCGAAGCTTAACAAGTGGTCGAGGAATTTCACACCATGGTTGGGCAGCGGGCCACAATCATCACTGTTTGCGGACTTAATTTACCGGTCACGCTTGAGAAAGGTTTCAGTCATATTGAAACTATTCTTGTTGCAGGTTTTTCATATTCCTCTGCTGTTTGCTGTCAGTTTATGAATAACTGGGGTGCTCGATAGCGTAGTGGTCATCATGCTAGACAGTCAATTGAGAGGTTTTGGCAATTTTTGTCCACATCATGTGCTATCTCATAAGATTAATAGTGATTGAAGAAAAGATGCCGTGTAGGTTTTGATAATATTTGTAGGTGTGATGAAGACCAACACAGGCAGCTTATGTTGGTGATGTGACTCGAAGGTGCGATAAAATGTGGCATTCGAAGCTGTGTCGTCTAGTCTTTTAAATTTAAGGAACCGTATTGGCAGCTGTTAGAGAAGTGTAGTCGTCTAGTGTGGTGCAGTAGAATAGAGAGTGTAGTATATTTTGCAGACAGCAGATGAAAACTTGTCTTTTTGAATAAAACCATTGGCATAACCTTTGCTGTTCAAGTTTTTCATAAATAATTATTGTTGTCACCATCGTTATTATTTGCCACCATATGTAATGGGTGTCTACCATAGGCGTAGCTACATTGAGGAGGCAGTTGCCTCCTCTTGCTTTTATATATTCTGGAACTTCCATTGACTAATTATCCCGATAACCAGGATTTTCCAATGGTCTGTGAAGTTGCCTCCTCTTGAATTTAAGTCTTGCTACATGCATGGTGTCTACAAGCAGTCTCAGTTTGCATACAGTTTTTTGTCAGGTCGAGTAATTGTTAAAGTATGGGCTGCTTTTTGTGTATTCATCTGTTCTCTGTCTCTGATTTCCGGGTAAGGTTTTTTGTATACAAAAGTATCTTGCCTTTCTATGTAGCCACCTCATTCTGGTGTGTGTGTGTGTGTGTGTGTGTGTGTGTGTGTGTGTGTGTGTGTGTGTGTGTGTGTGTGTGTGTGTGTGTGTGTGTGTGTGTGTGTGTGTGTGTGTGTGTGTGTGTGTGTGTGTGTGTGTGTGTGTGTGTGTGTGTGTGTGTGTGTTGTGGTGTGTATAGTGTCTTTGGTCGATTGGTGCCGATACCGCGTTATTAAATTGCCGATGCCGATACCGCATATAGACTGCCAACACCCATTATGAGACCGAATATTTCATTGTTTGTTTAGTCAAAATGTTCGCCTCGAAAAATTAACCGTATGCGGTAATCTAGCGTCACAACTATAAGAGTGGCCCGTTTAAATGGAAAGTTGTTAACGATATCTTTTAATGCGTGCTATTGGCAGCAAGCTCCAACTGTCAGAGTAGGCCCCACACGCCAAACCGATATAAACACGCCAAACCGATAGAGTAGGCCTACAAAACCAAACCGAATGAGTACAAGCCAAACCGATACCTAGAGTAGCCGACAAGCCAAACCGATACAGTGCAAACCTAAACCGATAGAATACAAGCCAAACCGATAGACAGGGACGGTGTGTTTAAGAGTTCTAGCATTCAGAACTGTGTATCTTGATTTCAGTTTATTTTGCAGACAACAAAGAAAAGTAGTGCAAAAGTTCTCCAATTTATATTCTGATCTGGTCCACCGGGTTCCAATTCTGCAGAGGTCGAATGCAGGATGGGACCGTTTCACCGAATGCCAACGATTTCTGCAACCCAAAGTTATCGTAGGCCTAAATAGTGTAACGTTAAACGGGGTTTCACGTCTCAGGATGCGAATGTAAGGCGCGTGTCGCTCAGGATGGGAGCGTTAGTCCAGGCCCTCCGTCGTCTATCGAAGGACTTCAGCATCTGCCAGTCGACGAGCTGTAGCGGTCAATGTCACCCACCGAAGGAATCAAACACCAGAGTTCAATAGACGATCTTTATTCACACCACTTCAGATCCACAACATACAAGCATCACAACTCTCTACAAAGACCTCTCTACCTCTCTCTACCTCTACACAAGAGCGCCCTCTATATATACCCAGCCGGGGCAGGCCGTTTTTTCTGCAATTCCCTTCAATTAAATCTGTTTGGAAACAGCTGACTTTTATTCATTAGGCTACCTGTTTCCCCTAGGCTCTAATGTCAGGAGCTTTTCCTGTAAGAACCGAAATGTAATGATGCCATCATTGGGCATTTATATGGGCAAGGCAGCCGAATGGAAAGAGAGCTCGCTCTCTCTAGACACCTTTAAACTTTGTCAACTGATGCTATATAAGAATGGGACACGGGCCGCTGAATTGCTTACTATTCACCGGTCTTTTACTATACCAAACAAACAGTGAAAACTGTTAAGTTATTCCACATCTGTTTTAGCGCGCATGAGGGCACCAGCTTATTCACGAGCGCTGTGTCAAGTCAGAGAGGTTGTCCAAAGGTACCAAGCAAAGAGCAAAATCTGTGTGCCAGACCAGGCAGAGGAGGAAAACGGGAAAGCAACGACTTGAATGGATTGCAGCAAGATTTCAGCTTTGAACCAAAAAATCAATTTGTTTAAATTTAAACTGTCTTGAAACTGTAGACTATTATTTGCCCTGAAAACTAAATGTCTTACAAAGCACCCATTTGGGGGAGCATGCCTGAAACACAGCAAGGTGCAAATAGTAAATAGATCATACATGGTATATAGCCGTCATATGCACTGCTACATACATCTATAAATATTCAAAATTACCCTCTTTTGGAAATACTGTTGTCTGTATAGAAACGCTGATACAATCGCACCTGCATAGTTTGTTGTGAAAAAGGCATTATATAAAATTTGAAGAAACCTTCACATGAATAATTAAGAAGTGCTTCTACTATTAGTTATAAAGCGAGTGCACGACTTAACAACGGTGTTTAAGGAACTGCTCTTCCTCTCCTAGAAACCGATAATCTCAGTCGCAACTTTACATGCATATAAAAAATATGAAACCCATACTTGAAACAAGATTATATTCGTAGCCTATGTCTTACACATGACTTTGCTCTCGGGGTAGGTTTATCATAGAAGCTAATCTGCTATTTTAAAGACCGTCATATGTTGTCAAGACCCGTCATTTAGGGTAGATTTAACTGTATCATACGACGCTATTGTATCATCCGTCATACGCTCTTTGTCTGCAGTCAAAACGTTCAGTGTATGTGTACTTATATCCCACTTCTTTCTTTAAACGTAATTTACCACGCCATACGAACGGCAAGAACTGCTTAAAATAATTTCTGTCGACGTCAACGGCCTTTTTTGCCATAACACGTCGCTAAACTGTGGATCCATCAAAACGTAATTTCGCTCAGTTTTAGACACCTTTTTCACTAGATTTCTTTGATTACAAATTTGGCAGAGTGCAACCGCATTACATTCAAAACCACCAAATGAGTCAGGCATACGGTGGACGTCAACGGCCCTGGCAGCCATTAGACGTTCTTAACACTAACTATACTACCAATCCGACTTCCACCACTACCTCGGGTGGTGTCAGTCCAAAGCCGGGGCAGAGACGGGGGTGACGCTAACAATGGCAATGTCGAAAATGTCTAAAGTGCTGCTCAGAAGCCAAACACAGGCATCAGCTTATTCTTCACAAACTCTGCGTCAAGTCAGATGGTTCGTCCAAAGATACTGTGTGAAGCACAAAATCTGACTACCAGAGACACAGACAGACAGACAGAGACACATACACAGATAGACAGACCATATCAGACCACACCAGACAGAGACATAGACAGACAGGCAGAGACAGGCAGAGACAGAGAGAGAAGCTCTGTTAGCTCTCTCAGCCACAAGATGTCGCTAAACACCGGATACCAACTCCCGCTGTTATTAATTTACAAAACCCAAATTGACTGAATTTGAAGTTGCTGCAGGGATTGCCACAAGCCCACAACAAATTGACTGTTTACTGTCAATACTGCGCCACTGCCCGTCCTTTGGTAGTGCCAGTCCCAAATCTGGACAATACAGAGGGGTGTATTCATAATTCCAAACGGCCCGACCTTCGCTGTGGCTGGTCCAACTCCCTGGAATAAGTTAAATAAGTAAGTAAGTACGTGCTTTATTGAACCGCCTGCAAACGCACTGCGGGAACATCAGATAGAGTATTAAATCACAAATCACAAAAATCACAAATGTCAAAAATATCATAAAATACAATAAAACAGACATCTATGCATATATGAGAGTAAGGTTATAGTAAAAAGAAAGATCAGCAATAAAATCAATTAAATAAATCCGACAGCATCTCCTTTGTCTTTCTGCTCTGTAAGCGCCTGATAACCATTTTCTTCGATAATAGTTTAGTGTTCTCAGCTGGGGAGCCTCACTAATTAGTCTCCCTTGAAGAGACGCTGCTTAATTACCCTTGCAGTTAAAATCGCACAAAGCGGCTTATCATCATACAATAAAATTTTGCGTCAGCCAAGGTAAGGTCGACGTCAATGCCTCGAAAGGCACAAGATGCCGTTAAACGTTGAATAAAACAATGCTTGCTTTCGACACCTTTAACAGTTCGTACACTATAATTTAATAAACATCGCTTGCAGTGCAAACTCCGCCACTGTTCGCTTTCTGACAGTGCCAGTTCAAAGCCTCGATAAAGGAGGAGGGCGACGCTAATGCTCTTTGCTACCACACAGTGGTCGTTAAACAGTAAACAAGCAAGCAATCTTTCACTGACCACAAGTAAAGGTACGGTCGACGTTAACGGCCCTGTCAGTAATAAGATGTTAAACAACGGAAACTAATTCTAGAAGCATACGACATATCAGCCGGTTGGTAAGAGCTCTGTCTTTTGACACCTGTAAAAAAGCCGACCAAGACCTTTTTAGAAATATCTTAAATAATCCTGGACATATCCTCCATTACCTACTACCCCCTGTCCTATATACTGGTCACGATCTGCGCCCACGCTCTCATAACCGTGTTCTTTCTAGATTTGATTCCCTCACCAAGCGTGGTTTCCTGGCTAGGATGTTGTACAGCTAAGCCATATAGTGTTTTTTAGTTTACTATTTACTAACTTTTTAGCTACTATCTGATAACTTTGTATAACTTATTAACTTTGTATGTACAGCGTTTGCCAGCGTTTAATAAAGAACACACTTACTTACTTACTTACTTTAAAATGTGGTTAACCGTTGCTACATATAAATGAAACATGTTACCCGATTGGTTAGAGCCAATGAGATAGTATTATATTTATATATTATACATCTCTATGGTTAGAGCGCCGTCTTTAAACACCTTTAAAATGTGGCTAACCATTGATATATAAGCATAGAACACAATATCCGATTGATTGTTATTGCAGGGTAACATTCGCTATTAACTAACATACGGTCGACGTAAACTGCCTTGGCAGATGTTAAACAATGGAAATTATACACCAGGAAAAGGGGAGGGCGACGCTAATGATCTTTTCCATAATACAGTGTCGTTAAACAATGACTTCAACTAATCGTTTAGTAGAATTTTTATCAGTTATATAATACTGTAGTATAATAAGTAAGTAAGTATATCCTTTATTGAAAAAACCAACGGCTATGGTGTACAACTGTAAATAGTTCATCAAATAAAAAATTTAAGTAGGCTATAAAGCATCCGTGTGACAAATGTTTTACGAGATAGTTTGCCTTAGGTATAATTCTATTGCGGGTTCTAGGGCGTAGTCAGTATACGAGAGCCCAGAGAGGCACATAGGTCTACGACCAGTTCTTATTGACAATATGACCACCTCTGTTGGCTCTTGTTCAGTCAATATTGGATCAGGCATGCTAATTCTGTTTTTTTTAAATCGCATCTCTTCTTATAATATCAACAGATTATACAACGGTTGCGGAACTTCTCGTTTGCCCTAATAATAGCAAATTCTCATTCGCCGGTCTTTGGTCGCAAATCAGCTGGTTCCTTCTCTCAATGTATATTGATTTTCAAATGGCTACTATCACCTATCAACCTGCTTACCTCCGATCCACAATCGACTATCACATCCCTGCCTCAAACCCTGTCTGGAATAACATACCTTTACTTATAAGGTCAGCCCAACAAGAGACAACTTAAACTCTTCTATTTCTATCGGTCACGTTGCTTCCAAACTCGGCTGCCCACCTCCCCTGCCCTTCACGAATTACCATGCCCCTTATTCAATTATAATTGACCTCTGGAACGTAAATCCTATATTATTCGTCGACGAATAAACGCCACCATACACCAGATGTCGTTTAACAGTTGAAGAAAACAATGCTTTCTTTAGACACCTTTATTAGTTTGTTACAGGTCCTTATAATATCGATCGTTCACGTTTAATCGTCAGCTTCGACCTATTCGACCAACTAAGACCTAGAGCACACAACCATACTCTCCCACCCACATATTTCCCATAGGCCAGAGGGGCTTTCGAGCCCCATGCTTCATTTTTTATCTGAATGCTTTCCCGTCGGACCAATACTGATCTATGAACCATTACCCTCAAATTGGCACTGAATAAGAAACTTCTGCATCCATTGGAAATGACTGGAAAAATACACACATTTCCCATAGGCCAAAAGGGTTTTTCGAGCCCCTATGCTTCATTTTTTTTATCTGACTGCTTTCCCCTCGGACGAATATTGATCTACAGACCATTACCTTCAAATTGGTAGTGAAAACGAAACTTTTGCATCAACTTGAAATGACTGGAGAAAAATGCACAGGCACGTTCCTCCACTATGTTGTTTTACTAAGACGGCACAACGGGCATAGCGACACTGACTATGAATGAACGAAAGACAGAGAAAGACACAAAGACAGACAGAGACAGAGAAAGAGAGGGACGGATGGACAGTTACAAAAATAGAGAGACAGACAGAGAAGGAGAGAGACAAAGACGATGACATGATAAAGCGAGAGAGCGAGCGGGAGAGAGACAGCGAGAGAGGGAGACGGAGAGTGACACAGAGAAATTTACAGGGACAGAGACATACAGACAGAAAGACAGAGAAATAGAGACGAAGACGATGGCAGAAAGCGACAGAGAAACAGAGATAGTTGAGTGTCCGAGTTCAAAGGTTAAGATGAACACAACAAACGAAACTACAGACCAAGTGGTTTATCTGTTCAAAGGTTTACGAACAAGACTCTTGCGCTCTTCCTCCTCCTTCTCCTCCTCTTTTCCTCCTCCTGCTCCTCCCGATAAATGATACCCATCCATCCACAGCTATTCAATTTAATTCAAATAGCTGAATTATTTAAAATAAGAAGTTAATTAAATCAATTATTTATTCGCCCGGCTTCTAGTTTCCCTATCTAGACTAAACCACCGTCACCAATACCAATATGACTACAACCACCACTATTAACACCAATGTCACCACCACTAAAATCGCCATCAAAATCACCACCGTCTCCACCACCACCTACCACCCCACCCCACCTCCCTCCACCACCACCACCAGGTCGTATGGTGCGTTTCTCTGCTAACAGCCACTGTTCTTTCTCCACTCAACCTGTCACAACTATTCTCAATCTGTGGCATCTTCATTGGCCACCCAACCACACAATCAATTCTGGACCAAGAACTCTACTGAACAGACCTCGCAACGGTTCATAGGGCAAAGTATCTACCGGTCCAGTGCTCACCTAGCATTCAAGGACCTAACTCTGACCATGGGCTCCTATACAGTAAGCCCCTCCCTCCCCTCAATCCCTCCCCTTCCTCCCCCATTCCCTTCTCCCTTCTCTCTTTAGATAGCTAAATATGCAAGAATACACCGACTTTAATTGGCGTTACATGACCTTGCTTCAAACAAAAAATAACGCTGTCATGTCCCCAAAAAATATTTCACAACGGGACCAAAAAGTGGTGGTAATGATGAATACCACCAGTTTTAAAAGTGGTGGTAACCGGACACCACATCACAAAACAAAGTTACGACTATGCTCCTCGTATTGCATTGCATGGGCAAAGTTCCGTTATCTTTTCTACTCATGGGTAGGAAATCCTTACAGACATAATATGCACACAAATATGTACACAGATAATAGGAATACAAGTAGATATTTAAGTATAGGCATAAATCCGTAACGCCTTAATTGCTACCAGCAAATTTGTGAGGCATGTATAATATATGCTCCTTTCTACGCCCAGAATCAAAAGTCAGGCAGGCAGACAAACAGACAGACAGGAAGACAGAAAGATAGACCGACAGACAGAGAGACAGACAGGCATGCACACAGACGAACATCCAGGCAGACAGGCATGTAGGAAGGCAGGCAGAGAGAAAAACAGACAGGCATGAACACAGACAAACATAATATAGGCACAAAGGCAGACAGGCAGGCAGGCAGACACAGACAGACAGGCACACGGGCAGACAGGTAAGCACACACACAGAAAGACACACAAACAGCTAGACATACACAGAGACAAACAGACAGACATGTACACATGCAGACAGACAAACAGACAGACAGGTACACATGCAGACAGACAAACAGACACACAGGCAGACGGCTACGGTGGATTTTTTCTGTAAGGGAGTGGCGAGAAATACAACACAAAGGCAAGAGTTTTTCTGCTCTGCTCAACTCAACAATTGAATTGTTCTCGGGCGAAATTCATCACATTCAGGCTGCTGCCTTACACCATTAGCTCCATAACTACAACACCAGCAGCAGAAGCTGGAAAACTATTTCTGCCAAAGTGGCCGATAAGACATCTTATCATTCGCCGACTAAGAGACCTTGCAACCAACTGCCTCCTCGGATCAGAGCCATTCCACCAGGCACTACAAGTCTTTTGTGGTAAACCAATCCTTCCGCTTACCATAAACGAAAAACATCTGGTCCAAAACAGAAGCAGATCACTCTTAGCATGGTACAAAGTGTCTAGTATAGACGCAGGAAATGCAGTGAGGATTTACAGAAGGCATCTTACGGACATTGACCCGATATTCTTCTGGATATTGACCTGATTACGGATTGGTTTTTGTGTGACACTGGTTTATGCTGCGTACATTAGACACTGGCTCAATAGAAGTTACTAATTACAATGACACACACATACACCTATACCATGACGCCACGTTCACACACAAACCCACACACACACACACATACATATGCAGTATATACAGTGTAAAGTACTAAAGTGTCTGGCAGACATAGGAAATCACACCATGACTCAGACAGAGATACTAAGTGTGGCACAGACAAGACAGCAACTATTCTTTGTCGGCGGCAACGGGCCAACGGCATATATGTTGTCATAAGCTGCCGTTAAACTGTGGATCCAATTCAGGGCTAGCTAGCTTAAGCGACTGCTTTTCTTCTTACTTCTCCTCCTCCTCCTCTTCTTCTGTAGTTGAGAACGAAATGACATAAGCGACTGATCAAATACAGAGACAGAGAGAGTTCCAAAACAACAAGTAGCCGAAAAGCTTGCTCACCAAGAACGGTTCTTCTTTCAGTCACGAAACTGCGTGGAAGATCAGTCCTGTAATACGTGGTCAACGGATCATCATAAATACGACCACCACCACCAAACCACAGCAGCAGAGGTCTCGAAGACCCCAGGAGCAGCAGTAAAACGACCAGAGCGGAAAACGAACTCTCTCTCCAGAGGCGGTTCAAATCCAAGCCACTGACCAATGCTCTGATAAAATCTCTGAGCAGAACCGGATCCACTGAATACTGATCATCTCAGCAGAAGGCAACCAAGGCACACATTCTACCACTTTCCTTATGCATAGCTGCACGTCTGTCTGTCTGCCTCTGGCCCTATGTCTGTGTCTGTCCATTTGTCTGTCGCTGTGTCTCTGTCTGCCCATTTGTCTCTTTCTTTGTCTCTCTACCTATCTGTCGCTCTGCCTGTGCCTGTCCGTTTGTCTCTGTCTGTCTCTGACACTCTCTGTCCGTTTGGCTCTGTCTGTCTATTTAGTATTTATACCCGAGTGCACATGTAAGTCTTATAAATAAATATTAACTATATGCTAATTTATACAGTATATACATCTATATAAATAAATGTCAAAGCTAACATACGTATGTATATACATGTATATATATATATTTTATATATATATATATATATATATATATATATATATATAATATATATATATATATATATATATATATATATATACATACGTATGTTAGCTTCGGCATCTATTAATGATACATTCCAACCATGTATTGAAATAATTTAAAAGTTGGTCTGTAATTTATTCTATACTGGCAGGGCGCACACGGTCCTTCTAATGGAAGCAGAGGAACAGCCATGACTCACGAGGGAGGCCCACAGCTATGAATTATGCCAGCCACCTGCTCTGCCTACCATAAACTACATTACATATAAATATATATATATAAACTACATTATATATATTATATATATATATCTAGTGTAGTTATATATATATATATATATATATATATATATATATATATATATATATATATATATATATATATATATATATATATATATATATATATATATATACATATATATAATATATATGTCGTTGGTCGTTCTAAGAATAACTCTGACTTCACTTTAAACAGAACACGGTCACTGCAACAGTCATTATGCAATCAGGTCAAGCTGTGTGCTTACTAGATCAACTCTGTCTGTCTCTCTGTCTCTATCTCTGTCTCTCTCTCCTCTCGGTAAGTGTTTCTGCGACGTCTCTCTCTGTTCAACAACCCTCCAGTTATAACCACCAATTTAATTTTCAATCTTACATAACCACTATTTCCAACCATGAACTGGGGCACAAGGACGACCGAAATTATCTGTCCAGAGTCCTCTTCAAAAATCTATTCTAACTAACTTCAAATCTGGTCTACATTGACTTTTAATCAGCCAACATGAATTGACCTGATCATGTACCGGTAACCCAAACATCTATATTAACTTGTAAGCAGACATGCATATTTGTCATTCCGAAATTGAAATAAACGAATTGATTGACTGATTGACTGACTGACTGACTGACTGGCTGGCTGGCTGGCTGGCTGGCTGGCTGGCTGGCTGACTGACTGACTGACTGACTGACTGACTGATTGATTGATTGATTGATTGATTGATTAATCATTATCACTCCGTTCATAATCATAATCATAAACATAATCATAGAAGAGAAAGAAGCGCATTCCCTTAAGCTAAACTTGAGAGGCAGCCTTTGGTATTAAGTGTAGCGACTTCATTTTCTTAGCCTCAGCATATGATGGCGGGTGGCCAGTCCTCTCCTTTGCCGTCTCATCTTCCCACATACAGTGTACGGCCAGTGTACTCATTATAGCTGAGTTGACTAGGAGACAGGGACGTAACTATCGTTGGACTTGGGGGAGCTTAAGCCCCCAAACGAAGCTGAAGCCCCCAAAAATGAATCAAGCCTCTGGCTCCACTATAGGCTCGGGCTACCGCACTCACCATGTTCAAGGCTTCATAATCATATCATAATCATAAACATAATCATAGAAGAGAAAGAAGCGCATTCCCTTAACCCTTGAACGGTAACCTGGGGGTAATTTCTACCCCCAGACTGTTATAACTGCTGCTTTTAAAGGAAGTACTAGAAATTTTTACAATCGCTTTGGTGACTTTTCCTGACATTGACCATGCTTCAAATTATGTAAAAAACATTGTGCATAATGTCACCATATTTAACATATTTTCAATATGGCGGCGAAAAACGAGATGTTATGAAGAAAAATAATTGCATAATACTATTTCAAGCAAAGGAGAATCTGAAATTCGTTAGTCCACATCCAAACAAATAACATAATGCTATCTATAAACCTATAACATACGAAATAAAAGCTCAGGTAATGTTATCTTTTATGTACACTACAATGTCATGTCAGCAACCATAAATGTAACAGCATGCCTTTCATCTTCTACTGACTGTCTTCTAAGACGTCTTCAATTGTAGGCCTACATCTCTTACATATTAGCTTCTTTTCAGCATGCTGCTGACAAACAAATTGTTCACATTCAGTGCATTGGTTTTTAACTTTTATATCTTTTTTTCTGGGGCACGCATAACATCGACCACGTTTTCTCGACTTCTGCGACTCCGGTTTGAGTAACACGGGATGCACCCCAACAGACAACATTGCACGAGCAACAGACGGCTGATGTGATATTGTTGGCACATTGGCACGCATTTCTATGAAAGGACGAATTAGTTTTTCGCCAGCTTCTGTCAGAAACAGACGGCGTCTATCGACTCGTTTGTTTGGCTTCTCTGACGTCAACTTCCATAGCACAAAGGCATTGTAGCATGCGGCATCAATCAGAAAGAAAAAAAGCCGCATTGGCCAACGCCGTGTTTGACGAGAACAAGTGTAATATGAAATGCACTGGTCAAAAGCATCTACGGCGCCTTTAGTGGCATTATAATCCAATATCATGTAAGGCTTGCGTCCTCGCCCGTCAGTGTCTACGTCCGGTTTGTTATGCATTGTCGACATCATAATTACTGATCTATTCTTCTTTGGTGCATATGAAACTAATGTTGTGTCTGTGGTGAAAGCAAATATTGATTCATGTTCTGGGCGCTTAGTGACAAGCACTCTATGTGGAAGCTCCGTTTTGTTCTTGCGGATGGTGCCTAAGATAGTCAGATTCTTCGACAACAAAGACTGTCCAAGAGCATATGAAGTGAAGAAGTTGTCAACCGTTACATTCCTGCCTGAACCAAACAGTGGTTCCGCTAAGTCGGTGACAACACGAGCGCCCTGATGACGCTCGGGTGTTGATCCAACCTTGCCCAAATACATCTGCATGTTGCAAAGGTAGTTCGTCCCGTTGTCACACATTGACCAGTTCTTGATTCCATATCTATCTGGCTTTGAAGGGATGTACATCCTGAAAGGGCAACGTCCCCGGAAACCGATAAGAGTCTCGTCGATGCAAACAAAGGAGGATGGCCGATATGAGTTTCTGCACTTGCAGGCGAACGAGTCATAAAGATCACGAATAGCGGCAAGTTTATCTAATTGTACTCGCACTTTTCTCGTCGACTTATCGTCGAATCGTGCACTCGACAAAAACACCAGAAATCGTTTCAACGGCATCGTTGCTCGCAAAATAGGACGGCCGAATGTCTGGGACCACAACAGTTCTGACGACTCTCCCTTCGACGACATGACACCTGTGAGAATGAGAAGACCGATGCATGCCTCCATTTCTAAGAGGTCAAAGTCTTCATGGCATACGAGCTGCTGATCCGCTCTTTTTTGTCTTCGGCGCTGTAACTCTTCGTTTGTATGTTGGAGAACAGTTGTCATGAACTTGTCATCCAGGAAATGTGCGATGCACATCCTAGGATCGACCAGCAGTGCCTTGTCAATTGTCACTGAACAACGTTCGCGGAGGAGATTATGCTTGCCGCGACGACCTTGAGGCGGCTGCAGTGGAACACTACTCCATGTCAACGTCTTGTCTTTTGAAATACACTCGTCTGGTTCTTCATCGTGTGTTGTTTCATCTTCTGCAGAACTCGAAGTATCGTTTTTCAACTCAACATTGTCAACTTCTTCACCGGAGACAAATTCTGACGAATCGGACTCACTGGTCAAAATCCCTGTGGCCTCATCGTCATCATTGTCGAAACGTTCCGCCTCTATCCATTCCTGAATGGAAGCAGTGGCTTGAGCTGCATTGAGCCGTCTGGGTCTTGCAGCCATGACCAGAAAAAATTGTAGTAGTAATAGTTATGCTAAATGGTAACAGTTACGCAAACACATTCAATAAACATGAAATATTAGCAAAACCGACTGTTGGTTTTATTATAACGACGCAATGACGTCATTATAGTAATGACGTCAGTCATCTGCATAGAATATCCGTGTTAAATACAAAGAATATTATCAAACTATGATGTACTGTATCGTTGTAATTAGAAAAATTCGTTCCTACTTCACAAACAACAGTAGTTACCCCCGGGGGTAGAAAACACCCCCAGGTTACCGAGGACCGGTGTAAAAAAAGGTTACCGTTCAAGGGTTAAGCTAAACTTGAGAGGCAGCCTTTGGTATTAAGTGTAGCGACTTCATTTTCTTAGCCTCAGCATATGATGGCGGGTGGCCAGTCCTCTCCTTTGCCGTCTCATCTTCCCACATACAGTGTACGGCCAGTGTACTCATTATAGCTGAGTTGACTAGGAGACAGGGACGTAACTATCGTTGGGCTTGGGGGAGCTTAAGCCCCCAAACGAAGCTGAAGCCCCCAAAATGAATCAAGCCTCTGGCTCCACTATAGGCTCGGGCTACCGCACTCACCATGTTCAAGGCTTCAAGCCCCCCCAACGAACTGTCCTAGTTACGTCACTGCTAGAAGATGCAGATGGGGCAGACATCTCAAAACAAATTTCTACCCTGGTGGGGATTTGAACCCCTAACCTCTCGGTCGACAGTCCACCACGTTAGCCACTAGACAATGGCGCGTCACAAGCAACCATGAATTGTAGAAATTTATCTGGGAGTTCATCCAACAATTACGGGAGTCTAGATGACGACAGTTGCAGGGTTAGGGCGAGCCAAGGACCTCTGGAATATTTCCGCTTACTAAATAGTGGCCCTTGGGCAGAGGAGAGGAGAGAGAGGGAGGGAGAGAGTTAGAGAGGGGGAGAGGAAGGAGGGACGGAGGAGGAAGGGGGAGGAATTGCGCGGGCGATCACGCTCCGAAACAATGCTCTCCATTGTTTGAAGATCAGTTCACGTCTGTCTGTCTGTCTGTCCGTCTCTTCATCTGTCTGTCTGTCTGTCTGTCTGTCTCTGTCTGTCCGTGATTGCTCCCAGCTTCAGAAACCAGAACTACAATGAACAAACGCCAGTCTCCGGCAGACCTCTCAAGCAGAGGGCTCAGACCCCATTGGGGTCATGGTTCAGAGGTCAACGTAAGCATAAGGTAGGCCATGTAGCTAGTCTACAATGGGTGACTGATATGAACTCGGTCACTGTACGTACTCTGGTAGTGCTGGGTCCCAGTCCGGAAAAAGAGGAGGGAGATTCTAATCATCTTATGACAAAGCGTCGTTAAACAGTGCTCAACAAATCAACCAATATAAGCAAACGTTACATTTGTAATCGTAATCTCCAAATACTCTAAACCAAATCGCAGGGCACCAGCTTATTCACGAGCGCTGCGTCATATCAGAGGAGTTGTCCAAAACAGACCAAGAGAAGAATGAAGTACGGTTGAAAGAAGACCAGAGAGAGAAGGAGACAGAGGAGATGTTTAGGAAGGGAGAGGTTGAAAGGTAAAGGAGAGAATGGATCGGGAGTGGAAATGTTGAAAAGGTGAGGCTTTAATTTGGGTGCATAGACCAACAAAAGCAAAATGATTCTTACCACCACAACTACCGCAAACAACACCACCACCACCACCACTGTGACTACCACCACCACTATCACCACAATCACCACCACCACAACCACAGTCACCACTGTGACTACCACCACACTATCACCGCCATGACCAGTACCAACATCACCACTACTACGACTACCACCACTACTATAGCCACATGACCACTACTACCACAATCACCACCAGCACTACAACTACTACCACCACCACCAACAACAACAATGCCACCACAACTGTATACTACAACTACCAACACTGTGACTACCATCACCACTATCACCACTACAACCACCACCACCACCACAACCACAATCACCACTGTGACTATATATATACCACACTATCACCACCATGACCAATACCAACATCACCACTTCGACTACCACCACCACTATCGCCGCCACCACGACCACTACAACCACAATCACCACCAGTCCACCACCACTACTACTAGCAACAACAACAACAACAATGCCACCACAACCACCATCTTCATCATCATCCACTTGCTATCGGAACAGTACAAAATAAAAATAAAAAATGAAAAACCAGAAACCGAGAAGTTTGCTATTCCTTACAGAAAATAGCTGTGCCCTGCACATAATTTTTCTTTATATGAAAAGAAGACTTTGAGAAGATAATATTAACAATTCATTCCTTTGATAAATTGTTTCTGAATAGCGTCTCAGGCAGCCAGAGAAAAACTCCACAGATAAAAATCGGACCACTCAGTACATGTACATCCCCAAAATCTATGTATCTCCATACATATGCCAATGCATAACTATATATAAATGTACATACATAATAAATATATATATATATGACATAAGATAAAATATACATATATGCGTAATTGCGTATACGTGGAATTTGTTGCCCAGTTCAGTTTGTTCTGTCAATTCTTTAATGATGACTCATTGTAACTTAAGGTCTAAACTTAAGATTCATCTCTCTCAACTTCCTTATCCACAGCAACCGGGCTTCTTGTTTCTCTCATCCATCGGATTTCAATCTGTATTCTTCTCTAATGGATTACGAGTTTTGATTGCGATTTCAATCAAAGAAACCATCGACAGATGTCTTGGACAGTTTAAGCTCTCATACTCCTTAAACACCTTTGATGGGTTACCGCTTAAGGTACGATGATTCAAAGAGAAGAATGATTGAGGTTTTTGTTAGCCTTAAGGGTGCTCTATAGGTCCTACGTTGGGCATTCACATAGTTAGACGGTAAGTATTTTAACTCAATGGTACTTTAGAGGTACAAAAGAGCTGTAATATGCCAAAAATAATCTTTGTCGGCGGCAACATTTCCTGTGATGTCATAAGCTGCCGTTAAACTGTGGATCCATATCCATTGTATCACTCGTATCATCGTTAAACATCGTTAAACATCGTTAAACTTGTATCATCGTATTGGTATCACTTGTATCTTACTCAAATCTGTAAATATTTGATTGGTCTTTTAATAATACATTGTTATTATGCAATTATATACTGTGTTGCAATGTAAAGAGTACTTTTAACAATTATAATACCGGTACATGTATGCTTTATTGGCTAATGGAATTTTTATTATGTGTGTTAGATACATGAACAGCTTAAAAGAGTACTTTAAACAATTATAATACATATATACTTCTTTGATTAATGAACAATTTTTATTATAGTGTTTTTGTTAGATACGTGAACATTTTAAAAGAATACCTTAATAAATTATAATACACGTATGCTTTGTTAGTTAATGAAATTTGTCAGTACATAATAATCATAGATAGTATGAGATGAACTACTTTATTTTGCAAAAATATTGAATATTAGTGAAATTGTAAAGCAACGCCTGACACCTTTAATGGTGTCGTCCGGATGCTATAAGTTTCTGGTTATGATTGTATTGTATATTTTCTGCATTGTCGTCAACGGCCTTTGATGTCATAAGACGACGTTAAACTGTGGTTATAATAATAATTGGTATTAAGTTACTAAGTCGATCATCCACGTAAAACTGTCGTTCATTTTTGCAACTCATGTACAGCGCCCGTTTCTTCGGCCTCTGTTCTACAACTTTGAGAAATTACTGTACCAAGTTTGCTAGTACGCTACTAGCACATAGTTAATGAACATCATATGCTATCGTATGGCAACAGTAGCATCACCGTATCTTTCAGCTTTCTTCCACCGTAGCCTGGCTTCTCTTTTCCCTGATCTATATTGGATTTCAATCCGGATTCTATTCCAGTGGATCATGATATCTGATTGCAGTCTCAATGCCTTGGCTGTTATAATAACGGCGCTATAAAAGTAACTGGGTTAGATTTGATAAGATGTAGGCCATAGCTTCAGGACTCAACGATCACACGTCTTTGACAATTATATATGATTAGTGGGAATCGTTTTAAAGGTGTTTAAAGAGTACATAAAATTATAATAGACGATTTATCTAGCTTTGTAATTATTGTAAAGTCGAGATTTATAAAGCGCAGTTTAAAAACTTAGAGTAGGGCACCACCAACAAAAATAACAACAACAACGAAAATAACAATAACAACGACGACAGCAACAACAACAATAATAATAATAGAGTTTGGCACGGTCTAATTGCCTGGGAAATGAAGTTAATTGGATAAATTATGCGTCTATGTCATTCGGTGCTTTTTCGTTTGAACAATTCTTCCTCTTTGTCGGTGGAAGTCGTTTCCCTCGATTCCAATCAGCGATCAACCGACCACTAATCAATTCAAATTTCCCGATACATTAAATAACGAAAATTGGACAAATGTTTCTATCATGCGACCGCTGATTCAAAATAAGTTGATAACAACAACATACATTAGAATGTCATCTGTTGACACTATGATATACGCATATATATATGCACTAATTTATATAATTATATGTATGCAAATGTATATATATATATATATATATATATATATATATATATAATATATGCCACTATAATATTAGATCGCTTGCCTTGTAACGCGGAGAGTACAGGTTCGAGCCTCGCCCGAGGCAGTTACTGTGTAGGGACCTTGAACAAGTCCTTCACTCACAATTGCTCTGCGCCATTGGTATTCTGTCCTGTGGTCGCGTATGCTAATATATAGATACACACATGCACATGTGCGTGCGCACACGTGTCTATATAATTCGTCTCTATACCTTAGCATGTAATAGCCTACGTAAACACGTAAACAAATCATAAGCAAGTAGCCTACCTATATTTTATACATGTTTATTGCTATGTGTTGTCCAGTGGTATGAAATGTTGCCACCCACTTTATGATTCAAATTTATTTCCTACGCTTTATATGTTCATACTTCAATACATAACTCACAGATGCAAAGAATAAGCATTCGACCTCACATGGCGACAAAAGCAATGACAAATCATGAAACGAAAATAACAAGAAGTCATTGTCCTCCTTCAAGAGAAGAAGAGCAATACCTTGAGCTAGCCTGAGAGGCAGCCGTGGGTAAGAAGACTTAGTGTTAGCAATTCATTCACTTCACCTGAGCTTATACGGACGGGTGGCCAGTCCTCTCCCTTGCCGTCTAGTCTTCCCACCAACAGTGTACGGTCAGTGTACACATTATAGAGAATTTGGCTGGGTTAAAGGTGGAGTAGAATCTCAACACAAATTTCTGCCCTCAGTTGACAGTCCAGCATGCTAACCACTACACTATCACACCCCATTAAACAAAATGATACAAAATCCTTCCAATCGCGAGACCAACAACCAAAATGCTCTCGGAACAGAAATCCCATTTCCAACAGTAGAGTTAGACAAAGACTACGCTGTATAGTTAATAAAAATGAGGACATAACATCACTTGGACTAACACTATTAAAGGGGAGCAGTGGAATTGACAAATGACTGTAGGCAATGGAGATCATTTATTTGTATCCATCACCGCCAAATGGCTGACGTAAGGAACTGAAGATGATGATGATGATGACGATAATGATGATGTGATGATGACGACGGTTACATCAATGTCAACTTATCCTTTTCAGTTCAGTTTGACGGTTTGACTTTGTACACGTATAGTAAAGGGTGAAGTGATTCAACTCCTTTTGGTGAATGGATGGATCCACAGTTTAACGGCAGCTTATGACAACATAGGCCGTTGCCGCCATACAAAGATTAGTTTTTGGCATATTACAACTCTTAACTCCTTTTGGTCGATTAATCACAAACTCCTTTTGGTTGATTAATTAATCATACTTATAGGTTGAATGGAAGACTTAAAAGAGGTGTGTAAGAAAACTGTTCTTATTCGCGATTTCAATGCAACATCTCCATCATGGAACTTCAGCTATCAGGTTCTTTACATATATTTAGTTAGTTATTACTATTTATATTATTTATACTAAATTACACACTTAATTAACGCTATTGCCTATTTAACAAGAATCAATCGATGGCGCTGAAGGATTTGTTCAAGGTCCCTACACAATGACCGTCTCAGAGGAGGAGGATCGAACCCGTACTCTCAGCATTACAAGGCGTGCGTTAAACCAATCGGTCATCGTGTCTCACACTGTGTGCGTGCATGGGCGTGTGTGTACTTCTGTGTATGCCTGCTTGTGTGTGCGCATGTATGGTACAAATAGCAGCGGCATGATAGCATCTACCATCCGGTTACCTCTGGCGGCCCTTGCGCCATTAAGGAAGGGAAAGACCCGGTTAACCCAGGCGGCCCTTGCGCCATTAAGCAAGGGAACAGAAGAAGACAGAAGAAAACGAAGGCAAAGAGGAAACCAAAGAAGAAGACCAAGAAGAAAGCAAAGAAGAAGAGCAGAATATCGTCAATAAGAACTCTTTATTGCAAATTAAAGTTTCAAACACAGAACAATCGCAAAGCAAAATGCTGCAAACATTGACTCTAATGTAAATAATAGCCTATTATTATTATTATTACTAATATCTTAGGCATATTTAGCATCTATTTACTAAAATGACATAGGCACAAAACTGTTAGAACAGTCGAATACGACCATTTATGCCATCGACATATATTGACATATATATCGATGATTTATGTACTCTGCATAAGTGTATATGAACCTTGTAATGACGCCTATCATCGTCGATATGCGGCGTCGTTAAATAAACGATATTAAGTAAGTAAGCATCTACCATTTACCATCACCCAACATATCTTATACTACCAATTCGATCGAAAAGTCTGTTTTACTTCTGCTACTTATAGGTTGAGTGTAAGACTTAAAAGAGGTGTTTAAGTAACTGCTCCTCGGTGCTAACTGTTTAACGACATCCTATGTCTGCCAGGGCCATTGACGTCGACCATACCTTGGACCTTTGGTTATTAATTAATCAACTTTTCATCAATTATATTATTTATTTATTGTGTTGCCCACTAAAGATGATAAACTTTTTATCTCACGAGTCCTCTATAAAAAGCCATCCTCAAACCACTAATGCTGATAAATTACTCATCCCACGTGACTCTCTCAATTAACTTAACAATTCATCAGGTAATAGTTGATAACAATTTGTTGCCTTATTGTCGCTCTAACATTGGCTTCTTGTTATGGTATATGGTACAATCTTGCTTAGCATTCATTCATAACTTTTGTTAAATTGCAATGTACCTGATGGCGGTGTGACTATCAGTTTTTGTTACCAATAAAACGAATATAATAATAATAATGTTGAATTGTACACAATGCACTGCAATACATGATTCGAAGGCATGAGGAACAAAGGCAGACAAAGACTACCCTGGATAGGTAATAATTATAAATGAGGACATAACAACACTTGGACTAACACCAAGGGCAGCAATGGACTTGATAAATGACCTGAGGACCATGGAGATCATTTATTCATACCCATCGCCGCCAAACGAATGGCGTCAGGAACTGATCATAATGATGAATAGGCGCTACAGCATGTATCCAGATACACACACACACACACACACACACACACACACACACATACACTGGCCCTGCACTATGGAACCAGCTGGCAGCTTCCTCCTTTGACTCATTCCTGTTTATTAACTGGCGGGCCAAGTGCCTCTTTTTGTTGTCTGAAGACCGCTTTCTTTTCTCTGGATCTTTCGCACTGGGAGCGCCTCTGATTGGTGTGCACTGCGAGAGGCGCTATATAAATTGATAGATACAATGCAATACAATACACACACGTGCATACATACATACACAAACCCTAAGAATTTAAAACATTAGGGATAGCACTTCTTCTGGAATGGTAAGCCTGGCTTTGAAGGAATGAATGACCTAGATAAGAGCCAAAGAAAATATTCACATAATTATTATTTCCCTTAAGATTTATGAAACGCAAGCCATTAAACAGTGATCCTCTGCTGTTGATTACACTCTAAGGCAGGAAACGGAACAGGAAGAAAGTTGGAATGTCGTGTATAGAAAGTGAATTGGCTTCGGTAGATAGGAAACTCTTTGTGGGCTCCCAACTGTGGCCTTCGTAGATTATACCAAGGATAGGCCCTACAGATGTATAGCCTAATTGATAGATACAATACAATACAATACAATTACTTATTACACAGGAGCCCATGATTGGACTTACATCGCATAATTAAGAAAAATGTTGAGGCTTCTTCTTCAGGCAAATACCTCATTAAACATATAGTGTTTTTTTAGTTTACTATTTACTAACTTTTTCGCTACTATTTGATAACTTTGTATAACTTTGTATGTACAGCGCCGTGCGTTTGCCAGCGTTTAATAAAGAACACACACTTACTTACTTACTTACATCAAATTATCTTCGAGATATTTATGAGGCCATTGCCCTACTCAGCCTGACACCCGCGTTCTCTCCAACTTCAAAATCCAACTATAATTATGCAGGAAATGTTTACAAACATTTGTGCAGTAATATATAAATGCAAATGTACAGGTTTTTTCCATCGTTATAGGCCGTATAAATGAATTGACCGGGTGAGATCCTTCACCACCGCTGTAACCAAGGCAATTAAGATAATAACAAACACGTAATGTGACATACTTATATTTCATGGAATGGACGCGATTTAAAGGTGTGTAAGGAGAGCCTAATGATTTGAATGCAAGAACGTAAATGCCGACTTTTTCCACAGCGACCGCATAGCCTCCAGTCTGCTCATTTTTCAATGAATTAATTGCATGAGATACTTCACCACCGCTGTCCGTTTGAATGTATGCCAAGCCATTGTAAGGTCCTCGTGTACGGATCGTGTTAGAGTGACCGTATGGCCTCAATGACCCTGCTCATTTTTCAATCAATTGATCATTCGAGTGTTAAGTTCGGGTTTGCGTTGTACCAGTGAATGATATCAGCCAACTTACTATATACCAATAGAATCTGATGTAAAAAATAAACAATGTGACATACTTATATTTCATGGAATGAACGCGATTTAAAGGTGTGTAAGGAGAGCCTAATGATTTGAATGCAAGAACGTAAACGCCGACTTTTCCACAGCGACCGTAGGGCCTCAATCCTGCTCATTTTTCAATGAATTGATCGGGTGAGATCCTTTACCACCGCTGACCGTTTGAATGGGTGCCACTTGTTGTATTTCGGCTTAACGACACTTTTTCATATCGAAGATGATTAGTGTCGGAGGCAGAAAGCAACCTCGTACTCCACGTTTATATTGCGACCGAGCCACCCGCAGTAAAGATCCGAGAAATTAATCTCTGATAAACCGACCGACCGGGAAGCGAACCCGGGCCGCCGGCGTGAGCGAGCGGGCTACCAACCCACTCGGCCACTCAGGATCTCTGAATGGGTGCCACACCATTAAAGGTCCCCTTTTATATGGACCGTGCTAGCCCGAGATTTAAAGCTATCAATAAGCCACCATTGGTATGCGAACCGGCATCCTAACGCACTACGGCGAATGGGACGTATGCTCTAAACAACGTCGTTGATGTGTGTCATTGTGAAATTCCGCTGATAACCGTGTTTTAATCAGACCGTACATTAACCAAACGGAACCTATGAGGGAACTTCTTGAGGATAACATGCGGAAATGATAACTCGATAGGAACAAAACTGATGAGAACGTTGATCGTTAATCCACTTGATGAAGTAATTAATATTGCAGTTCTTAATTAGATCTAACATCATAGGCTATAGGCCAGCTGATTAGTTTTGCTCTTTAAGTGGCGCTGTATAAATGTTCGATTACAATTACGATTACGATTACAGTTACAATTACAATTACGATTACGACTACGATTACAATTACAATTACGATTATGATTACAGTTATGATTACAGTTACAACTGTTATCGTAATACCCTGTCACATTGCTGCATCAATTAATTATGAGAAGAAGAGCAATCCCTTAAGCTAGCCAAGAGGTAGCCATGGGTATGAAGTGTTAGCGACTTCAATTTCTTAGCCTCAACATATGAGCGCGGATGGCCATTCCTCTCCCTCGCCGTCTCATCTTCAACACCAACAGTGTACTCATTATAGCTGAGTTGGCTAGGGGCGCAGGTGGAGCAGAAATCTTGAAACAGATTTCAGCCCTGGCGAGGTTTTGAACCCCACCAACCTCTCGTTTGACAGTCCAGCATGCTAACCACTACGCTATCGTGCACTCCTCTTTACAACAAAATACACTGAAATTGCGTTCTTTGTACAGTACACCTATATTTATATAACCCCTTTCCAGAACAGGGTAATTGGGGTAACCATGCAAATAACACTCTAACAGACCACATGTGCTATAGATTATGAAATCCCATGACTGGAACTTAATAGTCAGTTCAGGGTAAGCTGCAAACCCACAAATACCATGTAGTAGCAGAATGTATGAGTAGATAAGGAAAATGGAAAGATAAGGAAACCAGTCCAGAGGAACGGATGCAGAAGCTCATTAAGATAACGACACAGATAATGATAATTATAAAGATAATTATAAAGATAATTCTAATGGTTATGCAGAATGGTGATGATGATGATGATTAACATGATGATGAGGAGGATGTTGGTAATGATGATCATCTAACAGTGGCAAAATGATTAAGCACACACACGCACGAACGCACACACACACACACGTGCGAGCGTTCACACACTGCAATCTAATCCCTCATAATCCTAATCTGCCCTAACCCTAATCATACCAAACCCTAGCCTCTGAATCTCTGAATGGCACTATATAAATGTTCACTTACAATTGCAATTACAATTACCCTACCATACCATACTATACCTTCTCTTGCGATGCTCTGCCCTAACCATACCCTACCCTGCACTACCATACCACCCTACCATAACCAAGCCCTAGTCCCACCTTAACCCACTCTACCCTACAAAACAACAGAATGAGAATCAGAAAAGGAGCATCATGAACTACTAGCCTGGAACAAGCGTTCCTCCTTTCGCCATTTCGTTCTCCTCAGCAACATCATCGTAGACTGTTTCATAGTTGTTCTCCCCCAAAGGGTCCGACCCCGGTCCATCTGGACCCACGTTCGCATAGCTGGGGTCATCCACAGTTGCCGTCTGATCAGAAATGCTCTTTGTCGAATCCGAATTGCTCCCCATTCGTTTGCGCTCACGAATATCCGCTGAGCTCGAGTAAATCTCTCCATCTTCCTTGTTCAACGCCTCCTCGCTTTCGTTCGGTGCCCCGTTGTCCTGATTCGATGCCCCATTGCTCTGTTTCAAAGCTGTGTTGTCTTGGTTCAATACTCTGTTGTCCTGGTTCAAAACCCCATTGTCTTGGTTCAACGTCTTGTTGTCTTGGCTCAACGTCTTGTTGTCTTGGTTCAGTGTCTTGTTGTCTTGGTTCAACTCCTCATTCTCACCTTTTTCACTGGAACTCTTTTCCGAAACTGATGACAACGGCGAAACACTTTTGCCCTTTGACACATCCTCAGCTTTCTCGTCGTCATGGCGATTCGCTTCTAATGCATTGTTGTCATGGTGATTAGCAGCTGATTCGCTGTTGGAATCATCATCTGCATTTTCATTTCGTTCGTCTGCCGTTTCAGTTTCAGAGCGGCCACCTAGTGTCAGTTTTGTCTCTTCGGTTTGCTCAGGGTTTTCCCCATCATCATCGTCAAGCCCTGTTAGATCGCCGATGCTGTATGCCGCTCGCATGCCACCTTCCTCTGTTTCCTCCTCATCCTCATCTTCATCTTCATCCTCGAATCGATCCTCAATTAAATCCTCCTGATCTGACATCCTCCTCTTCTTAACATTAATTACAAAACAAACGAATTCTGCAATCAAAGAACAATGAATGTAAGCAAACAGTTTCTGATTGGTTAGAGTGCCCGCTTTATAGTGTGCAGACAGACAGACACACAGACAGCCAAGCAAACAGAGAGACAGACATACACAAACAGACACACACAGATAGACAGATAAACAGACTGTCTGTGCGACAGACACACAGACAGAGAGAGAGACTGCACAATACACCCATGGTGTATTACATTACATCTGCATTACATCATGTCCTTACAAGAACATGATGTAATGCAGATCAACATTTATATAGCACCTGTGCAGGTCTCTAGAAACTATTCACAATGGTGTAAGGCAGCTCGAATCAAAATATATATATTACGACATTTGTATACATCACTGCTACAGTGTTTAGCCACCATTGTTTTTCAGACATTTGTGTCACACATTTGTGTCACCGTGTCAACTGATTAGATAAGAGATGAGAATAGCTGCCCAAATATTCTCGTACCCTACAGTTCACAAGTATATCAACTCCTCATGTATACGATGGGTACGAATAAATTATCTCCATTCTCGTGGGTCATTTGTTAAGTCCATAGCTCCCCTTAGTTTTAGTTCCAGTGATGCTAAGTGCTCGTTTATATTATCAATCGGGTGTAGTATTGGCCTGTGCTTGTTCTCAATCTACATATTATATACATAAATATCAATCACATCCTTCCTCCTCCCCATCCTCTTATCAACTCCTCATATGCACATAGGGCCTACAAATATAATATCACTTATGTCCTACATCTTCCTCCTTCCTCCTCTTTATCATCATCATTATGATCATCATCACCATCGTCAGTCATAATCATTCATCCTCATCATGAATAATAACAACAGCAGTAAATACAACATTAACATAAAAACATCGTCACCAAGAGTGGTATCATAATCAGCCGATCTCGTAAACACCGAACGTTTTATTGCAACAGTTCACAGACGACTTCAATCGCTCTGTGTCAGCTAATTGGACGCTTAATTGCCGACACAAATATCCGCTTTGTTTTAATTAAGTCATCAAAATGCTTCATGGCCAATAGCATTGAACTCAGGTATGTACACGGTGCAAAGGTAACAGCCAACTTGCACAGCAGTCAACAATGTAGGACCTATTCATCGCATGTTTGTAATTTCCTCATCAGAAATCCATCTTTCAATAGCTGCCCATTACATTTCTTTACATTACATTATATTACATATTGATATTACATTACATAACATTGCATGCTAAGTGTTGATTTCTCTGCTTAAGAATACCTGTAGGGCCGCACGCAAAACTCCCTCGGCAACACCAATCGATTCTGCGCTGTTTTCGTTGCTAACGCTCCACAGAAATCCTCCGATCCGAATTGACTACTAAAGAATTCGTATATTTTAAACGCTTTTACACGAAACGAAGCTATGATATGGAAATAGTACGAAAGATCCTCCGCCCCTTTTATTAATTCCAAGCACTTGCTCAACACCTACACGGCCAGCGCCAACGTTGCTGTCGCTAACAATCGTTGCAGACTGGTTCCAGACCTCCTCTGCAGTCACGTGGAAAGCGACGTAAACAACGAATCGAATTCTTTAGCGCATTTCTTTCGTAAACATCGAACTTTCGGTTATTTGAATTGTTTCACATTATTGAGGTATGGGTAGTTTGTTTATAGCCTAGTTGAATAATGTAACTGCATGGATGGTTGGAATAACTTCACCTCTCTCCTATAATCTTTATATGATACGAGGCTGCAGTACTTTACGTAACATTATTTTCATTATAATTATTAGCGTAGGCCTATGGGCTGATAAATTCGCAACAATCACGTAATTTCATGGATATTTGGAATTATTTCACCGCTTTAGTTCGATTTATTGCTTATAATTCTTATGTGATACAAGGCTGCAGTACTTTACGTAACATTATTTTCAGTATAATCATTAGCGTAGGCCTATAAATTCACAACAAACACGGTCATAGTGGGTGAACACGATGCCTAGGCCTACGTATTTGGGATAAGCACAGTCATAGGTTAGGCCTACACTCAGCCTTTCCTTTCTTTTGCTGGCCTCTACGTAGCCTTTCCGCTTGCTTGATTTCACGGAATTTAATTGTTTTGGAAATAAGGCTCACCCGCGCTACGTCAACAAACTGGTCAACCTCAGCTATTATAATATAGGCCTGTACCCAGGCCCTTAAAGTGTGCATGGACGGTCATGGACGGCGTCCAGGCACTTATTTTCAGGGCTGGACGCCGTCCTGCCACTTATTTGGCAGCACCGCCTGGACGCCGTCCATGCAGAGTCTATATGCAACAGTGTAATTCCTCTACGTGACTTTCAACAGCATTTAATTTTTTAAGATTCCAATGAAATTTCATGTTGTCATTTTGATTATTTTCTGAATGTCTTCTACCGTGTAAGTGTAACTTGTTTCTCCAACTCATTCCTTACTTGTACATTCTAGTTAACTTTTTATCAAATCGCACGTCATATACACGCTTCCGGTTTTATCATCTGAGTTTTCGTAGGCCCTAACAACTATAGGACCTACCTAAGATCTACCTGACTGTCACATGACTCACATCCACTGTGAGTCTTGTCTTGACTTTTTCATAACTGAATGACCTTATCAAGTTAAATGACTTCAATACAACGCATTGATACAATACGATACGATTCACCTAGACCTATAAAACACCCACTGTGACACTGTCCCAGTTTTACGTAATTCACCAGCAAGACCCAGAAACTGTTGAGAGACAACATATACGACTTCATGATCATATATTCGCAGGGTGAGAATTGCCGGGGGGTTGGGGGGGGTCAACCCCCTAGTCTTTTTTAGGCACCCATAGTAAAGTGTACATTTCACACCCAAACTGCACATAAATCAACGTCTACCCCCCAGTTATTTTTTGACAATTCCCATACTGTAATTCGGATCGTTTATTGAGTTAACAACAAACAAAACGCTGTAGGTATACAAAGAAAAACAAAGGCAAGAAAAACAGGTCAGAAGTAAGTAATGGCTTAATAAGAGTTGAAAATCGTCAATTGGAATTAAATGAATTGTTTCGTTATACAAAACTCCCCCTGCAAAAATTCCTGTGGGCGCCCATGCCGATAGTCACTTACATCTGATTATATTCAGCAATTAATTTGAAGGATTATTATTTAAATAATGCAGAAGGAAAAGGGTCTCTGTTCGTAGGAAAATAGGGCCTATAGCCTACTTCTTCGACTTCAAATAGCAGTGGATATTAAACATCTAATCTACATCTATAGAGCCATTATTATCACAGTAAAAATAATTATTATTATAATTATTTATACTGTGTTATTATTACCCCAAAAGCACCCATTGATGTTCGTTTGAGAAGCCCGGTAGAAATTTACCCCACAGGTAGCCTAGCTAGGCTAATCTTAAACGATTGGGAAAATAATTTCAGGCCTAATAAGCATGAGCTCAAGCTCGCGTTAATTGTTTCCATTAAAAGCTTCAAATTGTACCAGTAAAACGTTTTTTTATAAAATTTAACAAAGTCTTTAGAAACACGTCAAGTTCCGAAGGAAAGTTTTAAAAATATGAAAAGAATCGTGAACTATCAGTTTCATGTCGACCTTCTCGGGATTCGAACATGCAACTGATAACCGACTCAGGTCTCGTGTACTGCTTCTTATAAAGTCAGCTACAGTCATCGACAGTAAAACAGTGTTTAAAATCCGTATTTATTCAACAGCAGTGTTAACACTCTAAATATTTGAAAAAACATAGGTATTAGCTAAAAAAACATAGAAAAACATAGACACGCTTTTAAAAGTAATACCTGTAGAATTAGTTAAAATTTGTAACGAAACACAGCAGTAGGCCTACTACTTCAATAAATTGAAGTAATGCTTTAGGAATTGCTGAAAAGTACCTTTTTAACACGTAAAAACTTCCATGAAAGAAAAACATAATATATTTTGGACAAAAAAATATAGAAACATAGACGAGACCAAAAAAACATAGATCTTGGATGAAAAACATAGGAGGGTAACACTGTTCAACAGAAGTTGCGAAGCCTTGGTCATTGTGACGTCATAATGTTGTGATTGGCAGCCGGTAGGCGGGGCTATGCAAATCACATGTTTACAAGATTCAAAGCGGAAGTTCGATCGTATAATTAATTATTTTCCAAATTATTAAATTTACTTTGTTGTTAAGTTTGTATTTGTATGATTTGTGATTCATACATTGAACACTGGAGCTTCGTGTGACCTATGTCATGAGTCAAAAGGAGTTCTTATGGTTCCTTTTGCTCGTACTGCAACAATGCAGAACCGATCGAGCTTTTTCTGTGGCAGGCCCAATGATTTGGAATGGTCTTCCTCTAGAGCTGCGTCTACACCCTGGGAGTCTGCCTGAAACTTTCCTTACTAAACTAAAAACTGTTCTTTTTGGGCGCGTTGGAGTCGGGAGCGCCTCTGAGTAGTTTCCTTGAAGGGGCGCTATATAAATTCCCGAATGAATGAATGAATGAATGACTACTAATACGTAGGCCTACGGCTTCTTTTAAAGTCACAAACTTTAAACAAAATCTATCCAGTCACATCGAACTGCACGACACGACGTGCATGATTTTATCATAATAATTAGTTTGGTTTGGGACTATTATTATTTCAGTAATTATAGTCCCAGGTTTGGTGTAGGCCTACTAGTCTTAACTGGTCCTACTTATGATCGTTGATGCAGACAGCTGACATGTAGGCCTATATCAATTAAGCTTAAAATTAAGTAAAACAAATTTTTAATGTATTGATGGTGCTTTAAACAATTTGCCATAGCCTATGCATATAGCATATCGACAGATCTGCCTTCTATATGAAATGCAGATTCGTAAGCCATCTAGGATCTATGTGGTAAGTGGTATACAACTGGTGTAGGTAAGGTGGTTACATAAAGAAGCCATATGCATATCATAGCCTATAGCATAAAGTTATACATTGAGGCACGAGGAGGGAGGCAGTTGCCTCCTCTTGCTTCTTCATATACTGGAACTTCTATTGACCAATGACCCCGATGACCAGGATTTTGCCAATGGTCTGTGAAGTTGCCTCCTCTTGAATTAAGTCTCGTTACGTGCCTGCAGTATGCAGCATATTGCATCTTGAAGATGCGCTGCATCGTCACAATCAACTGTGTGCCAATGTGGCAATGTCTTGCAATAAAATTGTTAAACTGTTTTTTGTCTATCGACTATAATACCGGTTTAAGGCGTGTGTGTTTCATTTTCATTTGCATTTTCATTTAAGATATTTATATAGCGCCCATTCAAGATTTCTACTCAGAGGCGCTCCCGAGTATACAGCGCGGACACTGAATCGAACTATAATTATATCGAAGTTTCACGCCGAAGCGCATGAGCAATTGCGAGTGAAGGACTTGCCCAGGGTCCCTACGCGGCGGCTTGAGGTAGATTCGAACCCGCAACCCTCCGGCTGCAAGGCACCGAATATACGCCCTTGAGGTGGATTCGAACCCGCAACCCTCTGGTTGCAAGGCACCGAACATACCTCTACACCACCGCGCCCCACGGTGTTTGTGTGTGTGTGTGTGTGTGTGTCTATGCGTGCGTGCGTATGTGTAGCGCGTGCGTGTGTGTGTGGCCCAAAATTGAGAGGTCACTCAGCAAGTATCGGCAAGTCTCCATTGCTGCAATAATATGAGAGTCGGAGATCTACACGTGCAGCTGCATATTGCTGCTCTAAAGCATGACTGCTCGGAAGTTTTATTTTGATTAGTATTCCTTCATTAGCAACAACATCTATAGGCATATGGGACTTGATATTCTCATGCTTTTCTTGCAATTTTTGTATGCATTGATAATGTAGATTTTGTATGGTATGCATGTGACATACAACATATGGATGTACCATATGTAAGCCATATAGAGCCCAAATAGGCAAAATTGTCATATGGTTAACACATGTTTACCATATGACTTTGCTGTTGGGGCTGTTTCTTTTAAAATAAAACTCTGAACTTGTTGTGCTGTCTGAGAATCTGAAAAACCTTGAAGTTTTCATAACTTTATCGTTCAGAAACAGCTGGAAAATAAGGGCCAAAAACGTGTTCCATTTAATATCAACTGCTAAAAAATGCGCTGGCTTCTGGGGCTCCGCCCCAGACCCCGCTGAGGGAGCTTACGACGCTCCATCACACTTCATAGTCGTTAGGCCTATATACGCTTCGTGCCTTCAGCACTCACCCCCTCGCGCCTTCGGCGCTTGCAATATGAGGACCCCAGAAATTTTGTATATTTGCAGTTTGCACCTCTGATTGGAGGGAGAGGGGTTGAGGAGAGGGACGGGGAAGGGATGGGAGTAAGGATGGAAAGTTCGGAAAAGGGGTGGGAAAATGGGATAGGTGGGTGGAGGGGAGGAAAAGGTAAGTGACGTCCAGGTACTTCTTTTTTTACACTTTAAGCACTGGGCCTACCTGTCACCCGCACATAGATGCACAGGTTACATCATAACTTGTGCTCTTGTGGACAGACAGACAGACAGAAACAGACAGACAGACTAGCATCAGCGAAGAAAATAGTGAAATACCATGCCCGATCACTGACAATGTACGGTCATTGTACTCGTTATATCCAAGTTGACTAAGGGGCACAGAAGTAACAGAAACAAATGTCTGCGCTTGCGGGGATTTGAACCCTTGACCTTCCGACTAGGCCTAACAGTCCATCACGCTAGCCACTAGACTACACCACACCTCAGGCCTTCATTCAAACCGGATTAAACTATTAGGCCCATGTAGGCCGAGTTCAAACGTCTCGAAACCACTCAGGCGAGCCAAATTTGGAAACGAGCCAGTCATGCTGTTTGGTGTTGACAAACCTACCTCTGCAGAAGGTAGGCGATAACAACACAGAGGAGGGAGGTAAAAGGATCAGCGTGGTGGGAATAAAAGGTTCGGCTGGGAGGGAGGTAGAAGGATCGGCGGGGAGGGAGGTAGAAGGATCGGCTGGGAGGGAGGTAGAAGGATCGGCTGGGAGGGAGGTAGAAGGATCGGCGGGGAGTATTATTATAGGCTCTTGTTGGTGTTAATAGGTCTATTTAAACGACACCGTTATATCGAGATGACTGACGTCATAAAGGTGTACAAAGTATAAGGATCCAACAACTCCACCACTGTTTGTACTCGGACAGTGCCAGTCCCAAGCCTGTATGACGGAGGAGGGCGACGCTAATGATCTTTGTTAGTATACAGTGTCGTTAAACTGAAACTACTACTAATATGGGCCTAAGACAGGTAAGCCGGCGGCCTGATATCCAACCAGAAAACCCCCATGGGGTCACTCGGGGGAGGGGTCCCAGTGCTCATGAAGCGCAGTTGGTTTAACTCCCTGCCTCGATCTTGGATAGAGGCGGTTGTAGGTGGTTTGGGAAATTTATGACCATAGCCTATATGAATATTAATCAGTACAATATTATTCTACGTGAAGTCGTGAATATTTATGAGTGCATATCTACATAATTATTATTATTATTATAATTATATACAAGTATACACTATTGAAAAATTCAAAACTGGTCCCGTACTCTGGGACCACGTCCAATGGAAACTCCCAAAAACTGTTTCATGACCATTGCCCTAGAATTCAGTTACCCAAGAAAAGCATACATGTAGATCGTTATAACGTTTCATCAGAAAAAGTCCACATATGAAAGTTTTGCCAGACTTCTCGACGACAGCAAATTATTTCATGCAGTAACAACAATGCTCTTAATAAACAATCGCGTTACATAAATCCAGAAAATCTATGACTGCATAAATTTGACACACCAGAGAAAACGAAAGTACGGACTTACCACGTAAAAGCGTGACCTTACGCAATTCGGAAAATCAGCATAAACGCACAAAGAATTTATTATGCACGGAAAACGAAAGTGAAACCATTCGGAAACGTAAACCTTCTACAAACATCTTACCCGGGTAAATAAAAAAAACGCCGAGACGTAATATGCAAAACGCATCACTTAAACATGACTGAAACCCGTTGAAAACAAGCTAAGCGAGTAAATCGAAAGTGAAACTAGAAAGTGAAAGTGAAACTTGAATACATGCCCAGCAGACTCTGAATGTCGACTTCATTACAACATAGTCACAGTTGTTGTGAAAGCTTCTGCACCTAAGACAAAACCACTGAAATTTCATATACGAAAAACAAGAGTAATACTTACACTACATTACATATTTACAACAAATTTATGTAAACTAATCGACGATTCGATTTCCATTCTCAACGACATATAACATCGTACGGAGCGCCTCCTGGATTAGCTTTCGTTGAAACGGCGCCACACATAAAATTTAAAACAACAATCACAAAAAGTAAAAAAACCAAACCTGATTTACAATATGGTAACCATTTCACAACAGACGAGTAAGACAAGTAATACCAATGATACAGTTACGAGTCAAATGGTAAATGTAACACACTTGTTTACACGTCTCCATGGAAACGCCTCAGAAGAGTTGATCCTGGTCAAAGGTTTTTTGGCACATGGAGGACAGTGACCTTTTAACCTCAAAAAGTCCACTGGTACTCGTCTCACAATACCGAAAAATTGGAGGATTGAACTTCAATTCAAAATCATTTCTACAATTCAGCATTTGGGAAGGACTGCGTATTCATGACAACTTACAAACACGTATTCGTGACGAAATTATGTACTCGACAAACACATTCATGCTGTAATCGCATTTACCGCGTAATCGTATTTACGAAGTAATGGCATTCATGATCAAATCATATTCACAACAAATCGTATTCACGATATAATAATTGTGGACGTGACAAACATAATCATGCGGTAATCAAGTTCAGGACGTAATCACATCCATGAAGTAATGGTATTCATGACGTAATTACATACATGACGTCATCATAATCATGTAGCAATCATACAGTGCCTCTTGGAGGGAAAACTCCTCAGACAAAGTCTGCTAATTAACACCTGAACGCCGGAGTTCCTGCCTACTGGACCCTGAGGACAAATACAACGCCGAAAACGCAAGGCAGTAATTAAAATGCATAATCAACGTACAAGCCGCATCATGAAACGGGCTAAGCCGTGGTCCTGTTAAAACGAGGCCGTGTCACAATTTGTGACAGTAAATCTCCCGTGTGGAATGTAGCGCAGGTAATCTTTTGCTGCTCTTCGGCCCTTGAACCCGCACTGGACATATCTCACAGACCTGGGCATGGGGCTGGAAGTTAACTTCCCAGTTCATGCCGGAAGCAAATCTACTACATGGCAAATTCTACCACATGCAAATTCTACCACATGGCAAATTCTACCACATGGCAAATTCTACCACATGGCAAAATCTACCATATGGCAAATTCTACCACATGGTAAATTCTACCACATGGCAAAATCTACCGCATGGCTACAGTGTGTGTGAACAACTCCTTCTTGGTTGTTAGAAGAAGTCTGAGCAGGCTCAAAACCGCAATCATCGATATACAGACCAACACACAACAAAGTGGCAATTCTAAATTTGTGATCCGCCGTACATAGGAAAACACGCTATTGTGAAGCTTACACTAAAGAGGACCCAACATACAATAACATTAGTAATAAAATAAAATATAATTATAATAATAATAATACCAAAAATAATCATAATAACAATAATACTAATAATAGGACGATTTTATAGAGCGCCGTATATCAACCAAGGCCAAAGAAAAATGGTGCTGTGCACAAGTTTAAAAATTGGCAAAGAACACCCAGGGAATACGATGGGACTCTTGTTGCCTAGTGATTGCACAGTCTACACCACCTGACACCATGTACAGGGATCAAATCCTGGTCACAGAAACTAACACAGCCCCTTAACACTTTAGAAAAGTATTTCAAATACAAAATATTCAAAAGCAACTTAAGAATTTTACTCATTTATAACACACTTGTTTACACGTCTCCATGGAAACGCCTCAGAATTTATGCTCATCCCCATTGCTGAAGCAGCTGAAATGCAATTTTACGTTCATGAAGTACAACACATTCAGAAAGCTACGAAAAAATGCAACATAAATGCTCCTAGAACGCTTCCGGTATTTACAAAGCCTTTCCGGGATATCTGAGTAGCTGATAAATCCAGAATGACGGTGCGACTTAAATACTCCTTAAGTAAATTAAATACTCCTTAATTAATATCTATGGTATTCGACAAACGCAAAGTTCCTACACAGTGGAAAGATCTTCAGACTGATACAACAAAATCCATCTCCTTAACGCGTCGCACCACTTACGCTAACAGTGAACTACGTACGACTACAACATCAATCCGGGAAAGTAAGTATCAAATTAATTGTTAATTAGTAGCTTCTAAAGCGCCGGTGTCTAACGCACAAGGCATCAACCCATGGCACATCAAAACCAAACTGCTACCAGGTCAGCATTCAGAAGATCAGTCCAGTAAGACAGATGGTCAACAAGCAATTTAATCGTTATTTAATAATCATGATTAATTACCATATTAATTAGCATGTAACGTAATTAAAGATTTATATAGCATCTTTTGTATATCTCCTGAAGTGCAAATACAACAGTAACACAAAGTCAGACAATTGTTGTATGCTCACAGAGCGATTCAACAACAGTCTCGGTTTCATTGAAACTCTCCTTATAATCAACTTTTTAACACACAATTTTAAAGATTTCCTTGTTTTGGAAGGGGAATCATTTCCCAAAGAAACAGAACAAAACGGAATTTGTGGCAGAAGACGTCATTTGAAGAATTTTGCTACTTAATTTATTTATTGTTACGCATTTATTAAAAGCGTCACTATCAAATGACCAAGTATATATCGATGGCGCTGAGCAATTGTGAGTGAAGGACTTTCTCAAGGTCCCTACACAGTAACCGTCTCAGAGGAGGGACCTCGAACCATTACTGTCTACGTTAGAAGCGAGCAGTCTAACCAACCTTGTCCCATGGTTACAGCAAACAAAAAGCAATCCAACAGAGACAGAAATCTTCCCTACACGCAACAAAGCATTATGGGCGATCGGATTCGACAGAAGGGTAGCAGACAGTTTTGGAATGAATAGAAATGACAACCCTTCATCATCAATCCTAATCACCCTCATTCATTCATTCATTCATTTATATAGCGCCTCTACAAGATGAGGCACTCCCCAGTCAACTCCCTCTAATAAACACTGTTTGTTTTACGTTTAACAGTAATAACGATAACAACAGGAGAAAAAAAACAATAATTATTACTATTTTTATTATTAATACAGTTTTACCGAGGTATATCAGTTTTTACCTGCTTTTTTAACATGACTCTTTGGTTTAAAAAAATAAAAATGATAATAGTAATTATTACTACTTTTGCTATAATTATCATTATGGAGGTATGTCAATTCTTACCTGCCTTTGGAACGCAAACTCTTTGGTTCAAAACATTAAAATAATAACAGTAAAATGCCTGCAATAACTGTCACCCAAAACCAAAAAAATACTACTAAAAATTCATTGAAACATTACAGGTTTCCACAGACTGGAGGTCAAAAATATCCTTTCCAAAAGCAATGTTCAAATTACCATCAAACCACAAAATACCTCAAAAAATAAAACTGACTGAAAATCGAGAAAAATTACATTGACGAACAGACAACATTACAAGTGGTACATACATCTCTCTATGCATCGTCCAAACGTAAGAATGTTCGCATGACACGTAAGTTGAGTAAACGCGTGTTAGTAAAGCATCTGGCCAAGAGTCATTCAGAAGCGAGTCTCATAAATGAATATGTATGTTCAGGAGGTGCTAACAAGTAAACCGAATACAATGTACATCGAGTTGATTGTGGTTAAAAAGCTGCTGGACTAGGTTATAGAACTGTAAAGGATAAGACACAGAACGGAGAAGAATGGCGCTGTCGGATTCCGGGAAATTCTTCAGTAAGTGGGATAGTTGAAAAGGTGAGAGAATGGAGCTCAGAACAAGAAAGGTTAAGACAAGGAACCGAGAAGAATGGCATTCTTCGATTCCTCGAAATTGGTTGATGGAAAAACAGACAGATTCGGATGCAGAACAGCAAAGCTTCATATACGAATACACGTGTTAACCTGTTCAGGAGGTACTTACTAACAGGAAGACAAAAAGCTCTGTTCATCAAAGAATGTAGTCGTTACATTCCTCAACCTTCTTAACTGGACTAGATGACGAAAAAGGCGACAGATTTGGACCACAGAGAAGAAACAACATGGCAGAGAACCAAAACAATCGGTGTTGTTGCATTCATGGCCCTTCACAATTGGACTGGATGATTACGACAAAGGATACAGATACTACGAACAAAGTTGGCAGTGTTGTTCGATTCCTAGATATGTCAAAGTCCAAAGTAACAGAATTTATGCTCATCCCCATTGCTGAAGCAGTAAGAAGTGTAAGTTACTGACCACAACGAAGAAAGAATCACAAGGAATGTGTGTTCAGACTGAACGTCATCCATGCATTTCACAGAATCGACCGCCAATACATCATTAAAAATCCAGCAGCAATTCTGATAGGCAGAGCTCTCAGCCGATTACAACACTTACCGCATTACACACATTTACGCAGCATAACAGATTTACAAAACTGACGATCGGAAAATTGCAACATCATCTCAAAATCTAGTTAAACCTGAAAATTATCGTAATTGCAAAACGAGCATTTAGCAGATCGTATTAAATCTATTTCAAACTAATTTACAGAAACGTGAAAACCAGATTTAATCATACTTAAACTTTGCAATCGACGAATAAAATAATTTTTATAAAAGCCACAGCAACAGTCTTTGAAACAACGACAAAACATGCGACCAATCACATAACATGATGTGACAGGATTACATAACGTAATGTACATTTACTACATTTATGTGGCCCAGTGTGAAGCGTCTAACAGCACTGCCTATGCAAATGACAATAATTTCACCTGAACAGGTAAAATTAGTCAAAAACTTCAACACAAAGAGCCAACAATGGAAAACCATCTGCTGAACAATCATTGCACACGAAAAACATAACAAATACACCAGAACCTTTTACGACACTGTCTTTCGCCATATTAAGAACTACCGGTACCTTTAAAGGGGCCATCCATTTAATCAATCAATCAATCAATCAATTTCATTTATTTACGACACCAAGCTGACAGGTCGCAACTTGTTACAGGTAACAGATAGGAAAAATTGTAATATGTACGCATAGGGAGGGTTAACCCAAATGCCTATGCTGATGTATGAGGGTCCACTGATAATGAAACCACGCATAGAAAACAGGCGGGGGGGTCAGAAACCTCGATAATATTTGTCTATTATTGGCCTTCGTTCAAATGACCCACTGAACAGCTATCAGACAAGTACTACTGGGAGAAGTAGGACTGTGGGAGAGGTATAAATTATATGCCACATTACCTCTGACTGCTATTAACTGCAAAACACGTTAATATTATTAATCCTTGCTTGTTTCTTCATGGATTAAGTATAGACTGTTCTATTGGATTAGGGGTGCGTCACGCTTATGCACGCAGTTGGGATGGGGTCACTTTTCCAGATTTCTGCGTACACACTAAATGGGTGGTCCCTAAAGAGGTCCATATCTCGACTGTTATACCAGAAATAGTGTGCTATACTTAAACGTCTCATTGTGGGGTTCCAGCGTAATAACAGAACTTCTCCCAATGTTCGCCCATCTCCAACTTGAGCCTCCATCTTGATTTCATCACAGCATCGCTTCTTGCTCTCCGATAAATATCAATAAACTAAATGAAAACGAAATATAAACACGCGTGCATAATACATTGCAATCTGCTCGTTCCGAAATATTTGCTTAAATTATTCAGCATATTCTGCGAAATATCATTAAACTGTGATATACATTGTACAGCAATCATTCAAACTTTTCCGCTGTAGCCAAAAGCAAGTACATGCAACAGAATAACTAAATATGATTATTTTTAACAGTGACAAATACATGCTTAATTTTTCTTTCAAACACGATTAAACCAAGCGAGTCTGAAAACAGGAATAAACAGGTTCTGCAATTTCATATCCGAAATTAAACTCTCGATAAATACTGCACTATAATCCAAATGATCATCATCATTGTTAAATTATTTCTGACTGCCATGTGCTAAATAAAAATCTGCTATTATTATTATGCATTTATTAAGTACCACTATCTAATGACCAAGCATCATCCGATGGCGCTGAGCAACTGTGAGTGCTTCGAAGGAGTTCCTTGTTCCACGGACTCGCTTGGCTATTAGGTAGCGCCGTGCCTCGGTTGTTGGCCCTTCCATCTGGAATGACCTACCGCTCTTTACTTGAGCCATCTGACAGGGTTCTACAGGTCCCTCAATTTTTAGTCGTGGCGAGCCCTGAGTAGTTTCTTGAAGGGGCGCTATATAAATGCTCTGAATGAATGAATGAATGAATTTGCTCAAGATCCCTACACAGTAACCGTCTCGGGGGAGGAGGATCAAAGCCGTAGTCTCCGCATTAACTTGCATGTCTATTATAATTATTACAATTATTGTTATTATTAATATAATTAAGTAAGTTGCAAAGAGCAAGATAACAAAACGAAACAGAGAACAAATGTGCTAAAGCAATGAGGCACTAACATCTCAGTATCATGAAGTGAAACAGTGCCTTAAAAGTGCAACATAGTTCTACAACCTCTGATGAAACTATGCAAAACCACTGCGGCTGAAATGATGTGAGATTGACAAAGGCCTGAAGCTAACTTGGGGCTACATAAATGCCTGAATGATGGACCAAAAGCAGAAGTAGGCAGTCAGAGCTGATGAGGACCCTGTACGAACGTTTGCATCCGAATATAACGCTCCTTTGGGGAACCATTCAAAGGCAAATTATTAAGAGCCGTGGAAACTTAAACGCTAAAGGCACACTGTCGAAAACACACAGAAAATGACCAAAAAACTATCCTCTCTCTCTAATACTTTCAATCTTTCTCCCTCAAAAGGTGAGTTAGTCTCCTTAAGTCTCAATCTCAAGGATTCACTGCTCCGATAGTGGACCAGTCTCCAAGCAAGCGTTGCTCCTGTCCCACTGCTGCTGGTGTCTTCGTCCAAAATTGAAACACGGAGACCACAATTAAAGCAAAGGACTAAGTGAATGAAGTCACTAGCAGTCGGTAGCTTAGCGACTGGTTTCGACTTGAGGGCTTAGTGGCAGCGGAGGTTCCGGGGACTAGGCTGAACACCCTCCTGGGAAGTGAACCAGAACTCCTTGCAAACTGGATTAGTCTCAACGCTGAATCTCGTTTTAGAGTGGATCCGTTTCTAGGCTGCACCCCTTCAGATCGAAGTCCAATACGCCCAAGAGATGAGCAGTCTCTCAGAAATTTCCAGGCATGGGTCACTGGACCAAACTACACAAAAGAAGTCAACAAAACTTATATCCCAAACCACAACAGAACAGTGTGGGATAATCCAAACTGGGTAATGGAGAATTTCTTCCGTTACCCTGGTTCACCATCAACAAAATGACAAATGCATAACATTTGCAAACATTTCCACGTCTCCAATGCAAACTGATTGCAGACTTAAATAAAATAGATAAACGATGACATAACAATTTGCAAACTTTCGACATCATCAGTGCAAACTGACTGCAGCAGACTTAAATAAAATAGATTAACGGTGATGCAACATTTGCAAACATATCCACATCTCCAAGGCAAAATGATGCTGTGAATAAAAAGAATTAATAAAGATGCAACATTCACAAACATTAACGTTTCCACATCTCAAGGCAAAATGATTGCAGATGTGAATAAAATAGACAAGCAGTGATGAAATATTTTGCAAACTTTTCGACTTAACCAAAATTGATTGCAAATATGAACTACGAAGAAAACATATATCATAGATGCAACATTTGCAAAACTTTCACGTACCCAGTCACACTTGAATAAAATAGATTCTAAGGCTTACGCAACAGCTATCGGCTAACCAAATACAGCGGTGATTTCACAATAGCAATTGAGTACGCTAGCGCTTAAAACATGAACAGAAACTCTGCCACGCAAAAGACACGCTCGGTGTTCAACAACTTAAGCACAAAACCACGATTCTAACACCTGAAAATCAGGCTTAGCCCAGCCAGCGTGCCCATAATATGTTCAAAAAAGGGTTGGGCAATAGGCTAGAGGTCAGCAGGTCAGCACGAGGTCGGAGGTTCAAATCCCCAGAAGGCCAGAAAAGTGAGATTTCTGCTCCACCTGTGCCCCTAACCAATTCAGCTATGACTACACTGAATGTACACTGTCGGTGGGAAGATTGGACGGCGAGGGCGAGGACTGGTCATACGCTGATGAAACGAAAATGAAGTTGCTAACACTTCATACCCATGGCTGTCTACGAGGGTAGCTTTAGGAACTGTTTCTCTTCTACTACGTGGTCCAACTTATGAGCATGCTGGCAAGGAAGCAGTGCAGGCTAACGAGTGACTTTCAAGCGTCTTAAAGAATGAAACAAAACAATGTAAACAGACAAAGAAATCTTGGCACTCTGTAGAAACGAGACATAACAAAAACAAAACTGCTGCATCCGTTTAACAGTTAAACCATCATCGTCGTCATCTATCGGTGGAAAGCATCCGAATATATATGGAGAACTGGAAAAGAGAAGTGGAACGCAATCGGGCACGAAGAACTAGACAACATATTAAAGAACCGTTATTATGACCGCTACCTATTTCTAAACCATTTGATTAATTTACTCATCTGAAGCACTTAATCTGCATAAATCTTAGACGTCGTTTACACAAATATATTTTGCTCCGAGTTCAAAAGGCACGAGTCCAAGATCCTGGACAGGCCACGACTGCATCAAATTGCTCACCAATTACTCCTCAGCTCGACCTGAAAAATTCGCTTAATATTTGAAATGTGCCCAAACGGTCCAGCACACACACATACCCACAACACGCAGCATCGATAATTCACAATTAAACTCCGCCACTACCCAACTAATGGTAGTGCCAGTCCCAAGCCTGAAGAAAGAAGGAGGGTGACGCTAATCATCTTTCTCATGACACAGTGTCGTTAAACAGCAACTAATCAATACTGAAAGTCATCATCGATCGGTTGGATATAATTACACGACAACAAGGAGTCATTTTAAAATGACCACGTCATAAACTGCAAAAATTATTAATGGTAAATAAACAAGGAAAGAACCTTTCTACATCTTTTTATATTTCATATTTCACTTTTATATTTTACTTTTTATATTTCATATTTCGCTTTTTATATTTCATATTTTGCTATTCAACTTTGCATAACGGTTCCCTTTGTGGTCAGAGTCAGTCGAAATCGTCGAGCAAAGGGCACAATGAACTTCCTTGAAGTTCTTTATATAGGCAACCATCTCATTCAGGCTCGAACCCAGAACTCCAAGTTCCATGACAAGTGTATGAACAATTGGCCAGCTATGCAGTACAGACAAAACCTCTGACTTACTGTCGTAAGTCACGAAAAAATTACCTCTCTAAATGCACAAATAATACTGAGACAACAACTTTGTGAAATGCAGACTAATGCTAACGCTGTCATAACCACGCTAGAGTTAACAAACAGATCTGAACCTTCCAAAGCCAGATCCAAGAACTTGACAAGTCAGAACACAAGAGGTAACAATTATTCGTCTATCATGACTTGCAAAATGACTCCGTCTTTCGTTTACAAGACCGGAGCGTTTTAACAAAAACTAATCTTACTGTAGAAGCTAAATAAAACCCCTTTCGTCTTAAAATAGTAAGAAAAACGACAATAAAGCCTCGGTCCCTTGACTTAAATCGATTAAAAAAACCTGACTAGGCCGACAGAGGACGAACAGATTGCACAAAAAGCAAATAAAACTGGTTTACCGACACAAAGAACAGAACAAAACCGGTTAAAACCAGTCAGCAAAAGGCCAAGGAACATATACATTCGATTCGTGAACAATGCGAGCGATGACGATGATGACGAAGGTAGAGAGAAGGTTTCGTAGGTCGGTCTTCGTCACAGGATGTCGCTGCAGACGGGGAAAGAGAGCGTCATGTGTTCTGTGCCGCGGATCGGCAGTTTGTTAATCGTGTAGTAAAGAATCATCTGTGGGATGCTGTCGAACGGTTGGCTGAATTGGCCGAGGATGAAGCGCGAGTTCTGCTGGACGATCTTCATGTGCATGAAGTCACCACAGCTGCTCCTGAACACCAACAAACAACAATTGCTATGTTTAGTTTGAAGGCAAAGCAGGCGATTGGTCAGAGTGTGCTCTCCTTTGAAACTTTAAAAATTATGTCAACTGATGTTATACAGGCATAGGACATGGTAGCCAACTGGTTAAAGCGCTCTCGTTGTAATGCGAAGAGTGCAGGTTCGATCATCCACGGAGATGGTTACTGTGTATGGACTTTGGGGAAGACCTTCATTCACAATTGTTCAGCGCCATTGATTGATGCTAGAGAGTGGCGCTTAACAGATCTATGCATAAAATAACAATAAATTCACTGCATATGCTTTTGGAACAATCTGGCACTAAAAATATTTGGGCACTGTGGCCGACTGGTTGGAGCGTTTGGCCTGTAGCGTGGAGAGATAGACTTTACTACGTAGGGACCTTGAGCAAGTCCTTCACTCACAATTGCTCAGCACCATCATCATTCTTGCCCCAAAATATTTAGCTGATGTATTACTCCGGCCTCTTTCAGCCTCCTCCCATCGACCACTACGCTCATCAAACAGACTTGAGCTTCTAGTTCCTCATACTAGAACAGCTATGGCTCAGTCCCGGTCCTTTACCTCAATCGGTCCCTCTCTTTGGAATGCGCTGTCTCCATCTACTCGCTCTCGAATTCTAGCTAGTAACCTCTCTTCCACCTTTTCTTTTCTCAAACCCTTTTTCTTCTCTTTGGCCTTGCGCACTGGGAGCGCCTCTGAATGGTTCACCCTATGAGAGGCGCTTTATAAATGTTTGAATACAATACAATACAATACAATACATTCTGTCACATGGTCATTTGTGTACTTCTGAACTTGGACCAAACTTAAAACTTATTTGTTCACAAAGGCTTACTCTGCTTGACGTCATTTGTTTACGTAGGAAACTGGGTAACGGCATGGCTGAGCTACAAATTATCATTCTTACTATTATTATAATTATCGAAAATGCAGTTGTATTGCTTATGTATTATATTACTGCAAATCAGAAATGGATCTTTTCATTATCAGTATGTAACAGAAAATAACACTGGGGCGCGGTGGTTTGGGACTGGGGCGCGGTGGTTTGGGGGTATGTTCGGTGCCTTGCAGCTGGAGGGTTGCGGGTTCGAATCCACCTCAAAGCCGTCGGCGTAGGGACCCTGGGCAAGTCCTTCACTCGCAATTGCTCATGCGCTTCGGCGTGAAACTCCGACTACAGCAGTAGTCGGGAGCGCCTCTGAATGGGAAATCTGGTAGAGGTGGTTTGGGGGTATGTTCGGTGCCTTGCAGCTGGAGGGTTGCGGGTTCGAATCCACCTCAAAGCCGTCGCGTAGGGACCCTGGGCAAGTCCTTCACTCGCAATTGCTCATGCGCTTCGGCGTGAAACTCCGACTACAGCAGTAGTCGGGGGCGCCTCTGAATGGGAAATCTGGTAGAGGCGCTATAACAAGTGTTCAAATACAATACAAAACAATACAATACAATGAAGACTAACTTGAGTGAAAGGGAATAGTCCAGTTTGTTGCTTTCGCTGGTACGGACAAGGTAGCTGCCCTCGCGATGGGAACGCAGCAACGCTTCCGCAGCCACACGACTGATGGAACCATGGTACCAACTGAAAACATATGCAAACAGACAGATGGAGTCAAGGTACCAATTTGACACAAAACAAAGATTTAGCAAATTTAACACTTCAACGAAGAAAGTGAACTAAAAGCGGCTGGGAACCAACACAGCTTGTAGTGTTAAGTGTACACAAGTTGATGAGTAGTGATGTAGCTTTTCCGGAAAAATATTTTGCGGAAAATTTTCCAGAAATTTTCCAGAAATTTTCCACAGAACCGGAAAAATACATTTAACTCATAATGTCAGATTTCAGTATAAGACGACACTAGAAAATTTCTGTTTTTTAAAGTTCCTTTAATTTACAGTATTTCTGTCAATGCAGGCAATGTTCACCTTGAAAGAATTAAAATTAAGATTAAGGACTGTTCATTAGAGGTTCAGTTTGATATGTTTGATAATCGAAATATGTTTGATATGTTGTTAGTGATAATCGAGATATCTTGAACTAGATAGCAATCACAACTGCCTCTAAATTTTACTATCTGGTAATGGGTGACCCTAATTTAGCGGGATACTTATCCCTTCAGAGCCCCTTGTTACCCTGACGATGAAAACTGTTTTATTGTAAATGCACTGTTCGAAAGGTTAACAATTAATGATGATTGATTGATTGATTGGTTGTTGGGCCTTGTGAACACATTGAACAGTAAGCACTAACACGGCCACAGTGCCATCTATTGATTAAACATCAGGAATAACTACCCGGTACATAAGATTGTATAGAGTGAATGATGCTTAAACATATTTATGCATAAATTAAATTGTTATTTAGTAATATTATATTGATGGAAAATATCGGAAAATTTTCCGGAAAAAAACACCGGAAATTTTCCGAAATTTTCAGGAAAAATATGAAATTTTCCGGACAATTTTTCCGCCTCACAACACTATTGATGAGCAAGAGAAAGTATGGTAAAAGGTAAGAAGAATGGTATATTAATGAAGGTAAGTCAAAGGTAAAGAGAGGTAACAACATACGGTGAAGTTAATCAGTAGCAAACATTCGTTGCTTAAACTTTAATGACGAGCTGCATTGGCTTCCCAGTAAAATTGCCAACGACATCTAACCACACACACAAAATCTTTAATATGGTGTAATGCAATAATCGAATATGTGTTATTAGGTGTAAACAAGGTGTAATGTAGTCTGATGTATTTAAAGTGCAATGTAATACGGTGTAATGTGGCATAATATGGTGTGATAAATAATTTGCAGTGTAATGTAAAGTAATGTGGGCAAACTCTGTCACTGTTTGTACTCTTGACAGTGCCAGTCACAAGCCTGGATAAAGGAGGAGGGCAACGCCAATGATCTTTGTTATCACACAGTGTCGTTAAACTGAAACTACTATTACTAAAGTGATGTACTGTAATTCGTGGTAAAGCAGTTTAAGTAAGACTTAAGACCAACGTTTGTTTTTCCAGTGAAAGACGCTCGTCGACATTGTCGGCCACCAGGTGGGAAGTCGACTGTCGATACTCCGGACTGTGGCGACATCTCAAGGAATGTTGTTCACGCTGAAGGGTACACATCGGAGAATGTGGAGAATAGCAAGAGCTGACTCCTACAGCCGACCAAAGAAAAACATAAATACATACATACAAACACAAATACATACATAAAAAACTGAGCCACAAGAAGAACGTTCGAGTGTACACACATACACACGAGCATACATGCATAGATACATAAGTACATACATACAAGCACAAATGCAAACGTCGAATAACCTTCCTTCAGATCTACGTGTTCTTTAACCTGCATACACCTTTCACATGCATCTGAAAACTGTTCTTTATCGCCGGAATTGGGCTGGGAGTGCTTCCGAAGAAATTATCTTGGAAGAGCGCAATACAGTGTTTTGAATCAGTGAAGAAGAGCAGTCCCTTAAGCTAGCTGGGGAGGCAGCCATAGGTATGAAGTGCAAGCATATGAGGGCGGGTGGCCAGTCCTCTCCCTTGCCATTTCATCTTCCCACGGACAGCGTACGGTCAGTGTACTCATTTATAGCTGAGTTGGCTAGGGGTGCAGGTGGAGTAGAAAGCTACGGAGCCAAATGAATGAATGAATGAAGAATTGAATACACGGGTGGAATAAAGCACTAAGTGCCATTATTTCTTTTATACGCTTTTCGCGTGTTTCCTGTAGATTGGTCTCTCATCTATGGAAGAAAGCACTAATGATCATTAATTCCAGTAAATAGTAACGTTTCATTCGCCGTATGGCAGCACCCTATCAGTCACACGTAAACAAAAATGGACGCTCGCGCAGAGCACGCTCCTCATTGTCTTCAGAAGTTAATATTACTTATTATTCGTCACAGTCTAGTGATGAAACGGAATACTATGATATTGATTCTGAATTTGAAAGGCAGAGTGAAAGTCGTGCTAAGGAAAAAGGCAAGATTCGGACAAAACACGAGGACTTATGGTCGGATAACACGAGGAAGCGAAGGAAGAATGCGGTTAGGATAATACTTGTAAAATATAGTTTCTATTCAAATAATAATGCAGTAGAAAATAGTAGCCCTATTTCTTCTGGGAAAAATGTCAGAATGCTTTATAACATCCTTATATTAATGATATTATTGAAAACTCAGGACTTGTGCTATTTCACACCAACCATAATAGGCAAGCATGCAGGTGGGTAGGCTAAGTAAACAATAAATCCCTTAACGGTTTCATGTTGTGAATACTAATTGACAAAATAACGAAATTCATGGTCTAGCATACTGCAACGTACTAACACATCATATTGGTTCTAATGATCAATGGAAAACATAATTTGGAAAAACAAATTTCATATCGATTTTACTCGATATGACCTTTTTGTACTTAGTGCTTTATTCCACCCGTGTATTCAATTGAACATTACCGGTTCTGATGCTCGTTCGAATTTTTTGCTGGTCGCCGACGCTTTTACATTGCTTCAGTTTCAGGTCAGGTCGATGTGAGGCACAGTTTGGGTCATGTCCCAGCGACCCAAACTTCAAGCTCGCCTCACACATGGAAGAGCGCTGGACAAACTCTTGGTCAGCACGGAAAAAACTCTGCTGCAAGTCTTCGGCCCTTTTGTCCCACGGCGGGTCGTATATCTGAACGGCCGTGTCACTGTACTGAGCATTCTGCGCGACGCTACTCTCGGCGGCCATAGCTCCACACTCTTTCAAAGACGCGCACTGCGACTGGCGGTTGGAGGTGCCCTGTGCAGGTGGAGTCGTCTGTGCCACTCTCAGCTTTTCTTCGAGTTGTTTCTGAGTTGCCCAGAGGTCCCACGGTGCGTCGTACATGCCAATACTTTGGTTGATCAGAACCAGGTCTCTTTCCGGGTCGTTTGGAAGCGTTGAACCCAACTCACAACCAGTTTCGGAAGCAGGGTGAAAGTCTTGCACCAAATCCGGACCTGTTTCGGCGCTCGATGTATCGTCCATTGAAGGCGGATCGTCATTTTGAAGCTTCTCGGGAACAGCAGCTGTGACCAACGTACCACATGACACACTGGGTGTCGTCGGTGAAGCAGGAATTGTAGTCATTTCGTCCATCTTTTGTGCATTCGTTGTTGGACTGGAAACGCCAGCTTCGGGCTTTGCGATAGGCGACATTTTGGTTTCGTCCTCGGCATCTTTGGCAATCAGATCTGAACCAGGAAAAATTAGTTTACTGAATCGTATATTTATATCAATGACCTAATGCATCGGGGGCCCGATAGCGCATGGAATACTGGCATGAGAGGTACCGAGATAGGACCCGTAGGCGGACATGCTTTGTAGTTGTGTTGCAACCTGTTAGTAGTTAAGATTTATGTCTTCTGTCATTTGTGTTCTTGTGAATTGCTTCAATTGCATAACTGGAGTGTGACGTTTCAAGCAGTCACAACAACAGCAATGCAGACGTATCCAATCCTTATGAATGTCCTGCAATTCTCAATAAAATGACCCGGTCAAATACGTTGGAATACTCTTTCACAGGACCTCATTCAAGTTCCTATCCTTGGTCTCTTTAAGGTACAAATGAAATGCTACCTACTGTCCTTCACAAATTTCTTTGCATGGTTTATTACCATTCACCTTTCACTGCACTGTTTAGATTCTTTGCACATGCTTCGAAATGATTTTTGAACTGATCATGAAGTTATACGTAAACCTGTGCTGAAAAGGCCATCTGTAAACTGTAATCCAGGCTACAGCGAGACTTTTGACTCTTTTGAATTTCCTTTGTGACGACAAAATTTGAAATGCTATAGATGAAACTGTCATAATTTGATTTGTCAGTTGTGTGGTGATTCAATAAACCTTTTAAATCAATACAATTAATTGCGACAGCACTATTACCAAAAACTACCTGCACTATTTACCAATAATATGACACAATGGTTGATTAGTAACAAGCTTTGTCAGTTACGTGGAGTCATGACAGCGGTGCCACAGATTAGATTAGATTTGTATTCAAGATGTGACCAACCTCTTGCACTCTCATTCTGAACTTCATACGGAACGCAGTAGTCATCTTCGGACGAGCACACTTTGACGTCGGGTCTCAATTTCTCTTCGGCTGCCTTAATCTGCTGCTTCAGATCAAATGGGACGCTGTACTCCGTCGCAATCTGTGGCTAGAAGACAGCGGAAAACAAAAAACACAAAATATCTATTTCCCTCTGTTGTTTTCACCGATTTTCAGAATCTTCTGATCGGATTTATGAAGATTTTAAAATATACAAATTGAAACTATGTCCTAATCGGAAATCCTCGTCGGACTCTTTTCAGAAGAGGTCGTGTCCCTGGTTGAAGAAGATCCTAACAAAATGGTTAAAAGTTCATACTGCGCTAAGAAGAGTCATCTTCTGAAAACAGCGGCGTTCAAAAAGCATAGTTTGATCCTGAACATGCAACACTTTGCGACAATCAGGGCCATGATTTAGTGTTTTCTAATTCTGTTTCTGATAATTAATGTAGGACAACACACTGAGTTTACAATGACAATAACATTTTAGAATATACACACGGCTGATTCATAAAAGCGAATGAACAATGATCAAATACTTAAATGACAAATACTCAACAACTTTATAAAGAATGAATACCTTGCACTGGCTCCCAATCCAGCAGTGCATTCAGTTTAACCCTTATGCGCAATTGTCTTGTCAGTTTTGCTCCATCATACCTTAAGGACTTCTGCATTTCGGTCTCAGGTCGTGACACCCTTCGGTCATCTGCCCACGGACTCTTGACTGTCCCTCATAAGCACACTGCTACAGCTCAGTTCACAAGCTTTGCCTATGTTGGGTCCACCCGCTGGAATTGTCTTCCTCAAGAGCTGTGGCTCAAGCTCCTCAGTTTGTCCATTCAAAAGCTTCACAAGTGCCCGAAGTTTGTATTATTTGACAGTGATTTCACTGGTTCGGGTCGTGAGCGTCACTGTCGAGTTTTCTCTTGAGGTGGTGCTTTATAAATGTCAGATTACAATTACAATTACTTTAAATCTGTTATTAACTTCTGTTAGTAGTTAAGATTTTTTTTATAAATGCGTCTAATCTGGTTGGGGAATTTATTGTTAATATTCTAATTTAGCATACCGAATTCCCAGTGCTGCGAACACAGTCGGGCCTGGCGCAGGGGCTTCTGGCCCCGTTCACTCCTCCACATGGTTCGACCGCGTAGCGAGTAGATCCTGTACCTCTCGACCTCGCTCCCCTCAACGTTAAGTCCATCCTCGGATAATTAAGAAGCCGCGATCGGTTTCGCATCGACGAAGCATCCGAATGCCGTCTCCCATCCGCGCTCACGTCCGGTCCCATGCCCCCCTGGCCCGGCCCCATCCCCTGGCCCGGCCCCGCCGTCCCATGGGCCGATCCCGCCGCAGATCCCAACCACGAATTGGACGACACGACAATAGCGCTGGCTCGATTCTTCGACGGACTCGTCGAGCGCAGTTCCTGGACGCTTCCCGACGTCGTCTTTCCGGAACTAAGGTCCTGGTGACATGGCTGTTGATCGGAAACCTTCTTTCCTCCGATTCCCAAATGCTTAAACAGTTTCGCCATATTGTTAACCACCCTCAACGAAACACACACAACGTTCATCAACTTCCGGTGTAGCGAACTAACATTCCCCCGTTAATTATCATCTCCCGTTGGTTGCTGCCGCAGAGATAACAAAATGTCAACATTACCCTGTTTACCACAATTCCGATAATTTATCCACGTTTAAGATAATAAATTGGCCGGCTTTATTGGTTTTCTTCTTTATTTCTTATATTTTCCTTCGCTTCAACCTTCTTCGGCCTCCCGTCACAACATCCTTAAACTCTGGATTATGTTAAGTCAACTTAAGTGTGTTATGAAGGTTATGCCTAGTTAACCTAAACTCGGCGCTGAGAGTCAAATGATCCATATCAGAAGCCTATGAGTTATTGGCCTGTGTATCAGTTCAAGTACTGTTCTAAATCCGGGTGGCATCGAGGCAAAGGCTGATTCAACAATCAGCCGCCCCAGGCCAAGTTTATTTTTCAGCCCCTTGTGGTTACACTCCAAAGTTTCAACTGTAGGCCCAATGAATCTATATTTATAGGAATGGTTATTCGTGAACATTATTTTATATATCCGTTCCACACTTAAGTGTAGATGTCGCCCCACCTCAAATTTTGTTTCTGATATTAAATCTGGGACTATTCAGTAGTAATAATCCCAGATTAAATATGGTGTTTTAAGTCTTCAAAGGCAATTTTGACTTGGCAGACATAATTATTATTCGTCGATTTTCCTTCTTAAATGTAATAAACTGAAAGCGTTTGTTATGTAAACGAGATGTGAAATTTACTTGACCCAGATTATCGCCCAATAATTAGTCACACGACGTTGTATAAAGCCCTTGTTTAGGCTCTGAATGACATCAGTAGGCATTATCAAGGATGGGCAGTAGGCCTAATTAAAATTACGCATTTAAATTATTTTTAGGTAATTTATAATTAATTTGTAATTTCTAATGCAATTACATTTCCCCATGTATTTTGTAATTTGAAATTATATTTCATGTACCAAAGTCATTTGTAATTTGCAATTCAATGACATTTTTTCGAGTAATTTGCACATCCCTGATTATTATAATTGTTTATTATTGTCTCGCTTGCGGTTCTAAATTAAATTTCACATTCAATTTTAATTTTTTTAAATTTTATTGCTGTCCTCCGGCATGTGCCGCCCCACCCAACCCAAGGCCTCGATTTGTCCCTGTATAATGAATCCGACGCTGGTAGAGGAGGTTGCAAGAATAGACGTCCTTATAGACATGTCCTATTTTCAGCCAAGCTATAGGCCTAGTTATCCTATTTAGACGGAGAGTCGAATCCTTGTCCTCGATTTTTTAATTGAAATTGGTATAAAGCCATTAGGCTCTGCAGGGCGCCCCGAAAATGTCCATCAAACCCATAACCCGAAGAGCTAGCATAGCCCTACCACGATGCTATAGACAGTTAGCATGCTCGTAAACCTGTGATGGGACATAGGCCTACATGTGCCTTATGTGGCAATGTGGGTCCCCATATGGGAATACAGGTCCCATAGGTCAATGGGCATGCTGGTAGACATAATACACTTGGATGCTTATAACATAAGGGTTGACGATGGTTGATAGCCATGGTAAGAATTTGGACCTGATTAATGCCCCAACAGCAGCCAGTCTCTGATTGAAATCGCACTGAAGCCCAGAGTAACGTTAGCTCCACACTGTGACAATCGGATGGAGAGAGCGCGCGCCTTATACACCTTTAAAACGACGTCAATTGATGCTATATTATAGGCTAAGGACAAGGTAGGCGTCTTAAATCTAGCTTTCCGCATATTATATCTTCGTTTAATAGAACAGACTGACAAACCGCAGTGAGTTACATAATGGAAAGGCAGACAGATCTAATATATTGGGTATAGTTGCTAAACTGTGCTAAATTGTTTCTGTCAGAACTTCGTCAAACTTCCACCAATTTTAATAATTTTTGGTAGGTAGATGGAAAAATGGCCGAAATTTCATGCTATACATACATTTTCCACATCACCTGACTCATATAACCGCACTACCTTGTTAAACACAGATGTACCAATTTTGTATATAACGCTTACATTTTATTACATGCAACAAACTATCTGACGACTTAATTAGCACGCAGTAAAGTAAAATATGGTTTACTTAGCAGAGTTTATAATTGTTATGACAGATCTGCTTAAAAGTGTTAGAATTGGTTCGAAATGTGCCCCACTTACACGGTCGAACACAAGCGCTTAGACGGCGACGCCACTGGCCGATAGCAGCATCAACGATCGACTGGTCAAAGCGCGCCGAATTCTCCGGATCTTAATTTAACCCAGTCGATTATAGCATATGGAGTGTGCTGCAGGAGAAGGTTTACCGCTCCAGAATAGCCAACGTCAACGAACTCAAAACGCGTCTGATCGACGATTGGGCGCGCTTTGACCAGTCGATCGTTGATGCTGCTATCGGCCAGTGGCGTCGCCGTCTAAGCGCTTGTGTCCGTGCAAGCGGGGCACATTTCGAGCACCAATTCTAACACTTTTAAGCAGATCTGTCATAACAATTATAAACTCTGCTAAGTAAACCATATTTTACTTTACTGCGTGCTAATTAAGTCGTCAGATAGTTTGTTGCATGTAATAAAATGTAAGCGTTATATACAAAATTGGTACATCTGTGTTTAACAAGGTAGTGCGGTTATATGAGTCAGGTGATGTGGAAAATTTATGTATAGTATGAAATTTCGGCCATTTTGCCATCTACCTACCAAAATTATTAAAATTGGTGGAAATTTGACGAAGTTCTGACAGAAACAATTTAGCACAGTTTATTTTGAGACACGGTGTATATATAGTTGCTAACTTTAACTTCCCTGCTCGTAATCTGGCAGTGCCAGTACCAAGCCTGTAGAAAGAAAGGAGGGCGACGCTAATCATTTTTGTAATGACACAGTACACTTGTCGCTACGATTGATTAGTGAGCTGCCCTTGTAAAGCGGTGACTACAGGCTTGAACCTCCACTGAGGCGGTCACTGTGAAGGGACCTTGAGCAAGTCCTTCAATCACCGTAACGGACAAAACAACCTGGCGGACTCGATTTGATACAGCACCGGTGAATTACATGTAAGATGGTCCCTGGTATGGGTTTATGTGACTCTTTGAATATTTACATTACATTACGTAACTTTACGTTGCCATCAGGCTCGTATTATAGCGAGTGTTGCTCCAGGATCCAGCGAACAGCGCGGACCATGGCGCAACTCAAGAGGGGGCGCAAAGTTTAAGACGGGATTATAACTTTATCTTGAAAATGTGAAATGTCCATCACAAATGAAATAAATGTAATAAAATTGAATAACAACAAATACAAGTTTTTTTTTAAAATACAAAGTTTTATTATATTCGAGATAACAAATTTGATCGTTATTGGTTAAGTGGACCTTTTGGGGTGAGAGGGGACGCTAGAGTTCGGCCTAGGCTTAAGTGGCATAGGCCGAGGGTGCAAGGTTATTATATATCTTGCTACGGCCCTGCTTGCAATTGTTCAGCGCCATCGATGTTCTGATCGTTTGTGCACTTGTGGAAGCTTAGGAGGGCTATATTAAAATAATATAGTTGTATTTAATTGTATATTTATTATGCTTGTGCTTTAGGATGACTATACATGGGGAGGGGTAGTTGGAGTGAGAGAAGTGATGCACGATGCCTAATAGTTGGCCCATACCGCAATAGAAATTACACGATAAGGAAGAGTCGATATTTTACGAGGAAGTAAAACAAATAATAGAGGTGTGCATCCCTATGACACTCATCCGCGATGACGATACAGGCTAGCAGGATATAGGCCTAAGGCTTAATTAACTATAATTAGTAACACCAATTTTTTAATTACCTTCAAGTGTGAACGTGTGAAGACTATAGAAACTGGTCATCATAAAGGCCTATTTGAATAAAAACAACGAGTTCGTTCAACGTCAAAATTCCGAATGACTAAAATACTCTTTAAAAATTTCATCACGTTCAATATTGAAAATTCTCTTACATTTCTTTTGAACTGAAACAGCAGTCGCCAACAATGGGGGCTTTTCCGCATCTATACAAGCTCTAAAACTCTGCATACATATTACTGCATCTTGTACACAAGCCTTGCTGGGACGCGGAAGCCGATTGGTTAGAGCGCTCTCTTTAGACACCTTTAAAAAGCTTTCCATAGATGTTATATAGGTATGATACGGACACCTTATGAAGTGGTATCACTGGTATGTCCATAAGCGGCTTATAAATACTGGAATTTAATAAAGTTTTGCTCTTGAAATAATAATATATATAAGCCACTTGTCTAAAAATCAAGCTCTGCTTAAACACCCGTAAATTGCTTCTTCATGACACAATATAAAATTTTATTTTCGATTAATCTCTAACTCGATTCCGAGTTAGTCGTACATCAAAAATTATATCCGTTAAGAGTAAGGTCGACGTAAGCCAACAAGATTTCGTTAAACGAAGTCGTTGCTTAAGAACTCGACCATGCTACTATCATTTTATATGTGTATCTCCCCTTTGTCTGTCTGTCTGTCTGTCTGTCTGTCTGTCTGTCTGTCTGTCTGTCTGTCTGTCTGTCTGTCTGTCTGTCTGTCTGTCTGTCTGTCTGTCTGTCTGTCTGTCTGTCTGTCTGTCTGTCTGTCTGTCTGTCTGTCTGTCTGTCTGTCTGTCTGTCTGTCTCAGGACACCTTTTAATCGTATTTCCGACTTAATGCCATCGGGTGTTGCCAGTCCGAAGCTTGAATAAAACAGGAGGGCGACGCCAATTGTCTTTAAAAATAATGGCAAGATATCCATGATGTTAACTGCCATGCTTGCCGTTTAGACAGAACAATAAACTTTCAGATCCAACAATAAAATTATTCTCCATCTGGACACCTTTAAATCGCTTATCTATGATGCTATAAAACGATACAAATAGCTGATTCGCTAGTAGGTAAACTCTGGTCAAGCTATTCATGAGCTGTAATATGCCAAAAAATAATCTTTGTCGGGGGCAACGGCCTATGTTGTCATAAGCTGCCGTTAAACTGTGGATCCGCCACACTTGCCTCCTGTGCCGGGTCTCTTCATGCCTTGAGAACGTTGAGACTACTACCATCGGAGGCCCTACATGTTGTGACTATAGAGCTACTACAGTCTCCAGGATGATGTACGCAGCCCCAGCCTGGTGGGGCTTCACCACCGCCGCGGACCGGGCCAGGATCGAGCGTCTTTTTGGCAAGGGTCCACCGATCGGGGTACCTGAGGGAAGACTCGCTAACTGCGGCCGAAATGGCGGACCAGGCCGATGCTCGCCTCCTGGCCGCTGTCTCCAGAAACGACTTCCATGTTCTTAGGCCGCTTTTTCCTCCGATTGTCGATCGTCATTACAAAATGAGACCACGCCCTCACAACTTTGTGTTACCTACTAAAGATGATAAACATTTCATCTCACGAGCCCTCTACAGAAAGCCATCCTCTGCCCACCCATCATAACTAAAGAATTTATCAGCCATGGACATAGTACTTTGATAACCATTTCTCGCCTCATTGTCGCTCTAATGTGAGCTCTCCGCTTCATGGAAATATTCTCTCGTAACTCTTGTTTAAAAACAATGTACCTGATAGCGGTGTGACTATCAGTTTTTTTGTGTGGTTACCAATAAACGAATATAATAATAAAATCCTATTGACTTATATAGAATTTATGTCGACGGCAACGGATTTTTTTGTAATAAGCTGTCGTTAAACTCTGGATCTATACAACGTATACTGACTTAAAAATAACAAGACACAAATTTAAAGAGTATAGTCGTCGATGGAAGTTTATCTAATTAAGCATTCTTCATTTTTATTCTGTCCAGTTTCAATTTCGATTTCGTTTTCAAAACTCCGCCACTGCTCGTACTCTGGTAGTGCCAGTCCCAAGCCTGAAGAAAAAGGAGGAGGGCGACGCTAATCATCTTTGTTATGACACAGTGTCGTTAAACAGCAACTAACCAGCCAAATCCTTTCGAATGCTCTGATTTCATTTAAGGTATACAGTCCATCCATGTTTCAGTTTCGTTATACGACACCATCGCGTGTTTCGGTTTCGTTTTCAGAGGATCCATCTGATGTTTTCGGTTTCGCTCACCGAGACAAATCCAGTTTCAGTTTCGCTTTACGCGACCGCTGGAGTTTCCCAGTTTCGTTTTTGTGCCCCGACGAAACTTTAATCCAGTTTCAGTTTCGTTTTCCGAGAAGACGCCTACTGGAGCGACGGTGGGATGTAGGGCCAGCTGAAGGATGCCCCGCTGAGCAGCATATCCCTGACGAGGGTCTCGATGGGGGTCTTTCCAACGAGACGGACGAAGAAGAGTTGTTCGATGACCTGAGGGGGAACGGTCCGTAGCGATGGGAGGCGCAGCAGGAGGCGACCGAAGCGACTCGGCTGCGATGGGTACTGGGAGCGGACGTATTCCTCAAGGGCGCATTGAGACTTCTCCTGAAGGCTGTCGATGTACGATACGTCCGTCAGACCACAAGCGTCTACATGTATACAATGCAATTATTACCAGGCATAAATATACAACGCCTATATTTGTATGTATGTATGTATGTACGTATGTATTCACAAAGTGTGTATATATAAGAATGTATGTATGTGTGTTTGTGTGTGTTTACATGACATACATACATACATACATACATACATACATACATACATACATACATACATACATACATACACACATACATACATATACATACATACATACATACATAGCATGTACGTATACGTGTATACATGTATGTATATGTATGTATGTATATATGGTATATATGTAATTGTATACATTACATACATTGTATACTTACGTATGTATGTATGTTTGAATGTGTATGTATGAAGGCATTTAATACCTTTCCTGCATAGTAGGCCTACTACCTCATCAAAACGGCACGTCTTTGTGAAGAGATTTAATTACAAAGTGGAATAATGGTAACAACAAGAATGCTCAAAATGGAAAAACAGGAAAACTAAATTGGAAGGTAGAAAATAATATTATGTGACAACAAATTTGGAAAATAAAACCGATTGCGAAAATAAATTTTGCACAACAGTAGGCCTATTCTGGAACCTCGCTGTTGAAAATCTGGATCTGCATGCCATGAGTTGACATAGAGACAGGCAGGCAGACAGACAGACAGATTTCACCGCGCAGACAGACAGACAGACAGACAGACAGACAGACAGACAGACAGACAGACAGAACGAGACAGACAGACATATATCCGCGTAAAAACAGACAGACAGACAGACAGACACAGACAGACAGACAGACAGACAGACAGAGAGACAGACAGACAGACAGACATACAGACAGACAGACAGACAGACAGACAGACAGACAGACATGGGCACACTCAGCCGTATACGCATGCAAAGACTTAGGTATACAGAGTTACTGACCTCAGGGTATCTAGGCCTATACATTCTTGCGTGCATGCAGTCGAATCTATATGAAAGTCTTAATAATTAATAGCGGTTAAAATGCATGCAAACTGTTGCAGAACAATACATTGTAAAAGAGTATTCACATTAATTATATATATCAAATGACAACGACGAATTCTAAACAACAGAAATGCCATGTGTGTGTGTGTCTGTGTGTGTGTGTCTGTGTGTGTGTGTGTCTGTGTGTGTCTGTGTGTGTCTGTGTGTGTGTCTGTGTGTCTGTGTGTCTGTGTGTATTTGCAGCATGCAGCAACATGCATATATCCTCGACGTATACACAATAATAATGAAGTTTTTATTATTATTGATGCTTGGTACCCAAATAAGCAAAGTTCCGTGAACTCCTTCGTTTGATCTTGTCTGCGATGGTTTGCATGTAACAGTCAACGACAGTTTATACACCATATACATTATACACCATATAGCAAATCGTTATCTCATCGGTCGGTGACGTAGTCAGGTCAGTTGGATTCAGAATCAATCTAAAATTCAGTTCTAAAATTTTATCGAGTTTCGGTTTAGATTGCATGCAGGTTAGTTTCAGTCCTTGAAAAAACTATAGATTCCACAAGGGTGCATGGTATACCCCGTGTGCAAAGAGGGAACTTCTTTTCTTTCTCACTGGCCGAGAAGACCATGGTCCAGAATGAAAAGTATTCTACGTGCTATTGGGATTTCGCGGGCTCATGCAGACCTGTCCCTCAATCGCACCGTTTCCGATTGGTTATAATACAGCGTCGCCTTGTATAACACGGAGAGTACGTAACGTGTTGGGTCCTCCTGTCCTGAGACGGTTACTGTATATATAGGGACCTTGAGTAAGTCCTTCATTCACAATTGCTCAGCGCCTCCGCTTGATCGTAATCATAATCATGATCAGCAAACTTCTAAAGCGCCACTCAAAAGCCAATCGCAGGGCACCAGCTTATTCACGAGCGCTGCGTCTTGTCAGAAAGGTTCCAGAGGATCAGAGGGGGCATGGTCATAATATAGTGGCGCTTGATAAATCAGTAACAACAACAACTACAGCAACAACAACAACAACAACAATATTAATAATAGAATTGGTTTCATCTGTTTAAATGGTTTCGGTTTTGCTTTAGTATATGTATATCTGTAGATTGATTCCGTTGTAGGCCTATAGACTGACCTGAGCTGAATAGTACGATGGCTTTGAGGCAGCTGTATTCGGCCGAATCGACGTTCAGCATCCTCAGCCTCTCCACCTGCTCCTGGAAGATGCGAATCTGATCGACGAAAGCCCCCATTCCCCTATCACCATGGTGACCCATCTGGCCCCCGGTCGAGGCAGCCGCAGCGGCCAGGAGGGTCGAGACGTGAAGGGGTATGGCCGACTGGGCCACGTTGAGGACGAACAGCTCGTTCCAGCTGAGTTTGAGGAGTGCCACTTGGTCGGTCAACTGGAGATCGGGGAAGAAGGGAATATTCCTCGACCACTCGACGGCGCTGAAGAGCAGCCGAGCGGCAGTCTCGCAGACGTTGTCCACCCCGACGGGGTTGGGACCCTGAGGGTCGTAACGGACGGGCGACGGCGGCGGGTAGGGCTCGGCACGGAGAAGCATCGAGATGAACCCCGTTGATAGGGGGTAGCCAGTTGAGCTGAGGCCTTGGGATTGGACTGGAGTGGAAGAAGGATCGAATGCTCCTGGCAGGGAAAAGTTGAGGTGGTTTGAGGTGGAGAAGGCGGTACAGTTGGAGGAGGAGGATGGTGAGGAGGTGTTGGGGTGGTGTTGGTGTTGGTGGAGGTGGTGGTGGTGGATGCGACCGCGCTGGACAGCTGGAAACAACGAATCATCATCATCATCGTCGTCATCTAATTCTTCGTCGTCGTCATCATCATCGTTGTCGTTGTCACTGTCGCCCTAATCAAAATCTAGATAGTCGTCGTCGTCGTCGTCGTCATCATCATCATCATCATCATCATCATCATCATCATCATCATCATCATCATCATTCCTATCATCAATAATAATAATAGTCATCATCATCATCATTTCGTCGTTGTCTCCAGAGTGATGATAATCACCGTCCTCATGACAATTAGACTGTCCGAGGATGCTGATGGTCGATTGGTTAGAACGATCGGCCTGTAACGCGGAGAGTACGGGTTCGATTCTACTCCTCTGAGACAGTTACTGTTTATAGGCTAGAGACCTTGAGCAAGTCCTTCACTCACAATTACGCAGCGCCATCGATTGATGCTTAGTAATTAGATAGTGGCGCTTAATAAATGTACAATAATAATAGTAGTAATAATAATGAGTTAAAATTATAATAAAAGTAATTATAGTAATAGTGCTATACTGCTATAACTATTGTCATATTGGGGGGCCCGTGGCGCATTGGATAACATCTGGCAAAGAGACCGAGAGGTACCGAGTTCGAGCCCCCGTTGGGCGGATATGCTTTGTGTTTGCAGGCTGTCTGTTCTGTTAGTAGTTAAGATTTGTGTCTTGTGAATTGCATAATTGTACACTGTAACCGGTTGCGGTGCATGTGTCAACCGGATTGTTGAATAAACGAAAATATATATATATGTACGGAGATATTGTAACTGGACATTTGACGTCAACGATCATTGTTATCATAAGACGTCGTTAAACCATTAACGCATAGCGTCCCATAAATGGGACGCTATGCTAAACAGCCTGACAGACTGGTAACTGTTGATATTTCGTTACTTGTGTCATATCGCCAAATTCTTATTATGCATTCCTACACAATGGACTCGTCCAGTAACCCGAAAGTTGATCAAGTTGAAGTGTTTCAGTTGATGTCAACTGCAAAACGTTTTCGATAATTAACTTCTATTATACCGCGTTCAAAGAGGTATGCATATTTTTTAATTCATTTTTTTCTTTCTACATTCGCTTTCTTACAGATGTTTTCCGCATATATATTGAATGATTTCAGTTTCTACTGTTTGTATTTGCTGACACTGGTCCGCGATCTTGACGTCCCATATATGGGACGCTATGCATGAAAGGCTACATGAACTTTTGTTGTTCTGTTGTTGCATGTTTATATATATACCGTTCACGAGGTTGTGTCTGTGCTTGAGAATGATGAAGATTTCATGAGTGATGAAAAGATACTTCGCTATTTGCACTTTGCAGACAATCTGTCTCTGCCTGCTGGTGACAAACTGGCGAAGGTCCGGCCATTGTATGACATGATGAATAAGCGCTTCCTGCAGTACTTTCCCGTTGAGCAGCATGTCGATGTTGATGAATCAATGACTCCTTATTACGGTAGACATTCTGCCAAGCAGTTCATCAGAGGGAAACCTATACGGTTCGGCTACAAAGTTTGGTACCCTCAACACGCGTCTCGGGTACCTTGTATACAGTGTGATCCATACCAGGGTGAAGGTCCGTATATGAATCCTCAGTTGGGGCTTGGTGGATCTGTGGTCCGTTATTTACTCAACAAATTGCCGAAGCTGAACTACTGCCTGTACATCGACAACTACTTCACGTCGCTGAAATTACTGGACCAATTGAGACGTGACAACATTGCAACAGTTGGAACCGTGCGCTCAAACTGAATTGAGAAGTGCCCATTGAAAGATGCTGCTCTAATGAAGAAGTATGATCGTGGTTCCTACGACTTCCGCACGGATGTGACTTCCGGAACTATCGTAGTCAGATGGCAGGACAATAGCATCCAACACTTTTGGTGTTCAACCAATCGCACGTATACTAAGCGTTGGTCAGTTGCGAAGAACTGTGAAATATCAGTAGCACAGCCCTGTCTTATCGCCAAGTACAACTACGGAATGGGCGGGACTGATCACTTGGATCAGAACATACAGCAGTACCGGATCGGCATCAGATGCAAGAAATAGTGGTGGCAGCTATTTGCTTACCAAGTGGACGTGGCAGTGCAGAATTCATGGCTGATTTACCGGCAAACTCCTGCCTCTGATGCACAACCAATGTCATTTCTGCAGTTCCGAAGATCAGTCGTACAGGCATATGTGCTAAAGTACAAGTCACGGTCAACCATTGGTCGCCCGGTGGGACTAATTCGCGCTCTGGATGAACGAGTACCAGCTGAGGCTAGATTTGATGGACATAATCATTTCATCCAACGAATTGCCACTCAGCGCAGATGTGCCCATGCACTGCGGTATGAAGGCAAAGACGGTCTGCGAGAAATATACCGTTACCGTTCACGATCGCTGTTTTGCTGACTTTCACTCAAAGTAGCATTGCGCATCAAGAACGTCACGACACTCACCTTGACAAAGAGTTAAAGACTGGTCCATGGATTGTTCTGTCTGTTATACTATAGCGTTTATAGATAGCATGCACAATTACTTTGTTTTATAATGTTTATTACTCACGGTGCTATATTTTGAAGTCATTTTCATTGTAATTATGTTATTTCTGCCGATAACTTGCAATAATTCAGATATAAAATTGCTGTTGACTTATCCAGTATTAACAGTTACAGTTCATCTGCATCCTCTATTCACCATTATACTGTTTATGCAGTTATCATAAACGTTTCTGACTGATTCGCCCATATATGATTTCATGTAGCCATTCGTGCATAGCGTCCCATATATGGGACGCGTTTTGAAACATGCAAAACTAACAAAACGTTCATTTCTTTGGCAAAAACCTTTCACATATCTTATACAAATACCATCAGGTGCTGAATTTCCAAATTTGGCACAATTTTGAAAAGTCATGCAGTAATGGGTTAAACTCAGGAAAAGAAGAAGTAACTGGACACCTTTATAACAAGTTTCTGTACGTTACAAATAATAGATTTCGCGTAAACTGTGGACACACACACAATCGCTAGATAGATATATATTATAGAGCTGTATTATGCCAAAACATAATCTTTGTCGGCGGCAACGGCCAATGTTGTCATAAGCTGCCGTTAAACTGTGGATCCATCCAATCGCTAGATCATTGAGTTGAATTAATACTAAAAATTATTATTCAGATAGTGCGATTACTATTACTGAGATATTGTAATTAGACAGAATAGACACCTTTACAAACAAATTACCATACTCTACAAATAAAAGATTTACGATCAAAAAAAAAAGAGCTGTAATATGCCAAAAATAATCTTTGCCGGCGGCAACGGCCAATGTTGTCATAAGCTGCCGTTAAACTGGGAAACCAATTGCTACGGGACTATTCGACATATAGTGTACCGCAATGATAATAGTAACAGTTATAATAATGATGATGGTCATGATGATGATGATGATGATGATGACGATAATGACAATGAAGATAACGATAACAATGATAATAATAAATAAATAATTATTATTATTAATCATGACGATAACGATGATTCTGGTGGCAATAATAATAATAATAATAATAATAATAATAATAATAATAATAATAATAATAAAGCTTAATAATGCATTCCAGTTCAGTACCTTCTTTGCGCATGCCGAGTCGTAGGCATTTCTTGAGCCGACATGCCTGGCATTGGTTGCGATGGTGTTGATCAACAGGGCATCTGTGTTCACCCCTACACGTGTACACGAGACCTCTTCGAACGGACCTCTTGAAGAAGCTCTTGCAGCCCTCGCACGTCAACTGCCCATAGTGCTTCCCTGAGCTCTTGTCCCCGCAGACAACGCAGTCGACCGCTCCGCTCGAAGAGCTCCGATCGTCCGCAGATTCAGACGTCGACGATCCGTTGTTGTTCGTGCTGCAAGGGGTCGACGGGGAATCGGGTCGGGTAGACCCCGGGCGACGCCGCGACGGTGGAGGTGAGTCCGTTCCAAGGCTCGTTGGCTGAAGGGAGCGACTGACCGGACCGAAGCTGACGGCGTCCAGGTCGTGCCAGGTGCTGGGCGATGGACTGGCTTCCCGTCGGCACAACAGCTGCATCGTCGATTCTAACATCGTTACGTCACTTCCGTTCCAGTTTATACTGTGGTATCATGCACATCCGTTGTAACAGGCTATACAGCAATACTGCATGTATTTCCGATATGAAGGCCCATATTATATTTCTCACTTTTCATGTAGACAACCGTGACGTGCTGCACTTTCCATTTAGGAAATTGTTTTGTCTAGCAAAGCCGATATAGTATACTCGTGTAAAATGCGCTTCGGTTTAGGTTAACTGTTAACAGAGCACTTCCGCAAAACTATATTTTAATTTTGCAGTCCTCTTGTCGTATTTGATGCTTCTATATCAACTCCTTCGGATTCTGATAATCCTGGCAATGGATTTTATGCTTTGAGCTCTTGCTACATCAGTCCGTCAGTTAGGCCTATGCATCGGTTCTGTCGGGTAAGCCTATAGGTCTAAGCTTACTCACAAACACAGATGAACTAACTTTGCATGTATCAAGATATTCTAAGACACAGTTTAGTCCAATATAAGTCTAAACTCTATAGACACTTCCAACATGTAATTTCGATGCTTTCTTCGGATATTCAGTCTTTTTCCCGATTTCCTGAGATTGTATTGTAATAGGCACATACGCCTACAGAAGCCATAGCAGATTCAACAGCTTTTTTATAGCGCGTTAGCCCTGAAAATAGCAGTTAGCTCGCCGCTCTATATAGATAATGCGTTAATGTCTGTTTGTCATCCAGTCAAACTCCGGGCGTTTCGCAACAAATCCAAAAGACGATTTTTCGATGTTTTAACAATTCAACGGTTTACGTAAACAAATTATATTTTAACGCATAGAAAACCATAGTTCACAGTTCACCGAAGAATAACTTATCGCGCTGTCTGATACTTTTTCGGTGAATAATTCCGATAACAATAGAGCTGCCAAGCGAGGCCACCTTAATGGTGACCTTTTCAAAGACACATGTGGTTTCATGTGGGACATAATCCAACGGTCAGCATAGTTGAAAGCTATAGCTGTTGCGGCAATCCAAGAGGTCAGAGGTTGGCCAGTAGGGAGTGACCAGGTCAGCGTGGGCGTGCCCAGGGGATTGATTGACAAACGGCATTGACGAATGATCGGTCTAGAATCCTAGAATCGGTTCGGCTAGCAAGATCAACGCCAGAGGGAGCTGCGTAATATCACGAGTGACCACTTACCACAATATGCACCGATAATGACCAGTCGTCGTTGCATTAATCACTTTCTTAATTTATTATCCTTTTCGCGGTCAGATTTTTCATCATAAACAGACCACGTCAACTGAAGCCTACCAATCAGTATCGAGCTTCCCACGGCAATCAGTTAATTGTTTTCAGAAGGAAAAACGGATTTATGCAGATTTCGCTCTCCAGATTAATGTGACCATATTCCGAGAGACCTTAATTGAAAGAGTAATCGTAATCGTAAACTTCTGACGTCTAAGGCGCTACTCTACAGTTCAGCGCTTGCGCAGGACACCAGCTTATTCACGAGCGCTGCGTCTAGTCACAGCGTGATTCTCCTTACAGATTTTATTTTAGTTATAGTTACAGTTATAGTTAATGATTTTTTATTTTAGTTATAATTATAGTTATAGTTAGTTTTATTTTTTAGTTATAGTTATAGTTATAGTTAATGGATTTTTATTTTAGTTAATTTTAGTTACTACTTAGTTACAATAATTAAGACTATTAGCAAAATTGTGCGTATTAACACGCTGTTTCACAATTTGCTCAGAGCTTTGGAAGCCTTTGAAGCATGGGTGCATTCAGTTTCATGAAAACACGAGTTTCCAAAGTAACTGACAAATTGCATAATAAAAATATCGCATTTTTTCGTTCTCATTTATGTCGAATCGTCCATATTGCACTTCCTATTTTTATTTTTCGCATTAACGAAAATAAAGATGAATTTTCATTAGTGTTATTTTCGTTATAGTTATAGTTATAGTTAATGATATTTTTTAGTTATAGTTATAGTTATCGTTAACGAAATCATTTTATTTTCGTTAACGAACATTTTCGTTATCGTTATCGTTAACGAGAATCACACTGTCTAGTCAGAGAGGTTGTCCAGAGAGGCCGAGTGAAGATCTGAGGTTAATGTAATCGTAAGCGTAAACTCGAGATTTCTACAGCTCCCGAAAACACTATTCGCAGGCGCTTAGTCAAAACAAAATCGATAGGCGGGGGAGTAAAAATTGGTTCCAGGTCAAGACCCAAAGGGGTCAGGCAGGCATACAGTCAGACGACTATGGGTGGATTATGTGACCGCGCGGGTATAGGCCCTACATGTTCAGGGCCATTGCAGAACCTGACGAAAACGATAAAGCTTGCAAACTATACCTATGCCCTTCGCCCACGGTCTCATGATAGGGTCTTGACTCTTATCGACAATAGGCCTAATATGAGGAAAACATTTGTAAGAAGAATGTTGTACTCCTATTGATTTTGTGTTTTGTCCTATGATGTTTGTACACCGGAGTGCGGTTCTTCTGCAACCGGTTTAATAAAGAAAATACTTACTTACTTACTTACTTAAACTAAGATTAGCACATCTAAGTTTGTAGGCCTACTCTACGCATGTTAATGTTGCGCTCTGTATACAGCAGGGTCGCAAGCGGCAGCCGTTTCGACATGGTAAATATGGAAAAATCATAGAAGTCCAAGCTCAAATGTCTTCTTCTTCTTTTGGTTCTCTGCCTTCCTAGGCAGGTTCGTACGTCCAATTTCGCCATTCATCACGTTTTCTGGCTCTTTCCTTCAGTTTGCCGTAATCTTCCTCCATCATCCAGTCCAACAACATCATTCTCGGTCTTCCTCGTGTCTTCTTCCCCTCCATTCTTCCCTCAATTATAATTCTTAGAAGGGAGTCTCAAATGTCTATGCCAGATAAATATACGAATAGGCTAATATATAGTATAACCATAGGCGTAAACTCCTGTAGGCCGCTAGGCTCGAGCCCCCCCAATAATTGAGGCGCCAGGCCTGCCCAGGCATTGAGCCCCCCAATATTATGACAGTAGTAATATATTTTTTCGCCTAAACTCGGGGCTTACAGTCTAGGCAGGCATTTAGTTTCAAGGCTGAACGCCGCCCTGGCCCTGCCACTTATTAGACCAACAGACCACCACAGCCAAAGATCCTTCCACAGCCTGGACGCCGTCCATGCAGCGTCCATACAGCAGTGTAATTACCTTGGGCGGGTCAAGCTATACGCCCCCCCCCCCAAGCAGCTTTCATCGGCTCAATGTATCTTGATTTTCGCGCGCATCCAAATATTTCCAACATGTGTTCAGCCCATGAAGTAGGCTACTAAATATTTCGGTATCTCCGTTTAGCCCCAGGATCTTCCGAAGAAATGATCGACTTTCCAGTATATATATATATATATATATGTTTATATATATATATATTCATACATATATGAACGTATCATGTCACATATGCCGCTGTTTTATTTCCGTATAGGGCCTATCTGAGGCTCTCTCTACACTTGCGGCGTTTTGTTGCGGCTTCTGTGCGTTGGATTCGTTACACTTAAAAGCGAGGCTTTTATCAAGTGCCCCGTAAAATGAGTTTACTTAATTAAGAGTTGATTTTCGCGCAAAAAGCGATTTGCTGATAGGCCTAGTGAAGAATGTGATCGAGAAACTGAAACGGCGACAACTAAATTAAGATGATGTGGCAGTGAACCTGAGAAGGTTGATGAATCAAAAGCTGGTAAGTATGAATGAGAAATCTGGTAAGCCTACAAAAAGTTTGATAGCACTCCAAAAAAGGTATTGCATGTTTCTTCAGCTGATTGTTAGGCCTACAGATGATTCAGTCAAAATAATGAATCTCTATCAAGCCAGTGGAAGAAAAAGGTTGATCGTTACATCTGTAAATGACTTACAAATGATTGGTATAATTCCTATGGAATGCCGAGAAGTATATATGTTATTAGTTGGTTGAAGTCGGGCAACATAGAGACCTGGACAAAAGCAACAGGCTTGCCAAGGACATCTAAATTAACTAGTAGGCCTACTACATGTAGGCCCTACTTCGAAATTGTTTGCATAATTAACGAAAACTATTGCTTTGATTTTTCTGTTTTCATTCATGATACTTCGGTGTTAGATAGAGTCACAAATTTTTGCCAGAGGTAGTAGGCTAAGCTTCTGAAAATAAGTACTGTAATTCTCCATTGTTCGACTTTTTGACACAGCTACATGTAACTGATGTAAGTAGCCATACGTGTGCATTTGAGGATCACTGGAGGTCAATAGCGCCAGTGGAACGCTCATACAGACTAGCTCTGTCTCCCCGACCTTTAACCCTACAACGGCACGCTCAAGGCTCTGGGGCTGATATGCCTCGGCCCTGGGGGTGCAGGCTGGTGCACGGGGGCCTGAACTGCTAGGTCATGACCTGGGAAATATCTCTGGCAGACTCTGGACCTGTACAGCAATACTCGAAATATTAACGTAATAATATTAACATTCTCTCTGGACCACTTTCTATATTCGAACGCTGTCAGCCACTCAGCCCTATGTAGGAACCACGGTTTAAAACCAAAATACCATCTTGAGCCCAGTAGGTCTTGTTACTTTGAAATGTAACATTGTATACGCTGTGTGTTCTAATAATATATTATGCTGACTGAACAGTCAAAAGAGAAATCGTAGTTGTAATCATGTTAGCTATACCTGTATGGCATAAAGTGTATCAGTGGCGTAGCGTGGGCTCGGATGCAGGGGTCCCGAATGGGCCCCTGTTTGGCCTGTAGCCTTTCGTGGGAGGGGAGGGGAGGGCAATGGGCCTCCCAATATTTTCGACAAGTTTACGCCTATGAGTATAACTTACTTACGGCTCACATAGAGTCTATGTGGCGTCCGTGGGCCGGAACTGGCGACTTCTAGTTTTCTGTGGATTATCTGTCTTACTGGTGAAGATACCTCTGTTCTTAATTATAATTAACAACGCAATACAATACAATAGGCCTACAACTGCGTTTGATACAATAACAGAACTTTGTTTGATACTGCAGCCCTCCTTCAAAAGTTCAGAAGTTCACACTCGACCATACGACAGAACATCGATGGCGCTGAGCAATTGTGAGTGAAGGACTTGCTCAAGGTCCATATACAGGAACCATCTCAGAGGAGACTCGAGCCCGTTTACTCTCTGCGTTACAAAAGGTGAGCGCTCTGACCAATCGGTTATAAGTTATAGTGCTTATCTATATATACACACCAATTCAACACCTTCTCAATTACGGTACATGTCTACCAGGTAGAAAGGGCTTGTTTAATCGCCTATTATAGGCCTATATATATCATAATAATAGGCGACAGGCGGGGGGAGTAAAAATTGGTTCCAGGTCAAGGCCCAGTTAAAGGGGTCAGGCAGGCTTAGCGTCCTCGAAGATAAAAGTAAGTTTGTTTTTTCTTTTATTTATAGTTTCGGTTGAAACGGTTTTAAAGGTGTCGAAGGCGAACGCTCTAACCAATCGGCCTCGATATACCACATCGCACATTTTTTACTTTCAATTGAGTAAGTTGATGATGATTCCAAATTGTTTAACGACGTCCTTTGGCTACTATGGCCGCCGACGTCTTTGTGTTTGTATTGTATTTCCGGTTTTTTTCCTTTTCTTTCCTCCTTTTCTTTTGTTTTCTCTGTGTCTATCCCAACACTCTTTTTTGGCTTATTCAGCTCTTTTTTGGCTATATCAGCTCTTTTTTGGCTATTTCAGCTCTTTTTTGGCTATTCAGCTCTTTTTTGGCTATCACAGCTCTTTTTTGGCTATATAAACTCTTTTCAAAATGTTTACAAAGTTATTTACAGTTTTTCTATGTTTCCTATAACATCATGTAATGCTACTTGCAAACATAAGTTTCGCATATATGTGTAATATATACATGTATTATATACACATTTTATTGCAACATACATCTAATTACAATAAAGTATCGTTAACATTTATTTTCATAACAGGATAACTTAATTAAACATTTCGTTCAACATTTTTCTATATAGCAATGCAATATTATTACAAAATGTAATAAAATTATTAATCATCATAGTCAAATGATCCCTAATTACACATATAATCACACTTGTTTTGTTTTAATTGATATTTTAATCACAAGCAATGTGTTCAGTTATATGTTTGTAATAGATTTGATATGATACTGATATTTATGAGAATGATTATAGTATTTTTCCTTTATTAATGATTTTAACAAGATTATATACTGTACTCTGCAAACATCCTGTGTCTAGCAGAGATTTTAAATTAAATTCTGATTTATAACTATTACATTTTTCTTTTAAGATAGTTGAAATATTTTCCTTTTTACATTCCAATGGGATATGTTCTATACTTTCCGTTACCTCACAGGTATCACAAAACCCAGTAGGGTTTTTCTCATTTGAAATTGTCTTTTATTAGCTGAGTAAGTTATTAATAGTTATTAATAGTTATTAATTGAGTAAGTTTGTTTTTTCTTTTATTTATAGATTCGGTTGAAACGGTTTTAAAGGTGTCGAAGGCGAACGCTCTAACCAATCGGCCTCCGTATATACCACATCGTACATTTTTACTTTTAATTATTAGTCTCTTATTAGTTTCTTCACCGAGTGGCGCTATATAAATTCTTAATTTAAATAATAATTACATATTTCAGTTCACACATCCACATTATTATGTTAAACACAACTATACGACAACGCATAAAATCTTGACACCGACACGTCGTATTGATGCTTCGAATGGAAGACGCCGTGCTCTAAGTATAGTGTAGATTGTGCGTGCCATATTTCACCATGCAAACTGCTTCGTCGTCTAAATTGAGACGTCACCTGGGAGACTCCATGGGGCGCAGCGGAGGATATATACTCACGGGTATACAGTAGGGGTGGCCGTATAGACTGGAGGGTGGTTCCGTGGTAAGGGTATAGGCCCTATAGGGTAATCGAAAAATGCGTTCATCGACTGTAATAAATTAAATATGGCTGACACACAGGCCCGCCCAAACGATTATCGACGTTGCCATGGCTGTGATGGGGATGAACTCCCGGTGGCCCTCCTCAACAGCCAGGCCGCCCTCTTTCCCACCCTCATCGATGCACCCTCTCCAGTCTGTAGGAATTAACCCTTTGCGATAGACGTCGAAGGCTCTCAGGACTGCCACGTGATCAATGGTTGTCATGGAAACAGCCCGGTAGACGTTTTACACTATTTTACGCGTCTGATAAACGACTTTTCAAATGATTAAGTTGAAGTCACGTAAACACGTAAACAGTTACACCCGATAGCAATCCTTTAGAAACCTTCAAACGGTTACGGGGGGGCCCGATAGCGCATTGGATAACATCTGGCACAGAGAGGTACCGAGTTCGAGCCCCGTAGGGCGGATATGCTTTGTAGGCTGCTATTAGCGCCGTGTATTGCAGGCTGTCTGTTCTGTTAGTAGTTAAGATTTAAATTGCATAACATGTAAATGTACAGCGCAGTGCGTTTGTCAGGCGCTTCAATAAAGAAAAGATTATTATTATTATTATTATTATTATTATTATTATTATTATTATTATTATTATTATTATTATTGTTGTTGTTGTTATTATTATTATTATTATTATTATTATTATTATTATTATTATTATTATTATTATTATTATTATTATTATTATTATTATTATTATTGTTATTATTATTATTATTATTATTATTATTATTATTACATGGTTAGTTGCTGTTTAACGAGACTGTGTCATAACAACGATGATTAGTACTGCCCTCCCCCTTTCTGCAGGCTTATGACTGGCACTGCCAGAGTACGGACAGTGGCGGAGTTATCTACGTTACATCATTCGATTACGATTACTTTAGATACTTTTAATACCTTGCATGGCTCTCCACGGAGAAAATTGTTACATCGTGCAAGTGTGCGTTGATATTGAACAGTCAAGCTATATTAAAAAGGTGTCTAAAGTTATATTATTAGCAAGCTCGGAAATTTGTAATCACTATACACTTTCAAGTTATAGGCCCGTATACATTACCCGTATATACATATTGCTGAAATATTATGCATTTTGCCTCCACTGTTATTTATAAAGCTGACTTTGCATTACAGAATGCTAATGCATTTGCAATAGGAAATATAGAGCTCGTTATTTTTTATTTTGAGATTTCTGTGATTTAGCACTCTTAGATTGTTCTTATCCTCTGTTCCCGCAGTGCTTTTGGAGGCGGTTCAATAAAGCACATACTTACTTACTTACTCTTTACACATTTTTGGTAACTTTAAATTTGTAATACATTTCCAAAACGTTAAACGCCTTTATTTGTTGCGCAAAAGTACATTAGAAGCTCTATGCACAGAAAACGGTGAGAGCACTGTTAAAAATAAATATTTGCACACCTCTTTTAAGCTTGATCTTCATCCTATAACAAAGGCTATAAGTAAAAGTGGTCCGAGTTAGCAGCTATTAGCTTTTTACTATGTTATACGAACTCCGCCATGGCTATTAGACTAGATGAGCTACAAGTTTAGCTATGTTGAGCCATATAGGAACGGTGCGAACTGCTTAACTTAAATATTCCGTCGTCGTCAACGACCTTTCTTGCTATAAGCTTCATAAGATGTCATTAAACAGAGGCGCTCCCGACCCGAGCCGGTGTCTCTTCTCTTTGTCCTATATATATATATATATATATATATATATATATATATATATATATATATATATATATATATATATATATATATATATATATATATATAGTGCCAGACAGCCCCAGTCCCAAGCCTAGAGGAAGGAGGGCAACGCTAATGATCTTTGCTATCACACAGTGTCATTAAACTGAAACTACTAAGACTAATATTATTATTATTATTATTATTAATATTATTATTATTATTATTATTATTATTATTATTATTATTATTATTATTAAACTGTCATTTATAGCGCGCCTAAACAAAAAGAATCTTGCACAAAAGCGCGTAACAGGAAAGACTAGACATAATAAATCTTGAATAAATAAGTAATAATATATAATGTTCAATCGTGCAATTTTTGGAGCATTGGAAATATTGGAATGATATGCAATCAAGAAAATGAACTGATAATAATCTATTTTTAAGACGTCAACGACGATATATCAACCATAAGATGTCATTAAACTTTTGGACTAATTTCTGGAAACCCTAATCATCCAATGACATCTTTCGATAAACGTCACTGCATGGACTAATGCGAGTAATAGACAGATGATTGTGGGTTAAAGATTGAGATGGATAGAGGAAGGGAGAATTCGCAGAGCTATACAAAGAGGGACTCAAGGAGACAGTTCCAGAGTCGATATGCATTAACTGCATGATACTGATCGGTTACAGAACTTAAGATGCGTATAGCAGAGATGGGTAACTGATCGATTAGTTAATCGATTAGACAAACAGATAATTCTATAGTTCTAATCGATTAGCAAATTTCAGTAGCTAATTCTAATCGATCAGCAATTAGCAATTTAACTAATCGATTCGACATTTCTAGAGAAACAGCTAATTCTAATTCTAATCGATTAGCAATTTAGCTAATCGTACCCATCTGTGATGCGTAGGCTAATAGTGGTGGTGGACTCGTGGTGATGATGATGATAGCAGTAGTGGTGGTGGTGGTTGTGATGATGGTCATGATATTGATGGCGACGACGATAATTATATAAATTATGTATAAATATATACACACGGCTATAAATTTCTGTCCAGCATGGCGTAGATTTGACCCTTCGACCTCTCCCTCGGTGGACACGTTAACCAATAACCACTAAACCATGGCGCACCCTGTAATTACGTGGTTAAACGGTTGGATACAATGGAGGCGAAATTGTATGCGTATATACGTTTCTTTCTATATTAATAATTGGGTCTGGGTAGAAAGTTTCCCAATCCTTTGATGAATGTCTTCTCAGTTCGTCTGCTTTACATGTATATTCGCCGTCTAACGCTGTCTGCACTGTCTCTCTGTCTATCTGTCTCTGTCTTTCTGTGTCTCTCTATGTGTCTCTATCTGTCTCTCTATGAGTTTCTATCTGTCTGTGTACGTGTCTCTCTCTGTATCTCTTTCTCTCTCTGAGTCTCGTTCTGCACCAGTAACAGTTGTGCGACCGAGCGCCTGTGTAATGAAAGGTCGCGACCCCTGTCTGACCCCGTGACCCCGAATCCCATCCGACGTCCGTTGGCCATTGTCGACTCAAAAATTGTCCATTATGTCCGATTGTGCCTCCACAGTGGACAATCATACGGGAGCTACACAAAGCAGAACGACGGAAGACATAGCCACAGGGAGAGTGAGTATAGGCAGTGGAAGCGGGGTGGGTATATTTGATCGCCCTCTCCAACGAACGTCCGCCCCCAGGGCCTGCAGGGTGGTCGCTGGGGCTCGTTCCCCCAGATAATCTCATTTCAAACGGCGTCTGCATTGAATTGAAGATCAAGGAAAAGACGATTACATAGCGCAGATAGTTGCAATTAGTAAGTAGGTAAGTAAGACTTCGTCCTTAGCAGCGGGTCCTATAAAGCGTTTTAGTCAGTTAGGCCTGTAATGTTTACAGCTGCTGTTGAGAACATTTTGCTATTGATTACACAGACTATAATATAAAAAGCGTTTATTAATAATTTAATATATTATTGAAGTTTTCAGGGCTCTTGGAAGACAGACCAAGACCACTATGATATTAATGAGGACATTGCATCCCTTGGATTAACATTAAGGGAGCAGTGGACTTAACAAATGACCGATGACAACGGAGATAATTGATTCGTACTCATCGCCGCCAAATGGCTGACGTCAGGAACTGATGATGACGACGACGACGATATAAATCAGATATATTAGGATGTCGTATATATGTGATTGGTGAATGCTGTTTTTCTATTTTCATCTTCCTCGTTCCCATGGCATGCACCTCCACCTCCTGCTTCCAGTTCTTCCACCTTCTCCTCCTCCGCCGCCTCCTCACTATCCTCCTCATCGTACACCTCGTGCTCTTCCTGCTTCTTTATTCTTCTCTTTCTTCCTCCTTTTCCATTCCCCTGTTTATTCTCCTGTCTCTTCTCCTCTTCCCTTCATCCGACCCCTCCTCATTCCTCTGCATCTTCTGTTCTCCATTTCCTTATCTCCTGGGTCTCCTTCTCCTTCTTGTTCTCCTCCTCCTCCCTCTTTTCCTCCTCCTCCTCCCGCTTCTTCCTCTTCTTCTTGTTCATCTTCTTATTCCAATTAGCTCTTGCCTGGAGCATACTAATGGACATGTTCCTCCTTTTTAGTCCCTGGGATCCGACAGAAAATGAATGGCGGACGGAGGAAAAAATGTGAAGATGGAAGAAAGGACGGACGGATGAAAGCGACACGGATGAGGAATAGGAGGGAGACAGACTGACAGACAGAGAGAGAGAGACAGACATAGACTCAGAGACAGACACAGACACTGCAGAGACATGCATAGACACTGACATAGACACAGAGACACAGACAGACAGACAGACGAACGGACAGATAGAAAGTTGCTGGACGGAGAAGGATTGGAGGAATAAAGGATGAGAAATGGCGCCAAATTGATCTAAACTGTTCCGTTGAAACCAATTGCGTCGAACGGGTGGAAACATTTTCCCGGAGGAGGAAAACTCTGGGAACGAAATCGGAAGGAATCGAGGAAACGCATCCACGGAATATAAAAGATGGAAAGGGAAATCAGATTTGCCCACCTCATCCCTTCCCATCTCAGCTTCTTCAGCAGCAGCTACCAGGGTGATGCTCGCTTGAGGTTCTACCGGAAGCTGTAATTGAATTGACCTGGGTCATCCTCAGAGGTCAAGGCACGTGACGCTTTGTCACCGGAAATGGAATTCTGAATCCAGGAACATTGAACGAATGGAAATTATGAAGACGAAATGAGATGGAGGAGGAGGAGGAGGTGGTGGTGGAAGAGGAGGGAACTGAAGGTAGAGGAAGATCGGATTTGCAGTGGGAAAACTTTCCGACATCCTTATATGCAGCGGGGCGTTCATCTGGAAAGAGCCAAGTTGTCTTCCAGTTGTCTGACAAGATAATTACGATCGATAATTACGGTCTTTTACCAATCCACCACCGACAATCCATCGGTAACGCATCGATGACCACGCCATAAGCAGAACTTCCCCGATCACTTCGCACAATAATAATATTTATTCTTTAATGAAGCGCCTGACAAACGCACTGCGCTGTACATTTACATGTTACGCAATTGAAACAATTCACAAGAACACAATTACACAAATGACAGAAGACATAAATCTTAACTACTAACAGAACAGACAGCCTGCAATACACGGCGCTAATAGCAGCCTACAAAGCATGTCCGCCTATCTAGATCTCGGTACCTCTCGCTCTCTATGCCAGTGTGTTTTCCAATGCGCTATCGGCCCCTGCCCCCCAATAGTTTGCATTCAGCTAATATTCAAACGTTTACCCTAGTTTCGTGTGACTGGTCTGCCGATAAATATCGGATATTTTTCTTTACAATCGATCTCAGGCCAGCGAGGCTTTCAGTTCACGATGACGATTTATTACGATTATATTATGTATTGGTATTGGCAGTCTTTTGACTTAAATAAGAGATTATGTAAGAATAATTAACAATAATTAGTAACTTCTATTGCACCGGTGTCTAATGCACAATGCGTCAACTGATGGCACACCAAAACCAAGGTAAATTTGATGTCAACATCCTTAGAATTATACTACTCGTCAGATTAATAATTATTCACCTGTTTGCTCTGACGGGTATTATAAGGCAAGGTCGTAATCGTAATTGTAATCGTAATCGTAATCTCCAAACTTCTAAAGCGCCACTCGAAAGCCAAGCGCAGAGAGAGAGTAGTCCGAAGGAGGTCCGAGTCCGGTTTCGAGAGGATCAGAGGGATCAGAGGTCGGTAACAACGGCCCTGTCAAATTAATTACAATGAGCTGTAATATGCCAAAACTAATCTTTGTCGGCGGCAACGGCCTATGTTATCATAAGCTGCCGTTAAACTGTGGATCCATCCAACGGTCCTGTCTGTATACGCGACCACAAATATCGATAACACTTTAACACTTGGTATGCATAATTTTAACGTCGTCATAGCTGGGACTATTATTACAGACTGTAATAATAGTCCCTGCAGGTCATAGTATAATATATTTGTAAATTACATATGTTGGCATTACTAAATACATAATTTTATTATTACTATTGCAATATATTAGTAATGCATAAGTTATTTCGATTTTAATAAATTAATATCTATTATTGTCGAATGCAACGCCTAAACACCTTTAAAGTATAATCAACTACTGCTACATAAAATAATGTTGACAACGCGATAACGAAACTCCGCCACTGTTCGCTTTCTGACAGTGCCAGTCCCAAGCCTGGATAAAGGAGGAGGGCGACGCTAATGGTCTTTGTTACCACACAGCTAGTCGTTAAACAGAAAAACCACCACCGCGCTAATTGTTATATGGTTAGCCCGTTTTCATTGTGACGACGTTTAACGCATTAAGCCAAAACGAATGAATAAAACTGTGCAATTAATAACAGAGACTGAGACTGGTTTGTTAAATGGTACCAGTATTTTGTACTTGCTCTTTTAAAACGTGTATTACGCCAGCATTATTAGGGTGACCGGCGAGATGAGTCCTATGTGACTTCACCGGTAGCCCACCACTCGGTTTGTAAAATTTATGTATTGTCATTTTGCTTTATTTTGTGGTGAATAAACTACTTACTTACTTACTTACTAACATTCTTTCTACGTCAACGGTCTTTGTTTCCATAAACTGTAGCTAAACTCTGGATCCACCACCTCATTAATACATCAAGATTTTGTACCAGTGTATAAGGTAATTCGACATCAAATGCTATTACTTCTATACACATCTTTCGACACCTTTAAATCGCTTATTTCAGACCTTTTATATAGGCCAACTTGTCTTTATTTGTCAATGAGCTGTAATATGCCAAAAAATAATCTTTGTCAGCGGAAACGGCCTATGTTGTCATAAGCTGCATGCCGTTAAACTGTGGATCCATCCATTTGTCAATCCCATGCACTGATGTTACGAGTAGCTCCATGCGATTCTCGTTTAATTAGGCCTAAGATCTACAAGGCAGTCAAGGTTTTGATAACGCTAAATATTATAATCTATTTTAGTTAAGATTTTATAGTCTTTTGTTAATGTGATTTTTATTGGATCCGTCTTATTTTATTTGGTCTTATTTGATATTTGTTGTTTGATTTTTGAGCCCAAGGCTTACTCTACTCTATGTATCATTGACTGTCTTTCTTTCCCTGTCTGTATTTTTTGCATGTTTAGGTGTCCCTATAGGCTATTTAGCGGGATCCATGATCCCTTCTGGGCCTCCTTATAGCCAGTATAATGTCAAGCCGTTGCCTTACTGTTTCATTGTTCGTTTTTTTTTCTCTTCTGATGGTTTTTCTCTTCTGATGGTTACAGAAATAAATGATTGATTGATTGATTATATATATATATATATATATATATATATATATATATATATATTATTAACTCAAACTGACACACCGTAGTATGATTAAAAGTCATGGTATGAATGGATGATTACAAGTTATTACAGGAGTCTAATAAAACTGTACGGCAGCCATGCAAGGCGCCCAATACGTCCTATACTGCTCCTTTTACCAACTCCACTTAGCGAATGAAAGGCTGAATCAACCTTTGAGAGGGTAGCCTGGGGCTCGAGATAAAAGGTAGCACATCACTGGCGTGAAAAACAAAACGTACTTGTCAGTTTGAATTAATAAAGAAGAATATTGTTATTATAATAATTAGTGGGAATCGATCCTGCGTCCATGCTGATCCGCTTTTCATGCCCCATTATGCATCATTCACCTAAACCCATTCAATCAAACTTTCACAAACTATTTGGAGATTAAATATATTACAAATAACAACCACATAATTTTTATTATATAGTGTAATAGATTAGTAGTGCATACGCTACATAAATTTTGTATAAATTAATATATATGTATTGTCAAATGCAAAGCCATAAACACACCTTTAAAACATATTCAAACGCAGCTATATATACTGTTGTCAAGCACGCTCATTACTGAATAGGTGTCTCTAAACAGTATTAGGTCGCAGTCAACGGACACGGCAGCCGCAAGATGTCGACACTAAATACTAGTAAAGTCTATAATAATGGTGGCATATCTTTCGACACCTCTAAATCGCTAATTTTATACTATATATATAAATATATATATATCGTCAATTTTGGTAATCCAAAGAATCGCGATGACTTCATACCAATCTTCTCTTACCCAGTCCGAATTTAAGGGGCTCGCAGTCGCAAGGTTTTCGTAACGCTATGTAGCCTACACTAAAGACTCATGTAGCTTATTATGTAATACAGTTTTAGGAGGAGGAGGAGGAGGAGGAGGAGGAGGAGGAGGAGAGGAGTAGTAGGAGGAGGAGGAGGAGGAGGAGGAGGAGGAGGAGGAGGAGGAGGAGGAGGAAGAGGAGAGAGGTGGAGAAGGAGGAAGAAGAGAAGGAAGAGGAGGAGGAAGAGGAAGAAATGAATTGAGGGCGAATGAGGATCACGACGAAGGTGATTAGCGTCGCACTCCTCCTTTATTCTGGCATAGACTACTAAAGTTTTGTACGTGCTGCGAAAAAGTTCGATATGCTTGCTTGTTTACTGTTTAACGACCACTGTTTGATAGCAAAGATCGTTATCGTCGCCCTCCTCCTTTATCCAGGCTAGGGACTGGCACTGACAGAGTACGAACAGTGGCGGAGTTATATTTAGCGTCTGATCCACAGTTTAACGGCAGCTTATGACAACGTAGGCCGTTGCCGCCGACAAAGATTAGTGTTTGGCATATTACAGCTCAACTCTTAGAGTCGCCCTGCTGTTTGTCTTATATATTAAGCTTGTTTGTAGAATTTGTGGTGTCTTAGCAGCAGCTGTACAATCATCACGTGATTAGACGCTGACGTGTCCACTGAAGTCACTGACCGGATGTAGCAACATACGTGTACATCCGGTGGTGGTGTCCACATCCGTTTCGTGTTTGTTAAAGGATGCGCTGAGAGGGAGTATATGCATAGGAAGAGGAGGGTGGTTGGTGACAGTGGGGCGGCCACTTGAAAGGATGCCGACAAGAGGTTGATTTAAAGAAGCGGCGTTCGATGACTTTGATGATGCCGCTCTTCCGAATCTTAACGGTTGACCAAACAGCAAGGTGTTTAAACCGACATGCATACCTGACGTATACCTATATGACAAACGTATACCTGGGTCAACAGTCCGTGGCCAATTATTGATTGATGATGACTACATCTGTGAAAGCGAAACCCGTCGAATTAAATGAAGCGAATGGTCGAAATTTGCAGTCGTTAACAGTATTGTGTGATACGTCGCTAAACCGCATAATATTTATTACCACTATTATTTTTTGTTATACTAGTGTCATTATTGTGATTTTGGGATAGTGTAATGGTTAGAGTGGTAGACTTTCAATTGAGAGGTCGGGGGTTCAAATCCCCGCCATGGCAGAAATTTGCTTCGAGATATCTGCTCCATCTGCACCCCTATAGCCAACTCAACTATAATGAGTACGCTGACTGTAAAATGTTGGTGGGAAGACGAGGCGGTGAGGGAGAGGACTAGCCAACCGCCCTCATATGCCGAGGCTGAGAAAATGAAGTCGCTAACACTTTATACCTATGGCTGCCTCAGGGCTAGCTTAAGGAACTACTCCTCTTCTTCTTAATATTAAATACATTTGAGTGAGTCTATATTATGTAGAGCAATCTGCCACTGGACATACGATCATTAGCGTCTACAACAGTAAACGGAGGCGTATTCTGCTCGTCTTAATTAAGACAAATTAGTTTTGTTCGGTGATTCCTATAGGTAGCCCTAAATGGCGCTAAATAAGTTCGTTGATAAATGCATAGATAAATTTGGTCAAGCTATTGGCACCACTAAAAATCAGGCTTTGTTTAGACACCCGTTAATCACTTCTGCATGTCTCTATATATAATTAATTTCTTAATCGTAAACTACTTTCCCCCTCGGAACGCCGTTCGAGCAACTGCCTCAGAAGTTTCACTCGACGGCGTGGATGTCCGATGCGTACGCCTTGACGGGGCGAGGGGGCTTCAGCCGATCCTGACATCTGGCCAGCCAGAGAAGACGAGTTCAGCCCGGTCTGACTTCTGGCCAAGCGGAGACGAGGATCGGTGACCAAGATACGCAGGGGCAACCAGGGTCCGATTTGTCAAAAAAGAAGCAGGGGGTCGGAAATCTATAGAACTATTAAAAATTTTCAGAGCCGCAGTAATATTTTTTACCCCCCCTCTTATGGGCCTTCCCAGCCAGAGATGGGCACGATTAATTAAATTGCTTATCGATTAAAATTAGATTTAGCAAAATCTTGTAGCTAATCGATCAGGAGTGGAATTAGCTGTTTAGCTAATTAATTAGCCAATCGATTAGAATTTAATCGATTAGTTAGCCTACCCATCTCTGTTCCCAGCCTCCTTTATGTTTTCTTCCCAACACCCATCATCAGTATAATATACAATACATGTATGTGTATATATATAAAATTATGTATATATACACAATACAATACAAAGTATACAGAACACCATTTGTAAATTGCTACAGTACAATGCAACTTTTGTTAACAAAACAATTGCCTGCTGTCACTGTGTGTTTTGCTTCAATCAGATATTTCAAATGAAATTGTGAAGATTAAATTAAAATAAAAACCTGGGAAGCCACCACACCTTGGCCACTGTCAAACAGCCACAAATAAGAATATGTTCATACCTTAAAACACTTAATAAGCTTATTTGATTAACAATGGAGCTTTCCTGACATTTTTCTGCAAAATTTCTCTTGACAGTTTCAAAATCAATTTTCTGGCAATACTCAAACTGGCCAAATCCACAAGATAATCTTCTTGAGACATTGCAGACCTTACAAATTCTTAATTAGCTTGAATTTGCTGAATGATCTCTCTGCAGAGGTTACTGTTTCCGGAATTAACAGTATAACCTAAACTCACACAAACATTTGGAAATAGCTCTGAAAGATTGACTGTGTTAATAAGTTCAACAGGTCAATGGTGTAAATTTTGGGCACATCCAAAAATTGTCTTATGTACGGAGGGTAAATGTTTAATTACTGTTATGAAATCCTGACCATTAAGGAAAGCAAGATATTGCTTTGCTGAAGTTAAAGTTTTTCTTCCAACAAACAGGCAGACATGGTTAGATATAAAATTATTTCCACAAGAAATCAAACCTTTCAGGGCTCCTGATCTGTCACCATACATTATGGACGGCTTATCTACAACTTTTACTTTTCATATCTGAAGGCTTAAATAAATATATGCATAAAATGGAAAAACTGCAAAATAAGTTCTATAATGTCAGACAGATGAACAGCAGAAGAGCTAACCTTCCTGATGATGAGGCTGGCCGCTGGTGATGTTGGAAACTGGATCCTATGACTCATTTCAATTGGGGTGCGTGTAATGAATGGTGGCTGGGGCCTATAGGAGACTGGAGAAAGCTGTAGTAGCATTGACCTACAGATGTGAAGGGCACTGTAGGCTAGCAAGGCACTATCAATCATACGCTTGCTGGACCTTGATCGGTAACTCCTCCGGCTCAGCCAGAAACTACACTCCCAGCCCTCTGGGCCCAGGAGCAATGAACCGGCTGCACCCTCTTAGGCCCTGCCCAAGATCTTTCCACATCTTGGCCCTACCTGTCATAGTAACCAAGTGACAACGCAGATGAAAGTACGGTGGCCGAGAGGAACCAAGTTGTTGTATTATCTGAAAGGATAACCCTATTCCGTAAAAAGTATATCCCAATATCAACCTACATCAGGCCGATTGGTCATAATGGAGACTATATTTTTTATTATGGAGTCATTTGGAGTAGGACTTTGGGTAATGAAAGTGAGGGGGTCCAGCCGACCCCCCCGGGGGTCGGCCAAAGACCAGAAGCATGGGGGTCAAAATGAGAAGCAGGGGGGTCCAACCCCTTCGACCCCCCCGGCAAATCGGACACTGGGGGCAACATTACCTCCGCCACTGAAACGTTCGTGCATTGCACCTCCGTGCTTTGTGCCAGTCTCAGTGCCAGTCCCAAGCCTGGAAGAAGGAGGAGGGCGACGCTAAGGGTCTTTGTTACCATACAGTTAGTCGTTAACTAGTCCAAAAGAAGAAGAAGTAAACTACTTTTGCTTTGCAGCTCGGCAGTAAGATTTCGTTAAATCAAATCGTTGTTTTAAAAACTCGACAATTCTAATATGTTATTTTGTAACAGCCTCTCTGTCTCCTCTCTTTCTATGTCTGTATCTGTCTCTTGTTCTCTATCTCTGTCTTGCTCTGTCTCTTTGTCTCTGTCCGTGTCTGTCTCTCGGTCTTTTTCTCTCACTATGCTACCACAGTGTCGCGGATGCTCTATGCGGCCCCGGCGTGGTGGGGCTTTGTGGGGGCAGAGGGACGCTCTCGTCTTCAGGCAACTATACGGCGACTGGTCCGGTCTCGTTGTCTACCGGAATCCTACCAAAGTTTCGAGCAACTTTGCAGAAAAGCAGACTCTAACCTCTTTTCTACCATCATCAGCAACCCTGCACATGTATTACATCAACTACTGCCTCCCGTGAAAACTGTTTCATACTCGCTACGCCCCAGAACCCACAATAGAATAATACCTAAGGCAAACTCTCTATCTCGTAAAACATTTGTCACACGGATGCTTTATACTTAATTTTTTATTTATTTGATGATCTTTGTACACCAAAATGCGGTTAGCAGTTGGTTTTTCAATAAAGGATATACTTACTTACTTACTTACTTTTTAATCGTTTTTCCGATTTCATGCTATCGGGTGTTGCCAGTCAGAAGCCTGAAGAAAGCCGCAGGGCGACGCTAATTGTCTTTAAAATGGCAAGATGCGGGTGGTGCTAACTGGCCTGGTCGCCGTTCAGACAGAACGTTAAACTTTCAGAATCAATAATGAAGTTATAGGCGGTCTCTGGACACCTTTAAATCGCTTTTCAATGATTATATAAATAAATATGATTTGTTAATTCCGCCACTGATATATACTCTCTGTGAGTGCTAGTCCGAAGGAGGAGTGCGACGCTAATGATTTTTTTATCCCAGTGTCGTTAAACTGAAACTAATACATACGCCTAAGACTAATCCGTACAAACGGCGACGACAGTTCAATTGTCGTCAACAGCCTGTGATGTCATAATAATGTCGACGACGTAAAACTTTAGAATTAAAAGAAAATAAAAAGATAATAATTGAACACCTCTTTTAAGTATGATGTTCGCCCCATAAGAAAAAGTGGTCCTTTTGTGCCATGAATAATATTGTTCATTGGCATGTTGTCGTAATTATGATGTCGTTAAACTCTGGATCCATGCATCCGTTAACCTATAATAACTCTGACACAGCCGATTATGAGTAGTGCCAGTCCAACTAGTGGATAAATGGGGATGGCGACGCTAATGATATTCGCTAAGAGCCTAAGACAGGTCGTCGTTAAGCAGCAACCAACCACCGGAAGCATGGGATGGGTGTCCGCTTGACTGTTATTCGACCTAGCAAGTGCAGTGGAGTTCAGTAATATGGAGTCAGGTTAGTTCTTGGATGGGTGACCGTATGTGGTGGTGGAGGTTGTGGTAATGTTGGTGCTACGGATAACGGTAGTGGCGATGCTGATGATAATGACGACGACGACGACGATGATGATAAAGATGATAAAGATGATAAAGATGATGGTGATGATGATGATGATGATGATGATGATGATGATGATGATGATGATGATGATGATGATGATGATGATGATGATGATGATGATGATGATGATGATGATGACGATGACGATGTCGATCACGATCACGATCACGATCACGATCATGATGTGATGATGATGACGACGATGTAGATGATGCTGATGATAAACGTGGCAATTACTTTTCAGTTTTCACACTATAGTCAGTCCGACAGCGAACTGCAATTCGTGTAGGTTAATATTTTCCTGCAACGCTTGCTCACTTTGAAACCGGACTCTTCCCACGGACATCTGCATTGAGACCTCCTTCCATTTTGGTCAGACTCTTGACATTACTAAAAATCAGGCTCTGCTTAAACACCCGTAAATCGCTGCTTCATGACACAATATAATTTTAATTTTTGATTAATCGCTAATTACAATTATTGTAAATTTGCAAATTTGCGATTTTCTCTGATTCATTGAGTGCTCTTACATCAATTAAGAGATCTTACTGTCAATCTAGACCTACTTTATTAAATGATTTACTATATCACATTAGCAAACTAAATTCTAATCAAATAAGATTTATTTGGATCCCAAGTCACATTGATCTGGCAGGCAATGATAGAGCAGATACTTTGGCTAAAGAAGGTCTAACTATTGATCACATAAATTCTACTAATTATCTTGAACTTCAGGAAATTTTTACTTTAATAAAACTTTACATAGTAAATAAATGGCAACTAGAATATAGTAATGATAATAAAGGTCATTTTTATAAATCTATTTGTCCAATTGTTAGTACAGATATAAAATATTTAGAACCTTTATAGGCATAAGGAAGTCCAAATTTCTAGATTGCGTTTAGGAGTGGCCAATACTAATCAAAGACTATTCGTTATAAAAAGGCATGCAAACGGTCTGTGTGATACTTGTAATGTCAGGGAGACAATTCATCATCTCTTAATTGAATGTAAAAAAGAAGATATTTCAGAGGTTTTAAGAAATAAATGTCAATTATATAAACATGAAATTTCTATTAAAACCCTTTTGACAGTAAATTTATTTCAGAATGAAGTGTATAGGTTAGTTAAGATAATTAATAAAGGTAAAATTTTGTAAATGGATATTTTAGGTTTCTTTATGTGAATGGTTTTGTATCTTACTCAAATCTGTAAATATTTGATTGGTCTTTTACTAATACATTGTTATTATGCAATTATATACTGTGTTGCAATGTAAAAGAGTACTTTTAACAATTATAATACATGTATGCTTTGTTGGTTAATGGAGTTTTTATTATGTATGTTAGATACATGAACAGTTTAAAAGAATAGGCCTACTTTAAACAATTATAATACATGTATACTTCTTTGGTTAATGAACATTTTTATTATAGTGTTTTTTTTAAGATACATGAACAGTTTAAAAGAATACCTGAATCAATTATGATACATGTATGCTTTGTTAGTTAATGAAATTTGTCAGTATACATAATAATCATA
>JACEVL010000475.1:632500-837500 GCA_020284085.1 Aporrectodea caliginosa
TGCGTGCGTGCGTGTTATTTCCAGGGCACCCTCCCTCCCTTTTGAGCAGGGGGGGGGTGGGGTAGATATGCTGCGGTGGATAGAGGCGGCAGAGAGTCACGCCCCCCGCTGGTTCGACCAATTAGTGGATTCCGACCCCAGGTGAATTCCAAGGCGAACCGATTTTACACTCGACCACTCGTATTCAATTTCGCCCTTTCAAGAACCTCTGGAGCCCCTTCGATCAACGAAAGGAGTCGCCGCCAGTCAAAAGGGCTCTGTAAAGCCTTTGAGGGCACAAAAGCAGAGTTAGCACGCCCCCACCCACTCGAAGTTCCGTCAAACTGGCGGGGAAATCTAACTGGGCGGGGTTGTTGTTGTTCACTGTGTTTATCTAGGCTCTGCTGTCCATTCCCTTTCATCTGCCTGCCTGCCGTCCTATCTGTGTGTCTGTCGGTTTCTCTGCCTCTCTGTATGTCTGTCTGCCTGCCTGTCTGTATGTATGTCTGACTCTCTGTATGTCTGCCTGCATGTCTGCCTGTCTGTCTTATCTGCCTTACTTCCTATCGTGTCTGTCTGTTTGCCTGCCTGTCTGTCTGTCCTGCCTGTCTATCTGCCTGTCCTGTCTGTATGTCTGCCTGTCTGTCTGTCTGTCTGTCTGTCTGTCTCTGTCTGTCTATCTGTATGTCTGTTTACCAACCTACCTACCTTCCTGTCTGTCTATCTGTCTGCATGTCTATCTGTATGTCTGTCTGTCTGTCTGTCTGTCTGCCTGTCTGTCTGTCTGTCTGCCCATTCCTCCACCCATCCTTCGATGGAGCACCAGAGCTTCTCCAAATACAGCAAATATGCACAAAATTTAAGGCCTACGTTACAGCCTATAAGAAGAAGATGAAGAAGAGCAGTCCCTTGAGCCTACCCTGAGGCAACCATGGGTATGAAGTGTTAACGACTTCATTTTCAAAGCCTCGGCATATGAGGACGAGTGACCAGTCCTCTCTCTCGCCGTCTCATCTTCCCACCGACAGTGTACGGTCGGTGTCCTCATTATAGTGAGTTGGCTATAAGAACATTCAATAAAACGCACCGTGCGTTTTCTTACATATGCATCTAGACAAAACTCGCTCTATCTGATCATCCTCCGATCTCTCCCGTCCCTCTGTCACTGCTCGCCTCAAGTTCTCCAAACGATCCATCTCCAACAATGCACTTAAACTCTGGATAAAACTTCCCTCTGAATTCCGCGTCTATTCCGTTTTTTTTGTTTGAAAAAACAAAATCAAATTTTGGTTTTTTTCTCAAAATTATTAATCAAAAATCGTCGCTTCAACTCCCTTCAATTGTTGTACTTTGTTAACTTCGTTTTATGACACCGGTTCATCTCACTCATCTGCCTCGAAGGCTCCTCTACTTAACATAACACTCCACAGGCATGTAATGCTCGGCACTAGCCAGCCGTTGACGTCGAACTTCCACACCCAGGCATTATGGGCAGTATAGAGCCGTTAACGTCGAATTATTATTACGGAAAATACTAGCGACTGAACGAAATCAGGTACAAATATAGCGCAAGATAATCGATTAAAAGGTGTCTAAAAAAGTCCCTTCTATTGACTTTGAGAACGACGTCGACACAAATTATTGTTAATAATTTTTACCGTTCGTATGACATATTTTGGGGCCATTTTGACTTATAGAGCGAAAATTTTACTTAAAAGAGGTGTGTAATTATGTTTTAAAATTCTGGCTGCTTAATGGTAAACTTACTTATATAGCTCTGGTACATGATATGCTGTGATAATGAAAGAAAGTTATGTTAAAACGATGTCTAAAGTCGTCTAAAGTCGTGAGAAATAACTTATAGTACGTTGATAATGCATTAGTATTGGATGTTTAACGTGGCTGCGAGGGCTGAGTTGCTGACGTCGACACAACCCCCATTCAATGAACAAATGACGCGACGGGTGAATAGGTCATGTACTTTAATGTACCTTTATGCTTGAGGTATATTGAAGTTCATGGGTAGGCACAAGTAACTTAGCGACATCGCGTTGTAACTTCTTTCTCACTTCTCCTCTCTCCTCCTCTCTCTCTCCTCCTCTCTCTCTCTCTCTCTCTCTCTCTCTCTCTCTCTCTCTCTCTCTCTCTCTCTCTCTCTCTCTCTCTCTCTCTCTCTCTCTCTCTCTCTCTCTCTCTCTCTCTCTCTCTCTCTCTCTCTCTCTCTCTCTCTCTCTCTCTCTCTCTCTCTCTCTCTCTCTCTCTCTCTCTCTCTCTCTCTCTCTCTGGTTTTCTGACAACCGGGAGTTCATCTTCACATTGTACCTTTGAGCAAACTGTATACGTCTATAGCTTCTGAGTAGCGCTTTAGAAGTTTTCTACATAGTTTACGATTACGAACAAAGATGGGCACTTTCTCTATCAATACCTGGGTAGCAGCGTTCCATGTAAACAATTACGCCTTAGGATCAAAGTGTTGACATTAACATGAAAAGTATCTAGGCCTAGAGCTAGCCAACGCTATTACTGAAAATAAAAGCAACAATTTCAAGGTTTATTGGATCTGAAGACTGCGATTTAAAGGTGTCTAAAGAGAGAGAGCTTTAATAGGCTCATAGTTAGTTATTCATGTAATAGTCTCCCGTGTTTAGCGACATCTTACGTCGGCCAGTTCGATTTACACAATGTCGATTTAACTTTACCGTGCGTGTGCGTATGTAATACATGCATGTATTACTGGTTATTTATAGAGCGCCTTTTAAGAACCTCACAAGGGCTCGGCTTAACTTGGTAATAGGGCCTATAATAGATCTAAAATGGCTTGCAAATGTTTCCATTAGCTTTTGTGAAACCTTTGGGAAAATAATGCAGTCATTTTACTATTCAGCCAGAAAGTATACTTTAATTATTATTAATTAAGAACTTCAATCGCATTGGTGTAGACAGCACAAGGTATCAACCGATGGCACGCCAAAACGAAGCTGCCGTAATCAGGTCAACGTCTATATATAGGTCAGCACACTTACACGCAACCTAGGCCTATGGTGAATATACAATCTGAAAAATGTAACTGTAAGTCTTAAAGTTGAGAACGAAGTGGCAAGATATTGGAAGGAAGTTCAACAGTATATAATTATAGCTTATGGCACAGCTAGCTCCATGGGTTAGAGCGTAGGCTGCGTCCCATACTCCTCTGTGTTAGAGAGCGTGCGGATCGCGGTTTCACTTCTCGATGCTGGCTTATTTCAGGGATTTAAATCTCGGGCTAGCACGGTCCGTACACGGGGACCTTAAATGGCGTTGGGCCCATTCAAACGGGCAGCGGTGGTGAAGGATGTCAACCGATCAAATCATTGAAAAATGAACAGGGTCGAGGGCCTCGAGGCCATGATATATACAGTGGCTATATAAAATCGAGTACAATTACGTAGGCTTTAGGGCTTCAAAGTCGTCGACGTCACTAGGAAAACAATCCTGTGTAAAGTTCAAATCCCCGCCAGGGCAGAAATTTGGTTCGAGATTTCTGCCCCATCTGTAAACTGACCGTACACTCTCGGTGGACAGATCAGACAGCGAGGGAGAGGACTGGCCACCAGCCCTCATATGCCGAGGCTAAGAAAATGAAGTTGCTAACACTTCATGCCCGGGCATGGTTGCCTCATGGCTAATGGACGGCTATTCTTATTTGTCTTCTTCGTATGTGGGGCGCGGTGCTGTAGATCTCGAGGTATGTTCGGTGCCTTGCAACCGGAGGGTTGCGGGTTCGAATCCACCCACTTCTCAAGCCGCCGCGTAGGGACCCTGGGCAAGTCCTTCACTCGCAATTGCTCATGCGCTTTGGCGTGAAACTCCGATTCAGTGTCCGCGCTGTAGTCGGGAGCGCCTCTGAGTAGAAATCTTGAAGGGGCGCTATATAAATATCTGAAATGAATGAATGAATGAATGAATGGCGACCAAGGCCACTGACGCCGATCTTACCCTAAAAATTTCGACATGGCACACAATTATTTTATTTAGCTACTGCAATATATAGCGACGGGGAAGATATTATGTTAAAGGTGTCTAAAGGGCTCTTTATTTAATGGAATTTCTCTACTTAGGCTACATCTTACGGAGTTTAGGCTGAGTGCAAAGTAATGTGACTTGTCGCCGTACTTTAACAAAAATAAATTCTATTTCATCACCAAAAGAGAATAAGTGAATTTCCCATCCAAGGAATCTCTACAATTATAGACGAATGGTAACTTGTTAAAATAATTTTATATTCGAATATAAAATCACCCACGAAATTATGAATATAGGGTCCGAGGAAGATAAGCAAAGCCACTGCGTGAGGGGGTGTCTTTCGTGGCAGGGGGTCAAAATAATTTCCCATTTTCTGGTCGACGTCGTCGCCTGACAAGTAGGCGCCTACCCTCTCGGTCGACTGGGTGCCCCCCCCCCAAAGGAGTCTAAGGTAGACGGGGGAAAGGGGGTTTGTCTACGGCCCTTGCAACGACAACAATAGACAACAATAGACCACAATAGACAACAATAGACGACGCAGGTATTAATCAAATGTGGTTCGGTGGGTGACCGCCGACTGAAAGCCCCGCCGGGTGATTTATTAACCCATCCAATAACATTCTTTCCCACCTACTGGCGGCGGGTGGGGAGGAATGTCCCCGAGAAGGTTACCCTCATTGAGGCGCCATATAAATTGACCTATACAATGGAACGTAATACTATAGCAAATCTGGGATCTCTCGCTCTTGTCCCAGTTAGCTACATTGGCTAGTCAGAGCGTCCCAGACACTTCTGTGCTGGAGAGCGTCGCGGTTCGCCTCCCGATGCTGGCTTATTTTCAGAGATTTAGCATGGTCCGTACGCGGGGACCTCAAATGGCGTGGCGCCTATTCAAATGGAAGGCGGTGGTGAAGGATCTCACCCGATCAATTCATTGAAAGTTCACAGGGTCGACGTCATCAAGTCGCTGTAGAAAAACGTGTAGGCCTATATCGACTTTGATTTGCTTAATAATTATTATAGGCTACACTAGAATCTCACGCTAAGACGCTTTATTATAGCACAGAACCTGATAAAATGCTGCTGGGGTCATGGATCACTATTTTGGTCCAGCTGTAGAAAATGACTATCACACAACCTCATTAGCCTATAGCTCGATCACTGGTATGGCCCTCAAAGATGGCATCAGACGGATATATCAATGTAGAATACATGTAATAATAATAATAATAATAATAATAATAATAAATAATAATAATAATAACTGTTGAGGTAATGTTAGAATAGAGTGATGGTTGTTAGACACCTTTTAAACGCGCTCAACTGACGCTATGTAACCGTCTAGCACACTCGCCTTTAAATTATTCTTCCATTGGCACGAAATATGTACGTAGCAAGCCATAAACTACTCACTCACCAAATCAATTCATTGAAAAATGAACAGGGTCGAGACCATAGTTACGGTCGATATATAAAAACTTGTAACATATTTACATATTAATTGAAACGCCACCAGTTACAACTGAACTGTGCTAAATAAATTGACCAATAAAATAACATCACCGAGGCTAGTGTAGAGCTTCCCTGAATAATTCTTGTACAAGTGGCGCTATAATAAACTTTTAATTGCAATTCTTTAAAACACAAGATTCACCGATAAGAAGTTAATATATTGACCAGATTTGGTCCTATCGCTGCCTATCTCTAAATCTAAACTGTTTAAAAATAGTTTTGTTAATCGATGTATCTCAAGTTACATTTAGCTGTGCATTTAGATCTATAAAATCTGCTCCTTTTATAAATTCTATTTAAAATATGTATGCATTTATCAGTTGCAAGTAGAGGCCACTTACTTACAGGCCTACTTCTGTAGTCATAGTCTCCGAAGTCAGTCACTAAGGAATTACCTAGTGACTCAATAAGTTAGCGACTGACTACACAATTTAGTCGACCAAGTCACACACTTATCAACTGACTAGGTCGCTTAGACTTGTCGACTGGTTTAACAACTCGCTACCGACTTCTTAGGTAATCCTCAGCAATGACAAAAGAGATGCATCGTTAGTATTATTATTAACGATTGTACCGATATTAAGAGCAAATAACATTCATTAATAAAAAACTGGAGGGGAATGGGGTATGCAAGCGTCTCAAATAGCCTCTGCTGCTCAAATGTCCACCCACGCCACCTTCGCGTGGTCCCTCCTGTTTCAACGGAGTGCGTGGTGGACGACCGAGTGCTCGCCGGTATAAGCGAGTGCCCCATGGGCAAAGGAGCTGAAGGACGGACGATGAACGGCATCGACGCTGAGAGATGGTGTCTCTCCATAAAAACACCGGGAGGAAGGCAACGGGAAACCACCTCCCTATTCATCCCGAGGAATATGTAAAATGACAAAACAGAAAAATGGCATTATTTACGATTCTACCGATATTAAGAGCAAATAACATTCATTAATAAAAAACTAAAAAAACTCAGAGACCATACGAAAAAGTCTGGAAAAATCATGCCTTATTTATACACACAACATTCTTATTACAATCAGTACTTTTCTTACCCAAGTATAAAATGAAATCCATCAGCAACAAAAAATTACCCTAGCAGCTGTTAATTGTGAATTATTATAATTAGTATTATTATAACTAATTGTTATCATCACCGGTAAACACAAAGAAGTTAAACTTAAAGCTTTCACAACATTAATGTTTGAAATGCAAACGTGGTTGCTAAGAAAGCTATCTTTTGCTTTCTCCTTGATGTCATCGTTGTCGACTATTTGGTTTTTGCCGTCTGCTTCCTCAGTTTGACGAGGTCTTCGTACAGATTGCGGTGAAGGACGGATGAGGCGGCCATCATGCCACCCATCATGGCCCCCACAAATCCACAGCACACGACGTCCTGACCTACACACGACACACAGACAGTACATTTATTAAATGCATTTATGCAGGAAGATGGAGAAGGAGGCAGAGGGAAAAGAGGAGGAGGAAAGGGAGGAATAGGAGAAAAGGGAGATGGAGGAAAGGGAGGAGGAGGAAGGGAAGAGGAGGAAAGGGAAGAGGCTGAAGAAATGGAGGAGGAGGGCAAGAATGGGAGGAGGAGGAAAGAGAGGAAGAGGAAGAAAGGGAGAATGAGGAAGGGAGGAAGAGGAGACGGAGGAGGGGGAGGAGGAGACGGAGGAGGAAAGGAAGTAGGATCAAGAAATGGAGGAGGAGCAAGAAAGGGAAGAGGGAGGAAAGGGAGAAGGAAAGAAAGGAGGCTGAAGAAATGGAGGAGGAGGGTAAGAATGGGAGGAGGAGGAGGAAAGGGAGGAAGAGAAAGAAAGGGAGAATGAGGAAGGGAGGAAGAGGAGAGGAAGGAGGAGGAAAGGGAGTAGGATAAAGAAATGGAGAAGGAGGAGCAAGAAAGGGAAAGGAGGAGGAAAGGGAGGAGGAGGAGTAAAGGGTAGGAGGAGGATAACGAAAAGGCAGAGGAGAAAGAGGAAAGGGATGAGCTCACCTGTTAAGATGAGCCCTGGGATTTCCGTTTCCGATCTGAGGTGCATCATGACCTCAGGGCTTCCGAAGCGCTTGGCCGTGTGGTCGAGGCCGTAGATCTCTCCTTTGGGCGCAGCAATGTAGTACTTGTTCGACAGAGGAGTCGCCACCTCCATATACTCCACCTGATAAACCCAATGACCAAGAGACCGATTTATCAATACTATCACCAATAGCCATCTGGCTTCATACTATCACCAATAGCCATCTGGCTTCATACTATCACCATTAGCCATCTGGCTTCATACTATCACCAATAGCCATCTGGCTTCATACTATCACCATTAGCCATCTGGCTTCATACTATCACCATTAGCCATCTGGCTTCATACTATCACCAATATCCATCTGGCTTCATACTATCACCATTAGCCATCTGGCTTCATACTATCACTATTATCCAATTAAAACTCAAGCCATCTAACTTCCTAATATCACCATTACCTAGCTAGCTATCTAACGCCACACCATAAAACATTAGCCATAGAACTCCATCATATCACCATTAGCCATCGAACTCCTTTTATATGGCCCTCAAAGATAGCATCAGAACAATAATTATTTCGATGTATAATAATAATAATAATAATAATAATAATAATAATAATAATAATAATAATAATATAATAATAATAATAATAATAAGGTACCTCGGGTAAAAAATAATAATAATAAAAATAATAATTGTTGAGGTAATGTTAGAGTGATGGTTGCTAGACACCTTTTAAATGCGCTCATCAGACGCTATGTAATCGTCTAGAGAACTCGCCTTTAAATCATTTTTCTAGTAAGAACTCCGTAGCAGGACTAATCACTCACCATACCAATTCATTGAAAAATGAGCAGGGTCAAGACCATACGGTCGCTATATACACATTTTCATACTATTTTTGCACCCCCGCCCCCCATTAGTAATATCACTCCATCACATCAGCATTAGCCATAGATCTCACAACTCCATAGTATGTATGTATGTATGTATGTATGTATGTATGAGCACTTGTTATAGCGCCCCATCAAGATTTCTACTCAGAGGCGCTCCCAACTACAGTGCGGACACTGAATCGGAGTTTCACGCCGAAGCGCATGAGCAATTGCGAGTGAAGGACTTGCCCAGGGTCCCTACGCGGCGACTTGAGGTGGATTCGAACCCGCAACCCTCGGGCTGCAAAGCACCGAACATACCCCTACACCACCGCGCCCCCTAATGATGACGAGCTGCATAATAATAACAATAATAATAAACTGCACTAACAGGTATTTCTAACCAGTTGTAGAAGTGAAAATTTGGAAGGACCTTATCTTCGAGCTGTGGATAATAGGTGAGGACTTGGTCCCACAGTTTCCGGCCGATCGCATTCTTGATCGCCTCATAATCCGAACCTCGTTTCTTCACTCGCTCCTGCTCCCATTGGCTGAACCATTTCCAGCTGCCAAAGCTCACGATTGTGCACGTCGACTTGCCTGACAGGCAGACAGACAATTATATGCACCAATCAATCAATCAATCAATCAATCAATCAATCAATCAATCAATCAATCAATCAATCAATCAATCAATCAATCAATCAATCAATCAATCAATCGAATTTATTGAACCAGTTCGTTACATAATCAGAACAGTACAATCAAATAACAATGCAAATTTATACAACATAAAATCTAAAAAAGTGAAATGTGCTTGTAAGTAAGTGCATTTTTTAATAACCAACTGCTAATCGCACTTTGTGTACAGACATCTTATAAACAGTTAAAAAGTATATAACATCTTAACAATAAATGTTTTGCACATCAGGCTGTCAGATGGGGGGTTATGTGTTCATGGTGACAGGGACGGAGGGAGTAGGAGGTGGGTTTGGTTGGTAGTAGTAGTTGGTGCACGACGTGGGCCCGGTCCGTCAGTAGAGCCCCAAAAGAGGCGAGTATAACTGTAATTTGTATTTATATAGCACTGCACACCTGTCACCAGCTTTCTTGTCATTTGATTTTGCCTGCAGTTTAACGATAATTTTTAAAAATTTATAAATAATTCACAGATCAGTGACTGCGTAAGAGTAAAAACTCGTAATGGCTGAAAATGTTTAAAATTGGTTTAATATTACATCACACTGAGTTGAAAGTGCTGGATATTCTTTCATAGAAACCACGTTTTCATCACAAGTGAAAGTTTCTAAAAGCTACTCCCACGATGATATTCAGCGTCCATAAGGACCTGCATCTCTGAATCACTAAGCAGCGTCTGATAAATGTTCGATTACAATTACAGTGACAATTACCGCTAAAATTACAGTGACAATTACAGTTATAATATACCAGGAAAGCGGTCGTTAAACGTGGGGTCCTTGGCCGAAGGGAACGTGAGGAAGATCATTGGAATGTCGGAGTCTAGTGCTTCATCGCTTGTTTTTTCCAGGTATTCCTCTGTCACGGCACTGAAGTCGTTGCTGTTCAATACAACAACAAATTTTTCTATCTTGTAACAATAGCATATAAAACTCCTTTGGGATCCACACTGTTAAGCGTGCATTTGACAATGTCAACTATTAACGGCCCTGCGCAAATGTAACGCATCTGCAACTTAATTTCTGCGAAGTTTAAACATACTTATTTAAACTTTAAATGATATCTGAATGCAAGTGAAGAGGGATCTGTAAGAAATACTCAAGATAGGTGCAGACCTTGTGTACGACCAGATGTGATGTGGCTTCAGTCCAAGCTCCTCGGTTGTTCCGTTCAGACCGACAAAGAGCGACATACAACCAACGCCAGAATCCAGTTTGGATCCAATCAGACGAGAGATACCTGCAACCAGACAAAACGATACCATGGAAATATCGGATCGACGATATCCAGAGATATCGAATCACTACAAAATAAATATTGCATTGTATTTGAACATTTCTAAAGCGCCTCTCGCAGTGCAAAGGACCATGAGAAAAAAGACGGAGAGATGCAGCAGGGCCTAACTCCGCCACTACCCTACCTGTGGTAGTGCCAATCCCAAGCCTGGAGAAAGAAGGAGGGCGACACTAATCATCTTTGTTATGACACAGTGTCGTTAAACAGCAACCAAGCAGCAGGGTCTCCTGTCAGAATGGTTGAGCAAAGTGAAGGTGGGAAGTCATTCCACAGCGAAGGACCAATATATCAATGGAATTTTACCTATAATTGTTCAATTGCTCTTTCTTAAGATACCAAAGGTACAGTAGCCAATTGGCTAGAGCATTCTGTATTGTGACGAGTACGAGTTTGAGACACCCAGAGTTGATTACGGTCCCAGTACCTTAGCAGGTAGGATCCCATTTCGGTACTTGCGTTTCAGTAATTGGACATTATTACTTACTTCTGCACTCACAATTGCTTTGCACACATACATACATCCATGCAAATATACATCCATACATACATACATCCGTACATGCATACACAAACAATCAGTGACAGTATATCTAAATGAAATCTTATCTGGAAGAGTAGAACGAGAATCTCTAAAACACATGACACATTATTATAGTTAAAATCAACAATATCATTTCCAGTACCATTGCTAACACCAACTCCACCATCACCACCACCACCAAGATCGCCATGATCACCACGACGACTACCGGTACTCCACATCCCACGTAAGTGCAGTACACAGGTAATACAAGTACCTGGGTAGCATAGGTATATACTAGTCTTTCGTGTACCATTGGTACGCATGCTCAAAGTACCAAAGTACCTCTAAGCCCAAATACAGCGATGAAAAGCTGTAATCAGCCACCAAGTGGCACGTTAGAAAACAAGTGAAACGAACTTGATTTCTTGGCGACATCTGGTGGCAGAAGTTTCGTGAAAGTGTTGACGGCTCCTGCGTCGGATATGATGATCGGAGCGAATATATCGGCCGGTCCTGTGGTACGATCGACACGAACGCCTACGGAACACACGAACACACTTAGAAACATTCAGCACTTGTTTGGAATTTCAAATTTTACATAATATTATATAAGTAAGTAGCCTTTTATTAGAGCAAGTCAAACGCTCACATTTTACAACACAGTTATTGGCATGGCGGTCGATTGGTTGGACCGTTGGAGACTCTGGGCCAGTAACATGGAGGGTACGGGTTCGAGACTCTGACTCTCCGGAGACGGTTACTGTGTAGGGACCTTGAGCAAAGCTTTCACTCTTAACTACTTAATCTGACATCTTTGAAGCAAATATCAAAAATACATGATCCAAAGTTTATTACAAATAATATTATATACAAATTTTTCATACATTTACATTAGGGGCCATTGCATAATTACGTAACGCTACAAGGTGGGTGGGTGGGGTCCTTGAAAACGTTAGGTGGGTGTTAGGTGGGTGGGTGGAGCTGAACGTTACGTAATGCTTTAAACGACAGTTTAGTTATAAATGAATTTTAAATTAACATTAAATGACACGATGTGATCGAAGTTCAAACTTCGTGCCATTGATTTAAAACTTAACTAAAACACGCAATAGTATAAAGCAAGCATTTATTGAGCATTATTTTAAAATTAAAAGTTGAAATTTAATCTGTTTTTATTTTTAAAAATTTAAAGAAAAATTGAATTTTTTAGACAATCGACATGTTCAAGAAAAGTAAAGTTACTCATATGCCAGAACTTTTATACCAAGACCTAACAATAAATGCGTAACGCTGGGTGGGGTGGGTCTAGGGAAACGTTACGAAGCGTTACAGCAGGGATGGCCAACCCGGCGGCCATGCGGGCCAAATGTGGCCCGCGGGCTACTGATTGGCGGCCCGCAGGGGCCCTTTTCTAAATAATTTTTTTTCTCATTTTGCACCTACTTAATTGTCCGACTACTACAATACTGCTTAATAATAATGTATAAAACACTTAAAGATTTAGTGGTGTAAGTTCTAGTGACCTAATGTAATCGTACTTGTTTCATACATCTTGTAAAATATGAAATAAACATTTGTATATTTTTTCGAGGCTGTGAGGGGAACATTTTGCGGCCCTCCGCGTGCTTGCCAACAATCATAGTGGCCCGTAGGCAAAAAAGGTTGGCCACCCGGCGTTACAGGGTGGGTGGGTGGGTCAAAAACGGTCATTTTCGGCGTTACGTAATTATGCAATGGCCCCTTATGAAACATAATCGTAACACATTACAACTGTACATTACACATTATGTTAAAGTAATACACTGTAATGATTTCTGACGTTACAAACCAATAGCCCTTCCTGTGTTGTCTGTTAGGATCTGTGAGACTGGTGCCCTGACGAGTACACGACCGCCTCCTCGCTCAATCACAGGGATCATGTGGAAGGCGATCTCGCTGGCGCCACCTCTTGGATAAGAGGCACCGTACAGGTAGTGGTTGATGAGGGCGGCGTGAAGGGCAAAACTGCTGCGACTAGGCTCCGTTCCTGCACAGAAACAGAAGAACATTTTGCTGGTGAAGCATCACTAAGTGAATATCAACAGATATTATTAATCAGTAACTCCTACTGCACCAGCGTTCAATAAACAAGGCATATATCCAAGACATGGGCGTATTTAGGGAGTGGTTTTACGGGTTCAACCTCCCCAAATAAGTTTTTTAAAAAAATTTAGATGCTTTTACATGCAAAACACAAAAAACCTGGACTTTGCGACGATTTTCAATGGAAACCCCCGAAATCTTAAAACCCCCTCCGAAATTTTTTTATGGCTACGCCCATGATCCAAGACAATGTATGCTATAAGTCTGAAAGTTTGTCCTTCTCTTTTTCTGATTCGATTGATTCGACACACAGTACAGGATACTTGGAAACTAGTGATTCATAATTCTCACCGTAATCTCCGAAGCTGTAGGAGAAAAGTGCTTTGAGGTCACCATCGTCCGTTAGCTCATCGAGAACTTCCTTGACCGTTCGGCGGGCGTAGGTGAAATATTTCGTCATGGTGTTAATGACACCGGTCGCGATCAGCAGTCGAACGATCCACTTTGGCATCACCTTCACCATTATCAGGCCCTTCATGTTGATCCGGACATCCTGCAGAAGATGACACATCGGATGACAAAACAGTAGCATCACAACCAGATGACATCGGATAACATAATATGCTCATTTCGTATGGCCAAGTAATTACGGATGACAAAGTATATCCTTCAGTAATGTTCAGATTAAAGAGATTCAAAACTGTAGGTACATAAGCAAGACAATATCATATTTGTGACCTGCTCTGGCAAAAAGGAGGCAGAAGTCGCCAGTGATAAAACTGAAGAAATTAACTAAAACACAAATCAGGTGTAAATTTGTCAGTTATCACTTTTTGGCATATATCAATAAATAGGATCTTATATTATACGGAAAAAATATTATTTTAATAATATTTAACCTATTTCATTACAAATTTACACATAAACTTTGCGATCTATGTAGCCAAGTGCAGGGCACCAGCTTATTCTCGAGCGCTATATAAGACCTGTGCTAGGCGAGCACCTAACCAATTACACATAACCACATTCATATACATACATATATCTACATGTATAAACATATATATATATATATATATATATATATATATATATATATATATATATATATATATATATATATATATATATATATATACGTATATTTGGGCATATATATACATATATATATATACGCACAAATAGGAGGTAACCCAACACATAAATTATATTATATAATTGTACCATAAACAATTACCAGTATACACTTAGTTTAGTCATTGATATAGGCGCTATATAAGACACACATCTAGGAAGTCTATGTCCAAGTCTCCAGTCAAGCGGGTCTGTTATCGTTGCGCTCTTCCGCCTGCGGAGATGTACAGTGTCCGCGCCTCCGTACATCAACACAAACCCATTGTTCCTAGATGTGTGTGTCTTAGATTTAGACCTTTCCGTTGGAACTGTCTTCCACTGCACATTCCTCCTGCTGATGAATTTAGCTCTGTGTTCAGTAAACATTTACCAGGTGGCGTAAGACGTACTTCTATTGATCAGCCAGAGATAATAATGCGAGCAGTGCCTCTGGGCCGTTCTTAAAACAAGTATCTTAATACATTCATATGTACATACATACATACATATATCTATATATATCTATATACATATATACATATACATACATATTACATACACAAATACATACACATACATACACTAGCCTACATACACATGCATACATATCGACATATGTGCAATAGTGCATGCATACATTACATACACATATCCATTCCACACACCTACACTACCCTACATACATGCATATAAGTGCATACACATACATATACACTGATGCACACACATATACATGTGTAAACACAAACACACACGCTAATAACATGTACAAACACATAAGCATACTAACAACCACACGTTCGCACACACACACAGACACACACACACACAAACACAATAAAACCATAATACAATCTCACAGGAAGAACACACAGCCCCCCACCGACACTCATAAGAAGGACCGGGTGATGTATTCACGACCGAGATAAGATATCAAATATAATCAAGCCAAGATTTACGAAGGCGATAGTCACAAACGTCTGCATCGTGGGCCGCGGGCGCCGCCTCCAGTAAGAAAAACGCTCAGGCACACGGATGAAGACGATGATGATGATGAAGACGATGATGATGATGACGGTGCCGATGATGATGATGACGATAATAATAATAGCCTAATAATAATGAATTGATCCGGTGAGACCCAAGTTCAATCAATCAATCAATCACTCAATCAAGCACTCCGTGACGTGCCCCCAAACTCCAACGGGGTATGCCCAGATTCGCTCGGATCCACCAATGCCTTTGGGTATTATAATAATAATGACGATTCAGCATTTCAAAGCTGTGGCCTTTAGGGGTAAGTTTACCATCTTGAACCTTAACGAATCTGGCCTATCCCAGACAAATCTGTTTTTATAAATAATGTTGAAGTCCCTGAGGGATCACATTTACCTCGGGACAAAAAATAATAAATAAAGAATAATAATAATAATAATAAGAAGAAGAAGAATAAAAGTGAGGGATCATATTTACCTCGGGACAAAAAATAATAATAAATAAAGAATAATAATAATAATAAGAAGAAGAATAAAAGAATAGGAAGGCTGCAGTGCTAGTGGGTCTTGTTAGGTCAGTGGCGTTGTCAATCAAGTGGACCGACGGACAAAGCGATAACTGACCAGTCCAAGCGAACACTGCTCTGGTCAATTAATCAGCTCATGTGCCAATCACGCCAGTGACAGTTTGACAGCAGCCATTGGCTCCATCCTTTCGACTGTCAATTCCAATTCAGGTTTATTCACTGAATTAGACAGGCAGAGAATCCATCGGAATTCTCATCTCTCTGTCTCAATAATAAATATATATATATACATATATATATCTGTCTCAATAATAAATATATATACATATACATATATATATCTGTCTCAATAATAAATATATATATATATACATAGATTTATTGGATATATATTATTCATATACATAGACTTATTCATTTATTTATTATGAATGTATTTGCCACAATATATGTGTCCTGCTCTGGCAAAAGGAGGCGGAAGTCGCCAGTGATAAATCTGATGAAATTAGATAAAACACAAAATTTTTCTCTTATCATTTTTTGGCATATATCAATAAATAGGATCTCATATTATACGGAAAAATATTATTTTAGTAATATTTCACCTATTTCATGAAAAATTTACACATAAACTTTGCGACCTATCTCAGGTTTGTATGAAGATAATAATCTTTGCATGCGTTTTTCTCGAAATTGTACTTTCGAGTAGAAAAACATATAAAATTCATATCTCTGGAACCCATCCAGATAGAATAATAATTTTTTCAACATTGTAAACAGAAATTATTACTTACCAATTTTAGCACAAAATATACTAAACTAATTTTTTGGACAAAACCCTCCTCTTGCCAGAGCAAGGCACATTTATTCAGATTTCAATCCTTCATCTTTAAAACAAGCTAAGCCTTGAGGATGACCAGATGACGAGAGAACAATATGGACAACATTAGGCTCCAGAAGGTAGATAACAAGATGGATTACAAGATGGTGGTAGGCACCTTCAGGCAAGATAACAAGATGAATTTAGGCTCCTTAGGACAGACAACAAAACACTTTTCATTTGCCACGGCTGTTCTATGGTCCTATACAAATCAACTAATCATCGTCGTCATCATCATCACCACATCATCATCATCATCATCATCATCATCATCATCATCATCACCACCATTATCATCATCATCATCACATCATCATCATTACATCGCCTTAGATGTTAAGTGGAATGATAAGGAAGCACATCTGTAACCTTGAGCATAGCGAGGAATTTATCAATGGCCGCCTCTTCCTTCGGAAACATCTCGACAGTCGCTTTCCTGAAGGCTTCCACTCCACCCGTATGAAACGGATAAGACCTCCGCTTGCCAGGCTCACCAAGATAAAGCTGTTACAGTGCAAACAGTAATTCAGCTGTTACGGATTACATATTAAATTACAGGACAATTACATTACATGCTATTACAATACATTACAGTATGTACTGCATTACATTATGCTGCATGCAATTGCATCACCTAGTGTACTACATTAACAACACTTTACATACTATTACCATACATACTATTACATTATATAATATTACATTAAGTAAGTAATTAAGTAAGTATACTCTTTATCAAACTAGTTGAAGCACTCCGAAGTACAGACATCATAAGACAAATAACAAATCACTAAGAGTCATTATTACGATATACTCTTACGTTACATACAATCACCCTACATACTACTAGATTATATAATATTACATTATTACAACACTAATATTACATTACATACATACAATTACAATAATACCATTAAAATAATACTCTAGCAATACCAGTATCACACTAAATACTCTTACATTCATATGACTTTGACAATAATTTCATTTTAAGCAACCACCAGTTGATGCTTTAGCTTTATAGAAGTCATTCGATTACATTACTGTTAATGTTAAGATTACTGTTACACAAAAGCATTTTTTGTGTCGTTACATTGTAGTGTGCAGCATCTTGACCTTTGACCTCATAAAACATATCGCTTTTAATCTTTCTGGTGACTTCTAGATTATCGCTATCAGTTTATCGTACCACCCAGGTACGTTAGGTCTCTGTGGCCACTTCAAACACGTATCATTTGAAAGTACAGATCGCAGTCAAGTCATGCAGTCCGGTCCAAACAATTCAAATTAAAATAAAAACTAATCACGAGATAAAGTAAAGGCAGGTCACATTGCACTTTCAACACGGTCTCAGTAGTGACTTCACTAAACGATAAAGAATTATTTTCATTCAAATACTTTGAGCTTTCATTGTTGCATTGTTGAAAGATAAGAAAGCCCTTAAAGAAGAAAGACAGTCCCTTGAGCATACACCAAGGGCAGCCATGTTTGTGAAATGTTAGCAAATTCGTTTTCTTAGCCTTGGCATACGAGGCTGGGTGGCTAGTACTCTCCCTCACCACCTGGTCTTCCCACCAACACCGTGCAGCCACTCAATGTGGCCGAGTTTTCTTCTGGCACAGGTGGAACCGAAATCTTGAAATAAATTCATATCCTTGCAGGGATTTGAACGCGAACTCATCACACTATCAAACAAGACGCGATAATACTTGTAATTGTAATTGTAAAATTTCTAAGGCGAATGACCAACCAGATCGAATTCGTCGATGAGGTCGACCCACTGCAGTTGACCGTCTGTTAGCTGATTTATCAGAAGACGAGGAACTGTGTTGTTACGCATTTCACCAATGTAATGTACTCCTACAATGTACATAACCGATGTAATGTACTCCTACAATCAATCAATCAGTCTGTCAATTAATTAATATTCGTTTAATCAGCTAAAGGTTGACATAGACGCATAGTTAACGTCTAGTAATAGTCCAAGGGGCAGTCGATGAAGATATTTTTCCTACTTGGGGTTAAATAAAAGTTTATTTTAAATCTTGGTTTTGTCCATATCGATAGTCATCGTATGTTGATGAAAATTCTTTCTTTTTTAAACAAGTGAATTATTAGATCATTTGCCTAAGTGCTTGTATAAGAGGCAAGGGATAAAAATCAATTAAATATTCTTGCAAGACATGGTTCGATACCCGTAGCCCCTGTAGGTCGACTCAGCCTTACATTCCCTGGCAGCTGTAAAATGAGTGGGCGCCTCACACACTGTGTTCAATAAGATCACGCAATTTGTACCATCATGTTTCAATGTTTCAATTTTACTTACTGTTCTTTGTCATTGAGCTTGTGAATAAACACGAAAATAAAAAAATCTTAAAAATAAACAATATAATAATAAAAATGTCAGAAAAACACTGTCAAAAAATATCGTAATACTTGCCGACGTCGAATTCGAATCCCTTTTCGATGAACGTGTGGCAACATCCGCCGGCCTGGTCATGTTGCTCCAGAACAAGGACCTTCTTCCCAGCCTTGGACAGAGTCCCTGCAGTCGTAAGTCCACCAATGCCACTCCCAATCACGATCGCATCCAACTTATCCGGAATATGTTTCATCTGGAAACCTGTTGACAGAAACATTTCAAACAATATTTAAACTATAACAGAATAAACCCAAAGAAATTTTTTAAATAATTTTTAAAATACAACTCAACAAAATACTAGCAATATAAAACAGTCAAAACAAAAATAAAAAAACTGACAAATTCACACTTTTTTAGAGCAGAACAAAAATAATAATTATGAAAGGACAACAGCTTGGAATAAACTTTGTGCTGACATCTATGATTTTATTAGTAAATTAGATACTAAAACATTACATACTATATAATTATGAAAATTTGAGTGCTTCTGAGTAAATTACCTTGAAGGGGAGGGATGCTATATAAAAGCTCCTTAATACTAATAACACCTCCTTAATTAGTAATAATAATACTAGTACATACTGTTAAATAACATACAACTACATTCTATTCTATTCTATTTCTGATGTACAATTATAAAGCCTCTCATTCAATTCTTTGGTTGTATATATAACTTTTTGTTTATTTGTTTTAATGTATTAATCTTGCCATGTACAGTGCTGTGCGTTTGCTAGTGCTTCTCAATATAGGATATACTTACTTACTTATTTACGGACTTATCAAACGCCTCTCACAGTAGGCCTACAACCTAATCAGAGGCGCTTCTTATATAAATACTACATTGGAAACGCTTTGTAAGGGATTGCCTGATATAGTTGTCGCTGTGGATAGGCCCGTAAGAATTTTTAACTTACTTACTTACTCAACGGCCCGTTTTCCCACCTTAGCGCAACATAAATAAACCAGGCACATTGTAATGTACAAGCGCTTATACTGGCTTACTTCGACATGCAAACTATAAACCCAACCATTCGTAACAACCCTTAACAATCGCTTACCCTGCTTTAGGACCTTATCCCGCAACTTTTCGTCCGTGACGAGAGGTTTTAGGGGTCTTTTCCATTCCGATCTGAAGGGATTTGCTCCAGGTTTCGGCGACGAAAAGAACCACGAAAGGGCGAAAATAAAGACATACAGCAGGAATGCGCCCAGCAACAGCCCTGGATTCGACGCCAGGTATTGTATCGCTTCAGTGATGAAATTCATCGCTACGAGTTCCTCCTGGTCAAGTCAAAATAACACTAAAACTCCGGATGAGGTCCTCGGAAATTCAACTCATGAACCTCTTCTGGCTGAATCACACAGTCAACTGAAGTAAGCTAGGACTAGTAATAACATAGATTCCTTGGGCTGGACGTAGTAATGCACTATTGGCGCCGTTATATATAAGAGGTCGTTGATTGGCGCTATCTGGCAGCAGACCGTTTACCAAAATTATAATATTGAACAGTAATGCAGCATATTTAGTGAAAAATCTATTTTAAAAAACTTTAAAATTTACTAAAGCTCAAATAAAGAAATATATTTGATTTAAAGGCCTGTATTTGTGTATTTGAAGCACTTTTTCAGGTCAGGTCATTCTTGTCAGTTTATGACGTTTTACAAGGACCATGTAGAGAAATATGTAGTCTGTGGCTGTGGTCGTTATTCGGAACGCGTGGTCCGAGTGGGTCAGCTGCTGGGACCATTGAGATATATTATAGGCACGTGTTATATGTATACCTCAATGGCTGGGACCCAGTGCGCTGCCTTCGGTAATAAAGAAAACCAAGCGCCCATACACTTCAAGATGTTAACTTTTGGAGCTCAGCAAAGTAAATGGGAGGATGTTTAAAATTAGAGTTTCTTTTTGCTCTTTGCATTTTTTGTCAATCTACTGTTCTTAAGGACTGTGACCGCCCTAGTACCTGGACTGGCAATACCCAGGGCATTCACTGTGACCCAGGGGAAAATACGAGTCTCTCTCTCTCTCTCTCTCTCTCTCTCTCTCTCTCTCTCTCTCTCTCTCTCTCTCTCTCTCTCTCTCTCTCTCTCTCTCTCTCTCTCTCTCTCTCTCTCTCTCTCTCTCTCTCGTCTATCTCTCTCTCACACACAGGAATTAATAAAAAAATCAAATGCAATTAATTATTGCTTTTACATTCTTGTACTATATTGTTCTTCTTCTATTGGTGTTCTAATGTTCTGCATCCACTGTTCTTCAACTATTTATTATTGTTTATTTCATTTCTGCTTTGTTTTTTTGCAAGTAAGAACAGCACAGAATGTGTTGGGAATTTAATAGATCTATTCTTCGCACTCAATGCATTCAAGTAAACAAAAACGCAAGTGATTAGGAGTGTATTGACTCATAAAATCGGAAAAGTTTCTGACATGGAAAGATACACACATCAAATAATATAATAATATTTTGAACATGAAAACATTCTTACAAGAAACAATAGGAAATAAAACTGAATTAGTCAGAAGCCTCAGTATCAGTAAGACTGCGAAATTACAGGTTTAAAGAACAGTGTCAGTAAGAACAGCTTTAACAAGAACACAGTCAGTAAGAACAGGTTTAATCAGAACAACATCATCAGTAAGAACAGGTTTAATAAGAACAGTGTCAGTAAGAACAGGTCTAATAAGAACAGCACCAGTAAGAACAGCTTTAATAAGAACAGTGTCAGTACGGAATGCAACAAAGCGCACAATAACTAATTTCAATTTCAGTCACAATTAACCAATTTAATCCACCTTCCGATAGATAACCCGCATTGTAAGAAGTTAATCGCCAACATTATCACAGAAGCACCATAAGGACAATTGAACAGTTGTGAAAGCTCAGTTTAAAAGCACGTTGGGTCCCCGTCAATATGGTCATATAGAATTGTTAAAACTATCTCAAGCCAACGTTACTCAATGCATATTACTATAATCACATTCTAACCGTCACTACTTTCATACGATACTAAATATTAAAATCTCAAGCGATTTCATAAAAAAGCCTACCATAGGCCATATGTACAAAGCATTTCGTTAAAAGCAGTTGTACTTGCAAGGTTTATACAAAGCGAACAGTCAGTTCTCCGTCATTAAAAACTGAAAACTCGTCTGTTTCAGCTTGCTTACCCTCTGTCACTCGACTCCTGGTATTCATGACTTAGGATTTCAATCAGGCACTTCTAAAGGACAGTGAATCTGACTAACATTTCAATCGATTGATAATTAATGCGTTACGATGATGGTGCTAAAAAAGTCAATACATTAGATAGCTCCAGCATTTCTGAAGTTTTGGTAGAGTTTCACCTTATTGCATGCATTGCAATGTCATCTAGCATGTGCCAAACATATTCCTCATCATGCACAAACGATGATGAATAGCCTGAGAGGCAGCCATGGGTATGAAGCATTAGCGAAGTCCATTTTCTTAGCCTCGGCATATGATGGTGGGCGGCCAGTGCTCTCCCTCACTGTTTCATCTTCACACCGACAGTGTACGGTCAGTGTACTGATTATATAGTCAGTCAAAACAACAGGTGGTTGGGCACCTACTACACAGAAATAATCTCAGACCAACATCCTCATCTTTAAAAAAATGTACAGCATTAGTTTCTATCAATCTGTTAATCAATCATTCATTCAGTCGTCAAGCCCTCAATCAGTTAATCAATCAATCAATTACTTAATTAAATAATCAATTAATTAATAAACCAATTAATCAATGAGTTAATCAATGAGTTAATCAATGAGTTAATCAATGAGTTAATCAATCAATCAAGCATCAGCCAGTCAATCAAATGTAGTCAGTATGACTACTATCTTCAGCAAAAACAATAATCAGATATTTACTACAATTAATTTTAGCAAAAGAACTGATACAATTACAGCATAAGATATTGCCTTTCGTATTATAAATAGAATCTCCATGTAGAAATGTTACCAGACAGTCAATCGTCTAGGATAATTAACCACTTCAGACTTCATAAAGCTAATAAACATAATTTCAAATCATGAACACAAATCAGAAACATAAATCAGACCCCATAAAGCTTATAAATATAATTTCACAATGGCTTCCAGATAAATGTAACCAACGATCAGAAGTTCGTTGAATATGACACATTATGCAATAAACGAAAAATTTGATCATTTACAATCAATTGCTTGGAGAGAAATACTATCACACATTAATGCTCTTGTTTAAGTACTGCATTGAGTTACTGTTAGCTTTTACCACAGGTCAACAATTAACTGCTCAAGTAAATGTTTTAAAAAAAATTGTCGGTTTTAGCTCATTACAATGGGAGACACTGTAGAGTGTGACAAAATATTTTAGCATTTCTACGACTTGACCGCTTTTTATGCTGGCATCACAAAAAGCGAGTTTAAGCCAAAGCTCTGGCATAACAAAAGTGAGTTTCTGCCAATGCTGTCATCACAAAAAGTGAGCTTCTGCCAATACACAATCTCTTGACAACAAATATCACAACAATAGCAAATGTAGAACCTGTCACCATCTTAATGTATGGAATGAGACGGTTGACTGATTTAATATTCACTCTCCTTCCTTCCACTAAGACAGTTTTTTCAAAAACAATAGGTGTTCAGAATACAGAGCTCATACCATTGCATTGAGTTTTCTGGTTTATCGGAATTCGTTCTGGATTCTTCTCCAGTGGATTGATTTCTATTGCAACTTCACCTGAAGCAACCACTGACTGATGACATTAAAATAACAGTGCTAGAACAGTCACTAGATTAGATTAGATTAGATTGGATTAGATTAGAGTCCACATTTAACATGAAGAGTCTCGTTTACAAACGACTTCGTTAATTATGACATGAATCCCAGGTAATCTTGTACAGAACTGTTCGAACATCGTTTATGAGCACCTTCACAGAACCTTCGCAAGACAAACTCTGAGCTAAAGTGATCTTCCGCTTAGACAGAAAAGCACTAATTACGACAGAAGCAGCACTGCAGAGACACTTTCGTAATTTGCATAATGTAAATGTACAGTAACAGGACAACATTTATGTAGCACTGTCCGTGACCTCTTTGAACCACAATATACATACATATGGAATAATCAGTATCAGGTCAATTAGGTATTACAGCTGCAGAGAGTCACTTGTTGAGATTGTGAGCATTACAAATTCTTCTAATAATAGTAATAATAATAATAATAGTAATTAAAATAATAAAAATTGTAACCACTGTCATAGACAGTCTGTGATTTCTGATTAAAACAGAAGGAAAAGATCTGCTGGCCCTAGTGAGTAAGAAAAACTACAGTACATGGTAGTGGGGCCGATAGTCCGCAACGGCGATGGGAGGTTTCCACATTGCTACCAGCAGTATAAAAATAGCTGGTTCAACCAGTCCGAGGAATCAATGCCGCAACCAAATCCACCTCCACTTGCTCTCAAATAATTATGCTTGTAGGCATTAAATTGCATCAAAGTAACATGCCCCAAAAGGGAAATCAATGGGGGGTGGGTTAGGTCACCGCCATAATAAGACAACTGGTTCGGGCAGGTTTTCTTTCCTATAAAAGTTTCGAACAGCTATGTCAATGCGAATGCGCAAGCTCCCATCTCTTCTCGGCCATAATTATCAACCCTGCTCATGTACTACATGAACTATTACCCCCCCCTCCCCCCATAAAACCAGCTATTCTATGCGTCCTCGTGCCCATAACAGAGTTATATGCGCTGCTGGCAGTTTTGGCCCATAAAACATTTGTTACTAGGATGATTTACTCCTGAATGACCAAACTACTGTAGAAAGCACAGTTTGAAAAACAATAGAAATAAAAATGCAGCATTAGAGATCACAGGCCATTGTAGAATGTAGACCAGAATGCGGTTAGAATGTAAACCAGAATACGTGCAGCAATTGGTGCAATAAAGGATATACTTACTTACCAGTTTATGCCTGGTGCATTAAACACAGGCACTATAGAAGTTACTATTTACAATTACAATTTTTCCAACCCCCCCACAAATTGTGCCCTGACAGGTATGCTACCCCTTGATTTTCGGCAAAGGCAGTTTCACCTTCAAACTGTTCATTGTTATGGATCGCACGAATTGTGCCGCTGCGTAAGCGGCGTTCAAGTTTTAAATCTGTGAAGCCGTAAGCCAAGTGAAGAAGAATCCGCAGATAGCTCCGAGTCCCGTCAGAGCCCAGAGGTCTCGAGTCGCTTTGTTCACACGAAACGCCCTCATGACATCGACCTGTAATCAAAACAATGCCATGAATCGACCCCACACAATTAATAGAACTGTCTAATAAATACACCTGAAATGACAACACTCGATCATTGGATGCCGTGACTCTTGCAAGGTTGCCACAAGGTTAATAAAACAAAAATCCAAGACTTTCCATGACCTTTTCCATGACTTTTAAGACTTATTTTAGACGAAAAAAACCTACTTTCTAACTGTTTTATCGACTTAATATATACCGAAATTTTAAAATATAGTTAGAAATATGTCTATTAATGATTTTTCCATTTTCCATGAATTTCCATGACCTAGCTATTTCAAATTCCATGACTTTCCACGACTGTTTTGGAAAATGCCTGTTTTTCCAGGTTTCCAGGCCTTAAATTTTTCAAAGTCTAATTCCACGACTTTCCAGGTTTTCCAGGATCCGTGGCAACCCTGCTGGGCCTGCACACAAACAGTGTGGGCCTCTCGGTCAATGCCCGTTCTGTTGGTTCTGTCAATTGTCTAACTTGGCTCAGGTCTAAACTTGTATATATATACGAATCTGTATTTCACCAAGCACTGTAACTCAAAACCCAGGGTAACCAGAAGTTAGGCAACTGTGGGTAAGCCACTTCACACCTTAAATGGCATTTCAAAATTGACAGAATGCACAAAACCGAGTTGTGAATTCAAAAGCAACAAACCAGTCACCAAAAAAGGACACAACTCCAACATTGTCCTACCTTACCCTACCTACCATATGGTAAAACCATGCAATGACCCAATCCTCCTCACCCATCCACCCTGTTTGCAGATCCACGCAGCGGCATGCTTCTCAATGAGCTCCGAAAACAGCGTAACAATCGTCCAGATCAGCTCCGGATGTCCGTTCTGCAGACACTCGTTCGCAATTCCAGACGCTATCGCAAAAAGTGCCACAATCCGGCCCCACGTGACGACGGAGTGCTTGAACATGAAATCGCCAACCGACACCAAAGCCTTTCTCACGGCCACCTCCGATTTCAACGGCAGATTGACCTGACGCGAGATGTTCTGGTAGAGGGTCGGATAGGTCGCCTCCAGCCGCGCCCCTATCAGCTGGATCTCACGCGAGACGTCTGATATCGAGGGCGCGACCGTCGGTTCGTGGGGCGCATCGCGGTCAACCACTAGCCCCGAAAGGCGACTGTATATGTAGTCTTCGCAGAGGATCTTGGACTGTTCGACCGTTTCGGCCATCTTTGGCGTCTGCTTAAGGCTGAGGCCAAGGACCGTCAGAGGCGAGTCCTTCATCATTGACTTTGTTTTCTGCATTCCGTCGATCGCTTTGTTGTAGATGCCAACGCTCGTGACGCTTTTCTTTGGCGGCGTCTCTGTCGAAGTCATCGCGACTGTTTCGTTCTCCTAAAAGAAAAGAAAATCCTTACATGATGCCATTATTACTGTAACTGTGGGAGCTCAAAATTGTATTGTATTGTATTTATTAATTGATATAGCGCCGCTCACAGCAGTGGCCATTCAATAGCACTCCCAGTGCGAGAACCCCTTGACAAGGTTTTGAGGAAGAAGGCAGTAGGAAGAGACCCAGAAAGAATGGTAACACGCAGAGAGGAGGGAATGGCATTCCATAGGGAGGATCCAATGGTGGTAAAAGATCCATGGCCCAATGGTGGCAAAAGATCCATGGCCCAATGGTGGCAAAAGATATTGTAGTGGTTAGCATGCTGGACTGTCAACTGAAAGGTCGGAGGTTCGAATACCTGCCAGAGCAGAAATTTTTTCAAGATTTCAGCTTCAGTTTTGCCCCTAGTCAATTCAGCTATAATGCGTACACTGGTCATACACTGTCGCCGGGAAGATCAAATGGCCAGGGAGAGGACAGGTTGCCCGCACTCATATGCTGAGGCTAAGAAAATGAAGTCGCTAACATTTCATACACACTACAGGCCTGGAACAACCTTCCTCATAAAACTAGAGCTGAGCTAGTCAACAACTGTTGCCTATCCCCCCAATGCATCAAATTTAAGATTTTAACTTTCATACGGGAATTGCCTCTTTTATCTGGCTTACTCTGCACATCTTTGCCTTATCTGCTCCTTTGTTCGACCGATCCGGGTGCTCTTGTTCCTAAAAAAACTCAGCACAGAAGTGGTCCTGTGGGCTGGAACAACCTTGCTCATAAAACTAGAGCCTATCTCCTTCATTGTTCCGCAACAGCTTAAAATCAAGGGTTGAACGAGGTTTCTCCTTGTTGGGTCAAGAGTGCCACTGACGAGTTTTTCCTTGAAGTTGTGCTTTACAAATTCTCATTCAAGTATGTATGTATTCACAGCAGTAAAGCCTACTTTTTATTATTAGTAGTATTGTTATGGTATTATTATACACTGGCATAAATTTTTTCCAAAATAATGTGGGGCATGGGGGTCTGGACAATCAGAATGCAAAACTGATGGCATCATGTGCACTTTGGTGTTACGTAATACATATGAAATGGTGCGTTTTGTTTGCATGTAATTTGTTTCATATTGAAGACTTGAAGATATAAATAAATCTTTGTTTTCATTATGGAATTGCTGAGGGAATTTCAGTTCTTTGTCTCTGTTTCTGAAGAAGTTTTTAATATTAAATTTTCAAGAAATTCTCCTCTGAATTTTTGGGGGCAATGCACTCTCCTCAGTTATTGGGGGATGTGCCCCAGCTGCCTAGAGTCTACGCCTATGTCGTTATATATTTATTGAGCACCACTGCCACTAATGACCAAGCATCAGTTGATGGTGCTGAACAAAATTTAGTGAGTTAAGGACTTGCTCAATATCCCTAAACAATAACCGTCTTGGGAGGGGGATCACACAGTTACAAGGAATCGACTTCCGACTTCTCTATGCTCTACCATCCTCCCCAGTGGCATCGCTTTCTTTTACCTTAAAGCCGTCCTTTTCCCTTGGGTACCTCACACTTGGAGCACTTCTGAAAGACTTATGCTGCGAGAAGGTCTTTATAAATGATCAAATACAAAAAGGCAAGCACTCTAACCAATCGGCTAGCGTGACCCATTTTGGACTCTGTTTAGAAAACGTTTCTGTTGAGGTGTTTAAGCAAATGCGCTGCCTTTGACCCTACTTTGTAGTAAATGCAAATCAGTATCTATTTTATGCAATAAATTCTAATCAATCGTAACATAGTTTCATTGCTCTGTATGTGAATGTAATATTGTGACTAGACCCAATCAAATTTAATTTCATAATAACCTAATTAACTAATTTCATAATATTTTATGTAATTTCATAATTTTCATAATTGAACTTCTTCTCATGACTCGCTCATTGCATCAAGCTGGGGACCTTCCTGCATCCTTTCGCTGCTTAAAGACAGTCTTATTTACTCAAGTCTCTCACACTGGGAGCGCCTCTGATTGGTGTAGCACTGTGAGTGGCGCTATATAAATTTACAGATACAATACAATAATTCCTGAGACACCACATGTTCAATACACATAAAAAATCGATTACCTCAAATGATATCAATCATAAATTCATAAAAAATCTTTAACTCCTGTCAAAGTTGACTCATTCCACCTACTCAACTGATGAATGAATATACACAAAAACTCGCCTTTCATTAAACGAGACTACTGGGTATTTTGGGGGCAAGTCCGTAAAAGATAGATCGCCCTTCCCAAAGGGCATTCTTCAAAGTCATTTTTATAAGGATTAGACTTCTTTAAATTTCAAACCCAACTGAATCGTGCTCCATCCCCCCAAACAGACACCCACGGTCATGACGGAGCACTTACTTTTATTAGAACAATCTAATCCGAAAACGCCACACGGAAGAAAAATTATATCCTTGCGACCAAATAAACTCCGATTCCAACAACAAAATCACTGGAAACTTTCCTTCGCTCAACTAAAAACGATTCATCGATACGGTCTGACGCAGTTTTTCCAGCATTTTATGCTAAATCGGCATTTCTAAGAACTTACACGCCGAAGAAAATCCGAAAAACAAGCTCATGCAGAAAAGTTTTGGAGTATGCGCGCGCAGCATACATATACATACACATATATATATATATATATATATATATATATATATATATATATATATATATATATATATATATATATATATATATATATATATATATATATATATATATAATGGGATTTAAAGACTATCAATGTTAAGATGTGTGCACGAATAAGACCACGTCCTGCGCTGGGAACTTATGGCTGTGGTCGGCGCTTATATTATCTGCTTGACTGACGTTGGAGAGGAGAGTTGATTGTTTGGAGTGTTCGGTCACGTAGGTCAACCATCCATGATTGGTCATTATGCAGATTCGTCAATGTTCAGAGTGGTCCTGCCCTGCAGACATTGCAGACAATATGGCGTCAACAAGGAATGTCTTTATCATGACGACATGGGATTTTAATGAGGGGAGTCGAACCTCTAAAACAGTCGGATCCCGTCTTGCAACTCTAATTTGAGATCCAGTATACCCGAACAATAGGGTAGCCTAAACCCGTTCCTTAAATATGTTTTTGGTAGCAATAACCAAATTATGAGTGTTTCACACAATAATGTTTTATCCGAATATGCAATAGCAAATATCCTCGTAGATTTGTCAGATAAACTTAGGTTTGAGATTTGGAAAATTTGGAGATCCGTCACTTCTGGATAAGCAATTTAGCCAATGCTCCGTAGTCCGTACCAGGGGTGCAAAAAACCAAACTTTTTTCAAAATGAAAAGTTGGTTTTTTGACAAATTTTTATTTTTGGTTTTTTTTTGGTTTTTTGGTTTTTTGTTTATAAGATTTCCTATTTCGGATCATAAAACTCATAAAATGACATAATACAGTTCATATTAATCAGATGCATATAAATGAAATTAACTAGAACAGTAGAACTGTAGAATGCCATAAAACGAAGTTAACAAAGACCATACAACAATAATTGGCAAGAGAGTTGAAGAAACGCCATTTTGGCATTTATAATTTCTAAATTGTAAAAAACCAAAAAACCAAAATTTGTGATTTTTTTTGGTTTTTTGCAAAAACCAAAACCAAAAACCAAAACCAAGCCTTTAACAGCCCTGGTCCGTACGTATACTTTCAATATCAGCTGATGCCATACGCTTGCAACTTTCAAATGGCGCTTTGGAAATAATGTGTAGAGATCGTAAGCTCTAGTGCTATTTTATTGTAATTGTGATTTTTTAATTGGGAATTTATATAGCGCCGTTCATAGAGCAAATAATCACAGCGGTAAACAAGATTAAGAGTCAGTGGCATGCCCACGCAGACACGTGGAGCCAACCAACGGATTCCCGTCAACATAGCATGGTTGCTATTATTATTCTGTTGGCGCTTCTAAGTTTATTCATTTTCGTGTTCAGCTTACTTTTTATACATCATAGGCTATACCTACACCTCTAACTTGAGAACCACTACCCGAACAATAAGGTATAATTGACAGTTGTTTGTTTGTTATAAGACGTATGTAGGCCTACACCAGAGTGCGGATATACAATTGGTTTAATAAAGAATATACTTACTTACTTACTTACTTACTTGACTCGGTCCGCAACTTGACATCGTCGAATAGTTGCTGTGTACACGTAGCCTTATTCATACGGATGTGCTCTATGTATACGCTCTATCGCCTGCACTCCCTCCGTTCCTACATATGCGGGCGTGAGATAAATACAGAGTAACCTAATAATGGAGGCTTCTGCCAGATAGCAGCTTTAAACATTAAGGGCACATGCAGTGCCCGACTCATGCGTGGGGGACGAGGATATTCTCTATCACTCCAGATACGTCAACGATGACCTTGCATGTAAGGCGCAGCAGTAAACTGCCTAATTCAGTATCTCTGCTGATATTATGTGAAGAATGTGCCATCTCTGGAGACTTTCAAATAATAATAATAATAATAATAATAGAGATTTGAGTGCCGTAGTTCGTAAGCAGTCGATGACTCGAAGCAACGATTCAGAAGCTTTCAAATCACAGCCCAGGACTTGTCTTTTTATTAAAGTTTCATATGAATGTCATTATACATGTAGGTATAATTGGTATGAAAGCCGCCTTCTACCACCTGCGCCCACGGGCCCATAAAAACCACACAAATCCCTCCGGCAGATGGCATGATGAGGAAAACTTTCATCATATAGGATGATATATCGGATTTCGGATTGAGGATAATGTGTGATTGTAGAATATTATACCTTCAGACCTTCTGTAGGCCTACCTCGGTCTCTTCACTCGATGGTTGTCCGCTCTGCCGCCAGAGGTCTTCTGGTTGTTCCCCGCATGCGTGATGCTACCGCTCAATCCAAACCCCTCTAGCTGGAACCATCTTCCGCAGAAACTGCGGCTTGAGCTCCTCGGCCTTCCTCTTCCCCTTTTTCAGAAACGCCTGGATAAATTTTTTTAGTGACAGCACTGACTTAGGAGCGACTCTGCATCTCTGAGTGGCGCTATATAAATGTTCAATTACAATTACGTTAGATATCGAAAGAACTCGGCTAGACAAAGTCGTTCAACGAAGACTCAGATGGTTTGGACATGTATTAAGAGTACCAGTTGACCGAATTTCAAACAGTACACTACATGCAAGATAAAAATGAAAAAGAAACAATTAAAGGGGAATAAAGGCAGACCAAGACTACGCTGTATAGATAGGCCTCCTAATATAAATGAGGACATAGAATCACTAGTAGACTACTACTACTGCTGCTGCTGTTGCTGCTGCTGCTGCTACTACTACTACTATTATCATCATAATCATCATCAAAAAAAGTGATGATCATCATCACTTTTATTATTTTAAACTTAAAGGAACGCTGCAGCTTGCAGTATTAGCCTATAGATGCGATTTTGTATTATAACTGATCCAGCAGGTGTCCCCTTTCGGCCTGCACAGACTGGTACTTGCCTGCAAGCACTCTGAAAACCTAATTATAGGCTTTATTGCTCGTCTATCACTTCTAAGGCTCTCAACGTGTTTCAGTTTAATGTATTCAACATATTGCAGTCCGTTGCACTATTATCTAATAATATATATATATATACATGTATATATATATATATATATCCGCACTGGTGTGTATGTGCAGCCTATATTATTTTATTGGGCATCATTAATTTTTATATATACTGTGTATATATATATATATATATATATATATATATATATATATATAGTATACGCAGTGTATCATTAATTTTTATAAACATATGCCCAATAAATAGGTTATACGTAGGCCTACACATGGATCCAATGCTTGATGATAAAAATATATTAGGCTATTAGATCTGTCTGTCTGTCTGTCTGTCTGTCTGTCTGTCTGCCTCTGTCTGTCTGTCTGTCTGTCTGCCTGTCTGTCTGTCTGTCTGTCTGTCTGTCTGTCTGTCTGTCTGTCTGTCTGTCTGTCTGTCTGTCTGTCTGTCTGTCTGTCTGTCTGTCTGTCTGTCTGCCTCTGTCTGTCTGTCTGTCTGTCTGTCTGTCTGTCTGTCTGTCTGTCTGTCTGTCTGTCTGTCTGTAAAAGCGCATGCAATTAGACTGTATCATAATAGATGTGGGAATAGGGCGGAGAGATGTTCTTCTTTCATTTGAACCTCGAAGGCTCTTTAATATAGGCCTAATCTTCTTGCGTATTCAAAATAATGGCTATGACATAGTTTATAAAAAGCGAACCTTTTGTAAGTGCGTACGCTTGATGATCAAGAAAGGCATAATTATTAATGCTTTCATTGCAACTCTAACAATAATAATATTCGTTTATTAATTCAAACTGACAAGTGCACAGTATTATTATATGATATAGTACTAGTGACAGATGGTAACAAGTTTAGCAGGAGTCGAATGTAACTTTAAGGCAGCCTGCAAGGGGCCCATCTGTCCTACTGCTCATTTTGCATTGGACACAGGGCCCCAGGGAGCTGAAGGTTGCCTCAACCTTAAACACTTCATGCGTCAAAATCAGCTTATCGGTCCTCTTCTCTCTTTGTTCTTCTGGCAACCGGAGTTTGTTCTTCACACTGCAGTATCTTGGACCAACCCTCTGCCTTGACGCAGCGCCCATGAATTAGCTTGTGCCCCTGCGCTCAGCGGTTGAGCAGCGCTTCAAACGGGCAGCGATCGCAAATCCCATCCCGATTCCTCCTCTTCCCCTTACCTCCATGATCCATCGCCGTTTCAATTCTAACACCGTCAACCTTAACTGTGTGAGTTTCAGCTCATCTTACCAGTTGCCTTTGGATCTTGACCTGGCACCTATTTTTAGGCCTACAGACAGACAGACACACACACACACACACGCGCGCGCACACACACGCGCACACACAGACACACACACACACACAAATACATACACATGCCGATCGACTTTGTTTTGACTAAGCGTTGTCAATAAACTGGTTCCCGAGACTTCGCTTTTTGAGCGCTGTATAGAAATCTCAAGATTATGATTAGGATTGAGAAAAAGATCTCACCCGAACAATTAATTGAAATTAGGCCTAATGGAACAGGGTTGATGCCCTATACGGTCGCTCTGGCACGGTCTGTACACGGGGACCTCAAATAGCGTGGCACCTATTCAAAACTGACAGCGGTGATGAGGTATTTCGCCGAATTATTCTTTGAAAAATGATCGAGCTATAGAAAACGGTTACATTTACACAAAGAAATTTCTGAATTGACGATTGCGATGGAAAGGTGGAGACCGTTACTAAAAAATTTGGCGCATAATTATGGAGTTTGAATCTTTTGCCAAAGCCGTGACTGGTGTGCAGCATTAATGACAGTGCACTTTTGGCGTATTATCCTACTGTATAATGGACACAATGTACTCACTCAACCGTGTCTTCGACTCTCAGTCATATTTAGGGCCTATACTATCAGAGACCTATAGGCTATAGTTCTCGTTGCTGGTTTTGTAGATCGCGTTTGATTTTAGAGCTTCATTTAAACAATTTATCTAATTGAAATTCCTCGGTGACAATTCCTTGATGGCCACTAATTAAGACCAAATTATTATTAATAAAATTATCTTGTATATCTGAGGGATTTAAATTTTTCATAATTATAAACCGCGCATTGATGAAATGCGCTAAAAGAAACAGACAGAGCGCAGAGCGAGACTCGGAGGGCCGAGACACAGACGAATCCCCCTCCGAAGAAGGAGAAGAAGGATGTTGGACTTTACTTTAACATTTCTTTTTAAAGTAATTTCTGTTTTTTTCTATTCGGAATTTGGATTAAGTCGAAGGTTACTCTACTCTTATCGCCGTACTTTTATTTACACGCTGAATTCTAAGGCTACTTATGCTACAGCTTAGTTTGAACGGTTGAATGCGGAAGACACTCGAAGGAGGCCCCCCTCTTAATAGTAATCACCGGAAACGGTGAATCATTATCGGTTACGTATTGAAAAGGGCGACACAAAGGTGCTCCGAGTTGACACCTACATACATTACGTGTTTAAATTTCCAGATATACCTGAGTACTTGAACAGTTTCATCATTGTGTGACGGTCATTTATGCGCAGAGCAGTTGTTGTCGAGAAACGGAGATTTTAGTTTTCAGTTTGACTTTTCCGTTTAAAGAGTTTTAAGTACTGAATATAAAGTTTACAAAGAACGTGCCTTATACATTGAAGCCAGTCGCAATGCACGAGTACAAGGTAGTGGTTCTTGGGAGTGGTGGTGTTGGAAAGAGCGCACTATCCGTGAAATTTGTTTCTGGAACATTCGTCGAAAAGTATGACCCGACAATCGAGGACTTCTACAGGAAGGAGATCGAGGTGGACGGCGTTCCGTCCGTCCTAGAAATTCTGGACACAGCAGGCACCGAGCAGTTCGCGTCGATGCGGGACTTGTACATCAAAAACGGACAGGGGTTTGTCGTTGTCTATAGCATAACGAGTCTTCAAACATTCCAGGATATTCGAACTATGAAGGAGCAGATAACGCGTGTCAAGGGAACTGGACAAGTGCCGCTGCTCCTCGTTGGGAACAAGTGTGACTTGGCAAGTCAGCGCGAAGTTCCGATCAATGATGGAGTTACGCTGGCACAGCTGTGGGGCTGTCCATTCATGGAGTCGTCGGCAAAAAGTAAAGTTAACGTAAATGAAGTCTTCATCGAAATCGTTCGGGAGATGAACTGTGTACCTGTAAAGAAACACGGCGGTTGCTGTACGCTGCTGTAGACTGAGGCCAATGTAAGCCTGTTTTAATTTTACACAACGTATTAATATTCGTCATAATCGTAAACTCAAAATTTCCAGAGCGCAACTCAGACTTCTTCACCTGGTTTAGTCATAGCGTGTGTATTCAAATAAGGTGAAGAAGTAAAAATGTTCTCTAAACTTCATGTGCTGTCTGACTGAATTTTGATGGGACAGAATGAGTATCTAGTGGTATCAGACACTAGTGGGTTAGCATACTCATTGACAAATTGTCTGGTGTTGAGACTGTTGACCACATTCATGTTTCCATCTATTTGTCATCAGTTTGTGAAACCAGCTGTTGTACACTTCACCCATGTCTACTGAACATGCAAGTTAAAAAGGCACAGAAATGTCTGGTTGTAGGCCACTGTGGTGCCCTTACTGTCGGACAGTATTATTATTGTTATTTTTATTACAAATTAATTTATAATTATATTAATTTCTATAAAGGGCAAGTTAATATAACTGAAGAAGAATAAGAACAGTCCTTTAAGCTAACCCTGAGACAGCCAAGGGTATGAAGTGTTAGCGACTTCATTTTCGTAGCCTTGTCATATGAAGGCGGATGGCCAGTCCTCTCCCTTACCATCTGATCTTCCACACTGACAGTGTACGGTCAGTTTACTCATCACAGCTGAGTTGGCTATTAAGGGGTGCAGGTGTAGCAGAAATCTCGAACCAAATTTCTGCCCTGACTGGGATTTGAACCTCAGATTTCTTGATTGACAGTCCAGCATGCTAACCACTACACTATCGAGCTGAACAGGTAAGTCAGCAGACAGCAGTTGTCCCTAAGCTTCGAGGCTACGATGGTAGTCTGGCTAATATGCTAATATCTACCTTGTTCAGACTTGTCTTCAAAAGTTTATGGCGGTTTGAGTATAGTTCTAGTGTTTTTGCTATTACGCCCACGTCGGTGATTGTGTTTGTTATGGTACCAGTGATGCAAATTAGTTAATACTGAAGTTCTTGAATCTCAGGGAGTCATGAATTTTTAAAGATTCTGTTGCTCGGAAATCCAACCGGTGTCATACATACACATACCATCTGCCTGACCTTAACAACAGAACTCTATCACAAAGCCTTTTCAGTTTATCTAGTCTCCCCAAACTATGACCGACCTTTCCTTTAATATTGCAAAAACGAAATTCGAGAATGTAGAGCAAACTGTGTTGAGACAGCCTTGGGTAAAAAGTGTTTAGTTGCCATCTGATCGTCCCATTGTTGATGTACCAGTGCAGTGAAGAGTTTGTTAATGTACTGGTATGGTTTAGTAAACAGTGGAGTCTACTAGAGTACAGGAATGTTGGAATTTGTGCTGTTGTGTTGGGGATTTGAACCCCCAAGGTTTGATAGTCCAGCGTACTGACCAGTTCAACATGGTGTGTTGTAGAATGACTAATTAAATGGACAGCCGATTAATTATTGGCTAATCAAGGGATTGATGCTTTGTGAAATCAATTTGGATGAATTAATTACGGAACTGAATTAATAATCTGAGAATGAAACAGAATGATTTACATGTAATTGGTGAGGCCCACAGTTCACTGGAGTTCAGGCATGAATCATATTGTCTCAGGGGTGTATGTGACTTTGGTAGAGCACAATTACCTACCATGGTTCAGTTCCGTGTATTAAAGTGGACTCCATTTTCAGTGTCTAGTAACAGCAGACAATTAATATCACTGGTAGTTGTAACTAGTAGCTTCTATTGTGCCGGTGTCTAATGCACAAGCAACCAACTGATTACACTCCAAAACCAAGCCGTAATATGGTAAATATCAGTTTTAGACAACTGCTTTTTTGATGGTTAGTACAGCAGTACAATGCTTATCACAAAGATACTCAGGTACATAATGTGGCCTATGTGTAACAATCAGAATTGTCTGGTTGTAAGCTACAGTATGCGGTTTTGTTACCAGACATTTACTGTACATTTACCATGTACATCAATCAATCAATCAGTCAGCCATTTATTGAATCAGCTTTACTTTCCAGCCACAGTACTGCATAATGTTTTTAAGGCCCATTCTTAGTAGGCCGTTTGGTACTAAGCAATTAATAGGGCGTTTGGTATACTAGGCAATTGACATGGACTTAATTTGAAACCGCCTGGATCGGAGGAGAATTTGAATTTTGAAAATGCCAGGTATGTTGTGGTTTCCCCGTTTCCTGCCTGGTGTGGTTCTGCCCTTGCAAACAAAGACCAGGTGTGCTGCCTTTGTTAGGTACACCTGCCCCTTATCAGCCTGACCTAAACGTTGTTTACTCTAGCCTGAGGCTTTCAATGAGCCACCATAAAGATATGTTGCAATTGGCAAGGAGGCCCCGTGGGGATATGGCCTGACAATCGCATAGACCCAGCTTTGTTCAGTGAAAAAGTGTGCCAAAAACAGAAACTCTGTGAAATTTAACCACGAAAAACAAAACATATTTATGCATCCTCTGATGCTAGCTGTTGGATTGTAGGACTTTGTATGCCCGATGGGTTAGAGCATTCGCCTTGTAATGCTGAGAGTAGGGGTTTGATCATCCTTCCCTGAGACGTTTACCATGTAGGGACCTTGAGCAAGTCCTTCACTCACAGTTGCTCAGTGCCATCAATCGATGCTTCGTCATTAGATAATGATGCCTAATAAATGCATAGTAATACTAGTTCAAGATAAGCTTGTAGCATTGGCTTAGCATACAATAGAAGCAGTTCACAGAAAACGGAATTAACTTCTAGGCTGACACTATTGTGCAAGTCTCAGGTGGAGAACACGTCGATGATGATGATGGTGGTGAACCGTCCATGTAAATGTGAGAATTGACTATGCTGTGGTTGGTCTAAATTTCTTGAGTAAGTTAGAATAAGTTTCCTTGCAGCCTACAACATGAGACCTGAGCACTGTGGTCTTTCCTTTACCTGTAGTCAGTAAGCACATGAAATCCTTTTGTTTGATGGTGGCTTTCTCTGTCAAGGTGTACAGTAGTTTAGTGGTTAGCATGTTGGACTGTCAACCAAGAGTTCAAGGGTTCAAGTCCTTGCTTGGGCAGAAATCTGTTTCAAGATTTCTGTTTACCTATGCCGCCTAGCCAGCGAAAAAAATAGAGGCAGCATTGTTTTGGATATGAGCGGTTTCAATAAGTCTTAGGTTGGGTTGGTCAGTGATGTAGTGGTTATTATGCTGGACTGTCAATCGAGAGGTACGGTTCAAATCTCCGAAAGTGTAGAAATTTAGTTTGAGATTTCTGCTTCACCTGCACCCCCTAGCCAAGTCAGCTATGACGAGTACAATGACCATACACTGTTGGTGGGAAGATCAGATGGCAAGGGGAGGACTGGCAACTTGCTCTGATAAGCCGAGGCTAAGAAAATGACGATGGTAGTGCTTGGTACTAGAGTTAGGCCAAAAAAAAATAATGGTGTGTTTCCGGTAACAGAGTTAAAAAACTGGGTAGGTAGGTAGGAAAATAATTTTATTTTGGTAAAATAATTTTATGCAGTGATTTCCCAAAATTATGCCACTGCCCATTTATGCACAGCGGAACATGCTGTACCAAAGTATGTATTTTCTATGCGAGTATTAAAAATGCCTTTTTGCAGAATGTATTTACAAACTGCTGTAGAAAACAATCTTATTTATTTCAGTTTTGCTGACATCGTTTTTCTTGCAAGGTGAAATGGAAGGGGCAGGGGTGGGGAAGGAATTATGGATTATGTACATTAAATACATTAAACAATAAACGTGTAGCAGACAACGGCTCTTTAGGAAATATGCATGGGTGGTAACGTGAGAAAATCGCTGACTTTTTGGTGTCTGTTATCTCCTCAACATCATACATATGTGTAAATTGTCCATGGGAAACATTGAGCCCATTTATTGTTATAATATTATTAATGCTGCATAGAAAGAAATATGGTTTCCTAACATCGTCTGCTAAGGAGACTGCTTGCTACGAAGATTGCATGTTATGAAGACTGGTTGTTAAGGAGACTAGTTGCTAATGAAGGCAGTTGCTAAGCAGGACAGTTTCTAAGGATAACTGTTGCTAAGGAAGGCGGTTGCTAAAGGGCCAAGTCTGACTTTGAAACTGGTTGCTAATGAGGCTGACATAGAGGCTTGCTACAAAGCTTGGTTGCTAAGAAGGCTGGTTGCAACGAAAGTAGAATGCTACGGAGGTTGTTAAGTAGGCTGATTGCTATTAGAAGGCTTTACTTTTATAATGGCACGTACAATAATAGGTATTAATAACCCTGTCAAATTACCCTGAGAAAATCCACCACTTTCGAGTCTATTACCTCCCTCTCCCAAACTCCACACTTTAGCCCTTTTATTGCTGTAATTTACGGCACCATTCTTTCCATTGAAAGACCGCTAGTTTCCGAACGTCTTTGCTTCAGTGAATGCCCCTATAATGTCGCGATTCTGCATCACCGGTATGCAAAGGCTTAATGTATGTGAAGTAATAAAAAAAATTTTTTTTAATTTTCCGGGAAAAAATTTTTTTACAAAATTTTCCGGAAAAAAAATTTTTTACAAAATTTTCAGAGTCGGGCCTAAAAAAGTGAGTCGGTCGGGTTACCGGAAACACACCATTATTTTGTTTTGGCCTTAGCATAGAAGGGACTGCTCTCCTTTTTCTGTTGTCTAGTTTGATGAGTGTCTGTTGCAATTTCAGTTGCCTTTGCGTGCATTGGCCCTTCGCTATGTAATCTACTTCCCCCCCTTAGTTCGCAACTCCACACTATCTGGTGGCCCTGATACTTGTTTTCGCTACCTCAGAACTTGTCTTTATTCTCGGGACTTTTCTCTGGGAGCACCTCTGATTGGTGTGCACTGTGAGAGGCACTCTATGACTCTTTAAATACAATGTTTAATACGGTTGCGTATCGATAGTCCGAAGGTTCGATAGTCCGAAGGTTCGATAGTCCGAAGGTTCGATAGTCCGAAGGTTCGATAATCCGAAGGTTCGATAGTCCGAAAGTTTCATGGGAAAACATATTTATGTATAATGTACATTATATGTATATAATGCATATATACGTATATGTTTGCATATATATATATATATATATATATACATATATATATATACATAAGTACATATATGTACATAAATACATATATATATACATGTACATAAACACATACATCTAAAAACATGTATAGTATACACATACATATAATAGATACATACATATATGTATATACATACATATATATATATATTCACATATGCACACATAATAATATTATAATATATATATATATATGATATATATATATGATATATATACTTATATCCATATATATATAGCATATGTACATGTATATAGATATAAATACATATGTATACAAACCTGCTTATATATACATATAATGCACATATACATATATAGGACTATATATGTACATATACATATATATGTTTTTCACCATGACACTTTCGGACTATCGAACCTTCGGACTATCGAACCTTCGGACAAGGAATTTATCAACGTAAAATACGGGATTACCCATAAACATATATTTCTACATAGGCTATAGGTTTTACCATGCAATCTTCGGACTATCGAACCTTCGGACTATCGAACCTTCGGATTATCGAACCTTCGGACTATCGAACCTTCGGACTATCGACCTGTTCCCGTTTAATACAATACTATGTGTTACAGATGGCTTAACTACTGAACTGTTTCTAATGACAGGTGAAGGAGTCTTCCTTTGTCGATGGACCGGGCTTCTTCTTCTTCCAATTTTCGTGGAGTTCTTTTCAGCTGGATTTGGATGCTTTCGACACGGTTTACCAGTTTCAGCTGGGACTAACTGAGTTTACCGGAGACCTACCAACCAATCACCTAACCGAGTCATCTACGGCACATATACCCACACGGTGACTGACTCGGTGACAGTCGGCTTAGTTATGAAATACTGTCATGGCTGGGGGAGTTTACCGGCGGCCGAGGAGGCGTTTACTGTTGTGCATAGTTTGCCTGTTTGTAATATTTGAACCGTGTCTTTAACGTGACTGTATGGTGATTAAAGCCGCGACCCAGTACTACTCATGCACTGTAGGTTCTGGGCTGTTCAGATTGAGGGGTCGCCAGCGTTGGAGTCTTGGAGGAGCCATCTGTTTTACCTTAATGTGGGACAGCGATGAGACTGTTTTGGACACGACGCAGGACGATTTGCTGAGGAGACCGTTTTATGTTTTTTTAAGAATGATGGTTGTCAAATGGCATCGTGTTTAAGATCTTGACGGTGCAGGATGTGATTTGTGGTGGGAAGCTGTTGGGTGGGGTTGAGGAAAGACCCCCCACTGGTAGGAGCCAAATGAATGTTGATAAGCATTCCTATCTGGTGAGCTAATCAAATATATATATATATATATATATATATATTAGATCTATATATATGTTATATATATATATACCGGTAGATATAATATGATGTATGTGTCTGAACCAGTTTCTGGCAGATGCAAAACTGAGGGGAGAAACTACACCCCATTGGGAAGATAGTTTGCATGAGTTAGGGCAGAAGTCATATAAAGGGGAACACAACCCCAGTGGAATGTAGTCTGAATGAGTTAGGGCATGAGCCAAATAAATGAGAAACACATACCCCATTGGGAAGATAGTCTGAACTGAGTCGTACCTCGAGCCAAGTTGGGGAAAACTCTACCCATTGGGAAATTAGTCAGAACGAGTTAGGGCAGGACCCAAACAAAAAATGCTCCCCATAGCACCCAAACCGGTCGGGGGAGGATGTTCTTCAACCTGCCCTCAAATCACATCCTGTGTTGGTCAATGCCTTCCTTCACTGCAATTATTATCTGTAACATTGTTTTGGATGCAATATTTCTGTGGGCGTAGTTTATCTGGCTAATTCGTCTAATCTGGCCTAAAATCCAACGGACTCAAGGTCTCGCCCCGTGTGGCTTTAGCCATCATCTCAGCCACAATGAGCCATTGGGTGCCTCCATTTTAACTTATTTATGATCCCTGGCCTCTGATCAACCAACTGGTTCACATCTCTGGCCAACGTCTATTAATTAAGACAAGATTTCCCATTAAATGGTTTTGCTCTGCATAATTCACATTTTTGCAGACGAACATAAAATATTATATATTTACATGCATATATAATTATATATTTTATATATTTATATATATATAATTATCTGTCCGCAGTTAGCTATAATATATACATGGTAAACTGATACATGTAGTTTCATACAAAATTCATGTGAACATATATATATATATATATATATATATATATATATATATATATATATAATGTGTATATTTAGAACACGTGCATATATATCTGTATCAAGTGTAGACTTAATTATATACTGACACTTGATATATATTTATATAGTGTGTACATGTATTTTAATCGCTTACAAGTGCAAGTTAAAAACAGACCTTTGGGGCACAAGTGGCTGAGGAAATGTCTCATGCAAGTAGGTGTGTTTGCCTGTATATACATACATATGTATGTATGTATGTATATATATATTATGATACGTGTTATGTACATGACGTGGTTGTGTCTATATGCCTGTAGATATTTGGCACTGCAATAACAGTCTGTTTCATAGAGTTAGAAACTAATTAATGATTCATGGAGAAGTATGTGTTGACGGCGTCTGCTGCGATCCACTTCAGATTAATGAGAATTCATAAATCACTACGTGTAATAGTCACTTACACGTATGTATGGGAATGTTGATGTATCTGTGTTAATGTTTAGCCGTGCATTTACCTACATTGAGCGCCAGATGATGATGATGATGCGGTTACCATAGCGACTGTTACCATGGTAACGAAGTGTAGCAGTGGTTTTGTTTGCCGATAATTGCCAGTCGTGTTCGTCTTGCGTCGCCCGAGGCTTTGAAGTTGAACGCTATAGCCACGTTGTTATTTTAAACTGTATGCGAATGCGAATGCGTTCAGGTGAGCTACAGAACCACACGATTGTATTGATTGACTGGATTTGAGTTCCAGTTGATTGTTCCAGTTGGCTTACCTGATTTCGATTTCAGTGTTGCGTCTAAAGTGTGTTTATCCGTTACGTGTAAATACCGGCTTTCAAGAACGTCCTACTGCCTGAATAACCTGTAACTGACAAAGATTAGCATTATTTTAAAGTCGTCGTCAGCTGTCCGTAGTTGCGCTTATGTAAATCTAGGGAAACCCGATAGAAATTGTTTTAGCAAGTCTGTGATTTTTTATCGACAAGCAGCTGACGAATTTAGCCGAATTCTAGCCGAGTCTTGGTTCTGTTTTAAGGGCATGTAACGTGAAAGAACTTGAACATTGTGGTGTGATGTCATCTTGCGGTTAGGTTCGTAGACAATCGGAAGCGAGACATAACAGCAACCCTTGACCTAATTCGGTTTATAAATTTTTTCTATTTGTTTATGTTATAGATAAACTATTGAGGCATCTGCTTTGAACTAACCTTAATTTCTCCTTGAGGCCTCGCTTGTGAAGAGTTGTAATGGCAAAAACTGGTGTAATGTGTATTCATTTTGTGGGACACGATGGCAAATTGATTAGAGGCTCACCTTGTAACACAGTGTTAAGGGTTTAGCCTCCTCCACTGAGGCAGTTACTGTGTAGGGACCTTGAGCAAGTCCTTCACTCACAATTGCTCAGCGCCATCGATTGATGCTTGGTCATTAGATAATGGCGCTTAATAAATGCGTAATAATAGTAATTTTTGTAGCTCATTTTGGTCACAAAATTTCATCACAACATTTGTGGTAAAATCATGGCAATTTGTAAATTGTGCAGTTGGTCAATTTTGTAGCTTAGTTGGAGACCAAGTTTTGGACCCTGCTGACAGCCATTTTGTTGGCGTAAATGTGTGATGATTTTCCTCGGTTTCGAACTAAGTGATTCAAGGTTTGTGATAAAACTGTAGTTTTCACCATGGAAATAACCTACAGTTTTCATGCCATAGGTGTTAACGGGTTAATATTGAGCCACTTGGCCTTGACTTTTTTGGCTATGAAGAGATTGGGAATCTACGCTTACAGTGCACCCTTATCAGTTTACCCTTTTCAATTTACCCCAGCAGTGTATGATCTTCTTTTGTATGCATGTACTGTGATCTAGTACTTTTTTTAAATCTGGCTAAATGGACTTTGTGCCAACATAAACTAACTGAGCACTTCTTCTAATACACAGGATTCAGTTACATGTATCAATTTCAACGACATGTTTATGTACATATATACCGGTATTTATATAATGGGTGGGTAATGGTATATATATATGAAATATCCATGGTTGTACTGAGTTGACATAAAATGTTTATATATTAACATTAATAAATATATATGATATTCATACGTCATTGTACTGATTTGCCATGAAATTATAGATATATATTAATATTAATAAAATATAATTTATGTTTGAAATTCAGCCTTGGATGTCCTTATTTCGCATTAACACTTTAACGTGAGCTCCCCTGATTTCCCAGTCACTTGTTGTTAAAGTGTTAAAACTGGTGTCAGACACAGTGAACTGCTAGTTAATTTTTACTGGCTTATCGTTTTGTTGCTTTTACCAGCGTGTGTTTTTCTCTTTGTAAACTATTCTCTTCTGTCAGTTCAAGTATGATTATGAACAGAGCTTTGTGGCTCTCAGTTTGCACAATGCACAGCATTACAAGTTTCTCATATGAACTGTACACATTACCAATAACCGCTTAAGAGAAAGTGCTAGTAAGCATCATCTATCAGAGCCATTTCTTTTGTTTCTGTGCTCACTCGCAAGATGCTGTATGAGATTTTTCTATGCTTCTGTTACAGGATGCTGTGGTTACAAGTATATAGGAGTTTTGTGGAGTCTGATTAATTTGCCAAATGTTTTGACCAGTGTTTAGTTTGTGTGCTGATTTTCTGTTCAAATATCTACCAGTGTAAAGTCATTGCAGGACTCTTGCATAAACAGTTTAAGAACTAGCGGTGTTGAAGAACAAAGTTAAGCTTTAAAAGCGCACTGTATAGACAAGCACACTGTGCCACTTTTTATTTCTTGTAAAAAGTTTAATAGCATAGCACTGATATGTGATCGCTGAAGCTTTAGTTTTCATTTAACAACTTTGAAGGATAAATAGTGCAGGTCAGGATAAAGCTTTAAATGCAATATATTTCGTCTGAATAGTCGTAGGTCATGTCCGTCTGCTTTGTGTGCTACTTTCAAATAGATGTGTACAGCTGTGTATGGGTGTAGTGTTTGCAAAAATACGTTACGCTTACGTTAGCGGAGTAAACTGCTTATAAACAGGACAGTGCTTCGGCAATGTTTGCTAGAAGCAGCTCAAAAGACAATCACCACGATTAAAAGAATGCTCGCACCTGTTTGTATCTGTGACTTAACCATGTTCAGTGATTGAGACTGTTGCAAGGTTTTGGCATTTTAAATAGATACATGTAGGCATAATCTTTCTTTCTGTGCAAAGATGTCTTTTCAACAGTTGTGGAACATCCTGAACAGTTTCGTTCCATCTGCTTAAGTCGTTCGTTCCCCACAAAAACTGACCAAAGAATAATTCGGTCCATGACTGGATGTTTTAAATCCGTTTTCTAGGTCTTCCTTATGCACAGGGTCCATATTCATTATGAGAATTTCTATAGCGCCTCTTCAAGGGAACCACTCAGAGGCGCTCCCAACCCGAGCACGGCCAAATAAGACCATCTTAAGATGAGAGAGGAATGCCTGAGAAGGTGTTCTAGGAAGGGAGCAGAGCGTCAAAGGGAGACCATTCCAAATCGAGGGGCCAACCACAGAGAAGGCATGGTTCAGCCAGATGTGCCTTGGATGATCGCCTCCACTCCTGTTTTAAAGATGGGTTCCTTGTGTAAGTATCTGAAATTTCTCAATGCCACACAAAAGTCACATTACGGAGACCAGCTTATTCACTCGTGCCAATTTGATTGGCCGGTTGTTAGCACGGTGTACACTCTCGCTTCTACGTTTGAGGTTCAAATCCCCATGCCCGACAGCTTATTGAGAATTCACTGTGAAGTGGTGCAGCCTGACAAGTGAATACTGTTCTGTTGTGGCATTTGCATCTAAGATCTTTCAATTCTAGGATCGAATCATTCAAGGACATGACATTGACAGGTTTGCGACAAGTTTGTGCCCAATAGGTGGCACGGGTTATAAGACTTCAAACTTTTTTTAACAGGACATGTTTTTATTTCAGTTAAATCAGGTTTTGCCGTCTTTATTTAAATTGTTATTCATGAGATGAATTTCAGAGTAGTTTGACCAAGTAACCCATTGAGACGAGGTTGTCCAGTTGTAATAACGCTGTTGTCTGCTGCTTGCTTTCATTAGACATTGTGGTCAAGAGTGTCCAGTAGCTTCCTTCGATCCAAAGATTGTAGGACCAGTTCCTGTACAGTTATGTAAAAATTATGTTTTAAATTAACAAATTAGGTCAGCTTATGTGATCACGCTTTTCGAGGAGGACGTTAGAATTGCACGAAGGATTCCGGACTCGGTTATTCTTTCCCTTTCTAGTTACTTGTGTTCTATTATAATTGTTGTATAGCTGAATTGTTGATTCAAACCTCTTCTTGTGATTGTAACGAGGAACGTTGCCTGTTCATCGAAAGCCAGAAACGAATATATATATATAAGTGTATTTTACGTTTTACTCAACTGAGCATCAGGTACTGCAGTTTCGTTAATAGGATTTTCCTGGAAGACTGAGTTCGACTTGGCTTTTGGTCGGTCTGGCTGCGTCTCTTTTCTACAGAGTTCATGAACTATCTCCGCCATCTGCATTTTCGACGTCGAGTTCGTAAAGTTTTTCGTAGATCATTAATGTACATGAAATGTGTTTTTATGATTTCAAATAAAACAGGTTTTGCTTTCTAGTTACTGGCTTTTTGTCTACAAGCCCAAGAATCCTATAGAAACACTACATTCATGGCAGACGTAGTAAAAGTTAACTCCTTTACACTAGTACTAGCTTTTTTAGTAAAGACATTGCCAAACAACTGGATGTCCCGCATTCTGTATTATTTATTTACTAGATGTTTTCCCGTCCTAAGACGGTAAAAATAACTTTGACGAGGATACCATGGGCTGCATCACAGTAACCCTTCTCATGGGAGGCTCAAACCTGTACTTTGCATTACAAGGCAAGCGCTTTATTTGGCCAGATAAATGCAACATTACCTGTGAGTTAAAATTAATGCACACACTTAGCATCAGTCGCATAACAAGTAAAAGCCCTGCTTGCATGTTCAAAATGACATTTAGAAAAACCTTATTCTTCCCGTGTTTAACACTGCACACCAATAGTAGGCCTGCAAAGAAGTTCATTCACATGCCTGTCATATTGTTTCAACCAAAAATTGCGGTACGCAAAGTAAACTGAGGCAGCATCTTAACGGAGAATCGTATTATCGTGGCCGATCTCCACTAGTCCGAGTTCAAACAAAATTCGTGCTAGACCAACGAGAAAGTAAATCATGCAAAGTGTTCAGCAGTCGCCTAAACTTGAAACAACGAACAAAGCCGAGGTCTAACAGTCTGTTGCCCTAAACTCGACCGACATGAATCCAGTCCTTCCTAAATGACAGACGACAGCTGTTTGGAGAGAGTGTCTTCAGATGGCTTTCCGGTGATGCTCTGGTGGAGCGACCATGTAATCGTTGACACTGAACAGATTGTTGGCTGACCTTGCCATGTATCTAAAAAACCACGGACACAATGTGTGTACGTACATTTATACGCATGAATGTATGTATGCATGTGTGTATTTATGTATGTACGAATGTATCAAGACACTTAGTAATGCGCTCTGCTAGCCATGGAGATATGCTGGTGCCACGTTCCCACACTTCAACTCGAGCTCGTCGTGCCTTTTCATGAACCCCCGACCTATCGGATGACAGTCCAGCATGCTAACCACTACACTATCAAGCACCCACTGTAGACTAACAGTAACGATAATTTCTCTGTAGGCTTTAGATTTTCTTGCTTCGTCTAGTTCTGGCATAATAACCCGTGGCAAACTCTAACTGGTGCCTTGTTCAGGCTAATAATGGAGCAACAGAAGTTTCTCGATAGAAAGACTGAAGGAGAAAAGTTGATGACTGACTTTAGGAAGTCGTGGATGTGCATGAGAAGCAGCTGGACGCTCTTCTCATCCAGCGGAGTGTACGCCAGCATTCCTCCGAGCTTCACTACAACACAAGAAATCCAGTCCATGAGTTAGGCATGACGGTACTTAGACAGTCACAAAAGAAACACAGTTCAACACAAAGACAGATACTAATACACACAAGAAGTTCACAGATAGACACACAACTATACAGACCGACAAACACAAAGATAAACAGACACAGAGATACACACAGGAAGATAATGATATACAAACAGAAGAACAGCAGTCCTTCAGCTAGCCCTGAGGCAGCCATGAGTATCAAGTGTTAGCAACTTCATTTTCTTAGCCTCAGCATATGAGGGCAGGTGGCCAGTCCGCTCCCTCACTGTCTCATCTTCCCACTGACAGTGTATGGTCAGTGTACTCATTACAGCTGAGTTGGCTAGGGGCACAGGTGGAGCAGAAATCTCAACAGAAATTTCTGTCCTGATGAGGATTTGAACCCCGACCTCTCAGTTGACAGTCCAGCATGCTAACCACTAAACTATCACGCACCCACAAAATACATGTACAGACACACAGAAAGATTATCAAGACAAAGATCCATGCAGGAACACACAGAGCCAAGTCAGACATACATACATATAACTGGTTATTGTCTCTTAACACTTCAATGACAAGCTGCATTGGTTTCCCAGTCGCTTTTAGTACACTCTCGCCATTAAAGTGTTAAGTTGATAACAGTCCTCACTGTTAAGTTCATAACACAACCATAACAGCAACATAGCAACTGGAAAATCTAAAATTTCACACAGCAGACTTCAAGTCTCGACCCGGACATAATCAGAGATTTAAATCTCTGGACCTAGCTGGGTCTGTACACAGGGACCTTAAATGATGTGGTGTCTATTCGAATGGGTAGAGGTGGTGAAGGACCTCACTCGATCACTTAAAAATGACTAAGGTCGAGGCCAAACGGCCACATCTTACTTACCGAAAAGCCGAAGCAGATGCGTGGCTCCATAGATCTGTGACATTGGTAGGTCAGGATGCTTGGCCAGAATCTGAAACATCAGAAACAACAATAGTGTACAGTCAGTGTACTCATTATAGCTGAGTTGAATAGGGGACACAAATGAAGCTGCTCAATGCATCATGCGTAGGGACCCTGGGCAAGTCCTTCACTCGCAATTGCTCACGAACTTTAGCGTGAAACTCCGATTCAGTGTCCGCGCTGTAGTCGGGAGCGCCTCTGAGTAGAAATCTTCAAGAGGCGCTATAACAAGTGCTCATACATACATACATACACTACACTATCAAGCGACCCATCCAATGACCAAGCATCAGTCGATGGTTCTGAGCAATCGTGAGTGCTCAAGGTCCCTACACAGTAACTGTCACAGGGGAGGAGGATCAAACCCATACACTCCGTGTCATAATGCAAGCTCTCCAAAAATCAATCAGCTACCTTGTCCCACCAACATGGTACCCAAGGACAGGCGAGAACAAACACTGACCGAGGCCACTTACCTCTGCATACTGTGGCCTTTCAAACTTGTAGAGAAGCTGTGTGCCGAGCATGACGTTGAAATACTCCTTGATGCCCTGGGTCACTTCTGCGATTGCATCCCTGTCAAAACAAACAACTGAATGCAATCAACTCCTTGATCAACACAATGCAATCATCATAAAACATACATACTGGTCAATCAATTTAGTTAATTGAAATTAAATTCTAATAAAAAAACCAATATGAAGAGCAGTCCCATTGGTTGGCAGCCATGGGTATGAAGTGTTAGCAATTTCATTTTCTTAGCCTCGGCATATACAGGCCAGGTGGCCAGTCCTCTCCCTCCCCGTCTCATCTTCCCACCAACAGTTAGTGTAATTATAGCCAAGTTCATTACGGGTGCACAAGAGTCGAAATTTCACAACAAATCTCAGCCCTGGTGAGGATTCGAACCACCGACATTACAACGGACAGTCCAGCAAGCTAACCACTAGACTCTCAAACGAATGGAAACCAAAGAATAAATAGGAAATAAATAGATAAATTTATTAACGTAGTAAAACAGACGAATTCTTTACTTGTGCGGATTGTTCGCCTTTGCCAGTTTGGCTTTGACGAAATCATCGAGAATGTTGTCGACCGTCACTTTACATGGAAGCTGGACCAACTGCAACACATTGATTAATCAGTCGAAAGATTAATTAAATAATTAACAATCGAGAAATAATTAACAAGTAATGCTACGAACGTCTAGATCGTCAATAATTTGATGCATCAAGTCAATGGTCATTGGCTATTTGTTATTATTATCATTATTATTACTATTAAGCATCATTATTGGAGGGGGAGCTTAGGGTAATGGTAACACTCCGGCACTAAGAGCAGATCCTCCCAAAGGTCGACTCAGCCTTTCATTTGCGTTAGTAAAATGAGCAGGACGTGATGGGTGCCTAGCATGGCTGCCAAAAATAGTTAAATTCAACTCCTGTCATAGCTTGTGATCATCCATTCATATTACGACTTGTAATCATACTGTGTGTCAGTTTGAAATAATAAATGAAGATTATTATTATTACGATCTAATGACCAAGCATCAATCAAATGCACTGAGCAACTGTGAGTGAGCGATTTGCTCAAGGTCCCTACACAGTGACCGTCTCATAGGAGGAGGATCAAACCCGTACTCTCCAAGGCACAAGGCGAGCACTCTAACCAATCGGCTACTGGTGTCCCACTGTTGTGCTACATAATAAATGTTCAATTAAAATTACAATGACCTGTTTCTGTCGTGTGATGAGATCCCAATCGTCCACCAACCACGGCTTCAGTTCTTCTGGAATCTTGATCCGAACTTCGATTTTCGTCAAATAGCTCTCCTCCTGCAAGCAAACCAAACACACTACAACAAGGAATACTTCAAACCATATTTAAAACTTTCAATACAATCCTTCTGACCAGATCTTAACTTTCAGACACCATCAAGTAATTTACAATACAAGGATTGCATTGCTTGTGAATAAGCAAGCTTAGCTTTAAGCTAGTGATGTAGTTTTGAAAAATATTTTGCGTGAAAATTTTCCAGAAATTTTCCACAGAACCGGAAAAATACATTTAACTCATAATGTCAGATTTCAGTATGAGACGACACTAGAAAATTTCTGTTTTTTTAAAGTTCCTTTAATTTACAGTATTTCTGTCAATGCAGGCAATGCTCACCTTGAAAGAATTAAAATTAAGATTAAGGACTGTTCATTAGAGGTTCAGTTTGATATGTTTGATAATCGAAATATGTTTGATATGTTGTTAGTGACAATCGAGATATCTTGAACTAGATAGCAATCACAACTGCCTCTAGATTTTACTATCTGGTAATGGGTGACCCTAATTTAGCGGGATACTTATCCCTTCAGGGCCCCTTGTTACCCTGACGATGAAAACTGTTTGATTGTAAATGCACTGTTCGAAAGGTTTACAATAAATGATGATTGATTGATTAGTTGTTGGGCCTTGTGAACACATTGAACAGTAAGCACTAACACTGCCACAGTGCCATCTATTGATTAAACATCAGGAATAACTACCCGGTACATCCTTCTAAGATAGTATAGAGTGAATGATGTTTAAACATATTTATGCATAAATTAAATTGTTATTTAGTAATATTATATTGATGGAATTGTATATCGGAAAATTTTTAAAAAAACACTGGAAATTTTCCGAAAAAATATGAAATTTTCCGGACAATTTTTCCGCCTCACAACACTACTTTAAGCATTAGAAACTTAAAGATCATAATTACAATAAGAAATTTTGATGCTTAACTATTAATTTTTGCTCGATAGTGTAGTGGCTGGCATGTTGGACTGGCAAGCGAAAGGTTGGTACCTTTGCATTGAGATTTCTGCTCCACCTGCTCCGCTGCTCCACCTACCCATCTCAGTTATAATGAATACACTGACCACACACTTCGGTGGGAAGATCAGAGAGAGTGACGGAGAGCACCAGCCTAAGAAAATAAAGTTGCTAACACTTCATACCATGGCTGCCTCACGACTAGCTTCAGGAACTGCTCTTCTTACTTGTGCAAAACGGCATCATTGTAGATTGCCAATTATCAAAGAACAACAAAAAATGTGAATTTTCAAATTCTTTCCAAAATAGAAAAACCCAGTTGTGCTTACTGTTTCCACTGTTGGGTCCATTCGAGCTCTCTTCTTTTTCGGAGGATCAGTGGCCGAAGGAGGCGCGCTCGTCGAAGCAGACTCAGTCTACAAGCATAAATAATGGTTATGCATTTATTAAGCGCCACTATCCAATGACTATAGTATGCACGTGGTGTTGCGATCGGATGCCAGTGATGTATTGGTATGTTCTGTGCCTTGTAACCGGAAGGTTGCAGGTTCGAATCTAGCGACCTTGGACACCCACAACTGTCTGTGAGGAAGGCAACTCACTCATCTCATCCCCGGGTGGCATAAAAGCCAAAGGACCTGTCTTCGGGCAGAGAACTCATCATCATCATCATCATCCAGTGACCAAGCATCAATCAATGTCGCTGAGCAATTGTGAGCGATGGACTTGATCAAGGACCCTGCACAGTAACCATCTCAGAGGAGGACGCTCGAACCTGTGCTCTTCGCATTTCTAGCCGAACCACAGACTAGTCATTGGCTCAATTTTGTCACACTAAGATTTACTGCATCTGGCATCGAGGTACCAATCACCGACAGCTCTTCATTATTATTATTATTATTATTATTATTCGAATAGTAACAATAATAGAATAATAATAATATCAACGATGGTGATGGTCTGCTCACAGTGACTTCTGCAGTGACGTCTGACTGTCGAGTGCGTTTCTTGCGAGCGATTTCCGACAGCGGAACGTTGTCAGCTCGTTCGGACGCAGAGCTTGAAGTTACTGCAACAAATAGCAACATCATGAACATCGTAGTCGTAATTACATATTTATGTAGCTCCTCTTCAGAGAAAGTCATCACTCGCTCCCAACCTAACGACAGAAAACTAGGATTGAATTCAATGGTTTTAAGTGCATATGGAATAGCGGTGAAGAAAGACCATTGGATGATAGGCAACCTATTCCAGAAAGTTCAAACGGACTTCATATAGTGAATTACAAGTTACTACTTTTAAAGCTCTGTCAAAGGACCTGAAACATGGCTATCTGAAAGACCTAATGCATTATAAAATACAGTAAACCTGTACTTTCTGACATTGCCCACCTTCCAAAGTTCAGAAGTGCACACGACCATAAGACAGAAAACATCAATGGCGCTCAGCAAATTATTGCGAGTGAAGGACTTGCTCAAGGTCCCTACACGTTACAGGTCAAGCGATCGGAAAGGTTTCTTCTTGAGCTGCCTGTAGTTAACCAGCAAGTATTTTAAACTTAAATGTACTCAGAACCAAAGCCTTTAAGTTGAGGGCGGGAGTCGGAGCTGTTTGCCTTCCACAGGGAAGAAACCACGGGGAAAACTGTTCATGCTGTGGAATAACCCTACCTGTCTGTCTCTTGGTTTCTCGGACGGGAGTGGCTGCTCGCTCCTTTTCCTTTTCCTTCTCTTTTTCCTTTTCCTTCTCCTTCTCCACCTTCTTGCTGCTCTTTGGCGTCTTGGTGCTAAAACAAAATGCAAGCAAAAATTTCACTTTCACGCTCTATGCTTCAACTCTAGACAATGCAAGGCTCTCGTCTAACACACACAATTTAAGTTGAATGACTCAAATCATGTCTAAACCTACTGCATATTACGAAAACTACGTAACTGAAGCTGCAATATGCCAAAATAATTTATGTTGACGTCAACCGCCTTTGTTGACACAAGATGCTGCTTAACTCTGGATCCATCCACACAGTAGTGTCACAGTGTGGCCGTTGCTCACACACGGGCCTTGGTGTTTGGGTTTTAATCCCAGCGTATCAACTGAAATTGAGAAAATGTAGTCAAACGACATAACTCACTTGGAACAGATTTCTGGTTTTGCAAGTAAATCTCAGAGACGCTGAAACCGACTCTCCAGTGGATATAAAACAGCCTGAATTAAGACAAATTGAACTATCCCACGATAACGCCAACTGACACCAGAATAATGTCTAAAATTGAAAAACAGCTTTCAGTTTCCCATTAGTTTCTGGTAGAAGGTTTGTCTCGGCTGTAGGGAGTTAACTTGTACTGGTTCCTTTACTTACACTGGTCCCTTTACTTACACTGGCTCCTGTGGCTCCTTTTCCTTCACCGCATCTTTCTCTGGTTTGTTCATCCTTGCAGCCTTGTTTTTGCTTCTAGAATTTCACAAAAAGCAGCAAAATCTTCAGATAGAAAAGCACTTTCATCCAATAGCCAAACTCCTTAAGAGGTGCGGGCATTCATCTGGCAACCTCAAAACTCTCAACCCGACAGCACAAACCATGATCACATAGAACGGTTTTCAAGCACTACAGAAATGAGGCATAGAAATGCCAAGAAGCTCACGTCGCAGGTCACAAGGCAACTTATTCCAGAAAGATGGGCCGAGAACAGCAAACTTCTATGCTAGGCCATGTTAGTTCGGGTCAGTAGATCAACCAGGTCAAAGTGCGCAGCAGAGTGAAGAAATCTGTGGCCAGGGATGGAAGAAACCGGGACACATAGCTCCCTAAGATAAGATGGGGCACCGTCAGAAGGGCAATTACGATAAAACATCATGATTGTAAACTCAACACATTTTCGCTCAGGTAACCAGTGCAGAACCCTCCACATGAAACAGGATATAATCCACAAACAGAACTAAAAGTGAACACTGCGTCTTACGCATGAGCCTTTGAGAAGTTCCTTCTGCTTCTGAACTCCGGCTTCGTTGAACTTGAGGACACGGCTCTCGGGAACCCATTCATCCCAACTGCACAAAACAAAAAAATGCCCAGAGCTCAGTTTCAAACAGCTTCGACAAAAGAAAGCATGCAACCCAGTTAAACGAATTTCATCCCAGCTGACCACAAGAAAATTCTAAACTCAGTTTCAAACTCACGAAAATAGAGAGTACAGTAACCGATATTTTTGATAAACTTTACACGTCTGTTATGACCACAAGTAATCGAATACAGATAACGACATGAAAAGCTTTAATTTCAAATGCCTTCAACTGCAATTAATTAGTTCACTTCATACATCGCATCTTTTACAAAAAGTACTGTTTATGCTAACTGGTTAAGAATATGAATAACAACAAAGTTTAAAACAAAGCAACTATTCGTAATCGTAATTCATAATCAATTACGATGCTGTTTACACTAGCAAAGCGCTGGCTAAGTATACTGAAGCAACAAAATATGAACAAAGTTTAAAACAAAGAAATTATCGTTGAAAAAAATAGAGAAAAGGAAATGTTTGAAAGCCAATGTCGAGCTATGCGAGACTCACTTCTTATTCCAGCCATTGTAGTGGACGTAGTATCGAACCGTCTTATCCTTCACTTCCGTTTTCACGCACTAACAAACCACATGGTTTCAACATCACAAAAGTTACACACAAACAATGATGACCGAAGTACTGTTCTTGTTCTTCCTTCTTTAACCCTTTACCAATGAGAGTGTACCAAAAGTGAATGGGAAACCATTGCAGATTGTCACTAAAGCGTTAAACACCGATAACAAGTGCAATCAGCAAATCCAATTCTGAGGCTCTGGCAATTTCACCCCAGCCTGACATACGCTCGTAATCAGGCAATTTTCTCACAAGACTGAACACCAACGTCTGCTTGCAGGATACCGTGCCACATGGAATATACTCGATGGTGGCAAAGAAATTTAATAGTAGTGTGTTCAAATCATCATGCAAGCTTTTTGAGTCACGTGAGTTGCTGTTGAGCAATCAACACACATAGGAAGGAAGTCTGGTTTGTCAAGTTTAAGGAGGGCCGTATGAATATATAATGCCCTTCCTTTTTAAGAATGACTCATAGGTGCTATTTAATTAAAATCTCTTTTCATTAACTGTAATGCAATTAACAAATCCAAATTATTGCTGAAATCCATTAGAAGAAACTTGAAACTGTTCAAACCTTTGCCTCATACAAGAGAGGACCGTGAAAGCAGAGGACGTGCTCTCCTGCAACCAGAACAATTGTGAGGACATTAAGTTAAGTCCATAAATAGCCATTTTTACATAAGATAAACAAGCAAGCACATATACATACAGTACATTGATGTCAACACTGCGATTTTACTTAAAAGGTGCTATATGAAGTGTATCGATCAGTAACGTAACTAGGACTTTTCGTTTGGGGGCTTTAAGCCTTGAGCATGGCGAGTGTGGTAGCACGAACCTATAGTGGGGCCAAGGGCTTCATTTAGTTTGAGGAGTTTCAGCTTCGTTTGGGAGGGCTTAAGCCCCAAACCCAACGCTAGTTACGTCCCTGGTATCGATACAGATGGCAAACATTTAGTATCGGGGTGCGTACGGTTACTGGCTTTTTACGGAATCTTTTGGCATGCTGCACGGAAGGTACCATGTTTTCTAATGATAACAATAACCCTGACCCTAACCGACCCTCACGACGCATAACCTTACCCTAACCGACACTGGAGACGCCTAACCTGACGGGCGAAAATCCACGGACCCCGATTCTAAATGTTTACCGTCCATTCAAACGGACGAGCGGTGGGTGGTGAAGGATCTCAACCGATCAATTCATTGGAAAATGAGCAGGGTCACTGAGGTCATATACTGTCGCTATAGAAAAACGCCAACATTTACGTTTACACAGACACCCATACTAGGCAGCGCCGAGCTTTCTCGGTTGCAGGCCCCTCCATCTGGAATGACCTGCCATCGGAGCTGCGCTTGCTACCTTTGACCAGTCAAACTGGGTTTTATAAATCACTCAAACATTTGCCGTGGGCTTCCTGAGTAGATTTCTTGAAGGGGCGCTATATAAATCTCCAGAATGAATGAATACAGGGCCATACTAGACGCTTTGCCGGTCGATATTAGCTTAAATGTCATTGCACTCTTACCCTCCTGGAATTTCATTTTAGGTCCCATCTTGCGCACTGCAGATTAAACCTTTTCGAGTATTTAATTGTTTAATATAATAATTATAAACAAAGCAAATAATATGAAACTTATTTGAAAAAGAAGAAATATTCCTCTGCGCAATCTCCAACAGCTCGCGTCATAAATCTATCTGAGAACTCGGAGAACTTCGATCGCTACACTCAAATGTTCCGCTATTGGATTTGGAGCACCAAGATGGCGATGGATTCGAATTAATCCTAGAATAATAATTATAGCCTAGGCTAGGTTAGATTATTATCGTAATCGTAAACTCGAAATTTCTACAGCGCCCACAAAAGCAAAGTCGTGGGAACCAGCTTATTCGCAGGCGCTTAATCAATTCATTATAGGAGTATGATTAGGCCCTTTTTTGTTTGCAGAATAATATGAAAGATCGCGTTTCAGAGCGTCGCACGAATGTGACGTTCGGAAGTGAGCTTCGGTATTAATAAAATCATAACTAAACTGATCGTCGTCGATTTTACTTTGAATTATCGCCGTCGCCCAAATTCTAGTGACTATAAGACCTAGCAGTGCTGTTAAAGGCTTGGGTTTTTTTTTGCTTAAAAAAAAAAAATGGCGTCTCTTCAACTCTCTTGGCAATTGTTTTATGGTCGTTGCTAACTTTTATCGTTTTATGACATTCTACGGTTCTACTATTCTAGTTAGGCCCCCTAATTTCATTTATAAACATCTGATTAATTTGAACGGTATTATGCCATTTTATGAGTTTTATGATCCGAAATAGGAAAATCTTAAAAACATCAGGCTATCAATGCATAGACTATAGTCCCACCTCATTAAAGGAATCTAACAGTAGGCCTAATCCTATAGCCAATTGTCGCTATCCCGTTTCTCGCAATGCGATATATAGCCTATCATGTACGTATTTCACAGCATATCAAACGACAGCGAGCGGGTAGAAAGAGTCAGAGAATAGGCGATCAGCGAAAATATAGGCCTATAGTATAGGCCAGAGCCTTATTTTAATTTTTGACGTGATCAGGCCAGCATTAAGATGGGTGTTCAGCGTGCTGCACACCCGGCCCGCGGTTTTCAGAGGCCCGCATTTTCGGAAGTGAGGAAATTTTTTAATGTGCTTGTTATTAACGGTGGCTGTCAGAGGGGCCACATGTGTTTCGCTGAACTCCTCTTTGAGTAGGCCTATACGTACAGCAATGCTAGGCCTAGCCGCCTAGGCCTATATGTAAAATTTTCAAAATTATTTGTCATAGTAGTGTTTTCTCGGTACAGCACTTCATGCATGACAAGAATATAAAAGGCTGTTGGGCTTCAGGAACACCACGTTTTATGCAGGAATGCCGTTCGCTGTAGGCCTATTTTAGTTGTGCCAATCTTATCTAAGGGAGTTGTTTCTCTGGGTCTCCTGCCTCTCATCCATCCATGGCCACTGATTTCTTTGCTCTGTCGAGTTGACCATGATTGCCGCCCAGTAAGCACAAAACCGCAGCTGCAGCCTGATTAGGGGCCTACATGCATGCCTATGGCTTCGCTGTTATCTTCTTCAAATAGGTTGACTATAACAACGTATACGATATGAACTCGTTTGTGTTTCTTTGCCTCTTTCTGTAAGCGATTGAAAACAAATTTCTACCATTGGTGCCATATAAATTGGTGACTACAATTACCGATTTAAACAATCGCATATGACTGTCATTGCTTTTTTGAACTCGTGTATACAGCGCCCTTTTCCTTGGACTCGGCCTTCTGACGGCGCTATATAAATCGTCTTATATTATTATCATCATCATCATCATCCATCATCATCATCATCACCACCATCACCCCCACCATCACCACCACCACCACCACCATCATCATGTTTGTTCACCACCACCATCATCATCATTAATTACGAAATTACAGTTGTTGGTGCATTACCGTACATGTATTATGCCGGAGACGACTAATTTGGGGATATCAATGTTTAGCAGAAGCGAGTTACAGCAGTCAAACAACGAAGCGAAAACAACGCGAACAGTTTGACATAAAGACACCACTGTATTATTCAAGCTGAATTTTACACAGACTGAATACGCTTACTAGTCTTGCACATGGTAAAGTTTATTGTAATCTGCAATTACATGTATTCGTTAATTTTGTCCATATTGATGTGCCTGTGCATGTTCAAGTTCGCCCTATCAATTTTGTCCTGCATTCATATATACACGTAGTACTACCAGTTAAAATCAATATAATTATCGTAATATGACTCGACACTCCAGGTAAATGGATGTATGTAACTGAACAGTTTTATTGCGTCTTTCAAACCTAACGAAGGGTCTAAAAATCTGTGTCCTACAAATAAGCTAAAGATCAGACCAGTTTTTTTAACTTTATAAGAAGAGCATTCCCTTAAGCTAGCCTGAGAGGCATCAATGGATATTATGTGTAGCGACTTCATTTTCTTAGCCTCGGCATATGAAGGCGGGTGGTCAGTCCTCTCCCTCGCCGTCTCATCTTCCCACCGATGGTGTACGGTCAGTGTACTCATTTACTCATCCTAACTGATTTGGGTACTATGGGATGTAGGTGGAGCAGAAATCCTGATACAGCTATCTGCCCTGGCGGGGATTTGAACCCTAACCTCTCGGTTGACGGTCCAACACGCAAACCTCTAGACTATCGATCACCCATTTAATCTATCATCAGAGAGAATGAGCTTAGGGACGTCTTCCCTATCAGCAATCGTACTAAACCCTATTTCACCGGTTAGTTCGCTAGGGGCAGCACATAACTTGAAACCGGTTAGTCACAAACAGATAATACGGACTGAAGTCAGTGTGATTTTCCTTACAGGTTTTATTTTAGTTATAGTTATAGTTATAGTTAATGATTTTTATTTTAGTTATAGTTATAGTTATAGTTAGTATTATTTTTTAGTTATAGTTATAGTTATAGTTAATGGATTTTTATTTTAGTTAATTTTAGTTACTACTTAGTTACAATAATTAAGTCGCAAAACCAGCGTATTAACAGGCGTTTCAATCAGAGCATGAAAAAAATCGATACATTCAGCTTCAAAATACACGAGTTTCCAAAGTAACTGACAAATTTCACAATAAAAAGGCATTTTCGTTCTATTTAGGTCGTATCGTCCATATGCACTTCCTATTTTTATTTTTGTATTAACGAAAATAAAGTGTTCGTTAGACGTTATAGTTATAGAGGTAGGCAGTTATAGTTATCGTTAACGAAATCATTTTATTTTGTTAACGAACATTTTCGTTATCGTTATCGTTAACGACACACTGACTGAAGTTAGCGGTTGAACATTTTCTCGCTATGGAACCCTGTTGACCAACGACGAAACCTATAAAACGAGGATCGGACACACGTCACCAAGTATGCCGAGAATGAGAAAACGAAGTCGCCGAAAGTTTACAAAAGGCAACCAGTTAGAAACAGCGTGGAAGTAGTTCTGGCGGGCAACGACACGAAATGTGAAATATTTGCTATAATCGTATAAAATAGAAGAATCCTCATATGTAGATGTTTCGGTTGTATGTTGTCGTTCGCTCAGCTCGATCCGTTCGATCCGTTGACTGGTCCGTTCCACTGTCCTCCGTCCTGGAGGGCTTTCCTCAGGGCCGAGAAAAAGTCCACCTGGTTCGACGGAAGCGCGTTTTCCACCAAGGATTTCGGAAGCATTCCACCTAGGTCCGTCTGGATGTAGCTCACGACCTTCGTCTTCTTCGGCTCGCTGTGTCAAGGTCAAACACTTTGACAATTAGAAAATGACCACGACCACCACCACAATCAGCATCATCACAACACCACCCCACCATCGTCAAAGCTATACTGTCACCATTAGTATACTACCGCCATCACCCCGATCATCAAACCGTATTTCTTTCTTCTTTCTTCTTATTTCTTTCTTTCTTTCTTTCTTTCTTTCTTTCTTTCTTTCTTCCTTCGCTATTTTCTCTCTGTCTCTGTCTGTCTGTCTCTGTCTGTCTGTCTCCCTCTCTCTCTATCTGTAGACAGTCTGTCTGTCTGTCTGTCTCTCTGTCTGCTCTCTCTGTCTCCCTGCCTGTGTCTATCTGTGTGTATGTCTCTGTCTCTCTGTCTCTCCCTCTCTCGTAAAACCTACTAAAACTTAATGACCTAAGCTCTGTTTCTTTCTATTTAAAAGTAGGTTTTCTGGGTAGTTAGGCTTCCAATGGCGATCTATAGGCAACTTACCCTGGAATTCTGAAGCAGATGATGGCACAGGGATAGTTCTTGCCACGGACGAATTCCGACTGAGGTGAACAGCCCGGATGTTGAACGCCCTCGGCTGAAGAAAGACCAAAAACAGCTGTAAGGTCAGTCGAGGTCAAAGTGCACGAACCAGAGATTTATAGGTCATGACCCCTTCCTTAAACACACCCGTGCATAACTATAGCCTTTGAATATGTGGAACAGTATTCTTCAGATATTAAACATATTATGATTTCTCGGGATTTGGACAATTTCAGAAATAACAAACTGAACATATCCATAACCGTCACAACGCTTCATGCCTTAGCATTAAAATTTTTATATTAATTTTAGTTTTTGGTAACCAGTTTTCTTGACATTATAACAATTATTAGGCCTATCGGATTACGGGAGGCGATTTTTTAATTGAAATTTTGGATCCATGAATGTTTAAAAGACATATATTATAATTTGTTACGTCACAACTAGGCCTATAATCATTACTACACGTAGCCTATGCTATTTACATGTGTATAACATATATAATTATCTATATACAAACGCACCAGCATATAGCATGTATACAAGTAGGCCTACTATTTTTATATACTTTAACTACACATAAATATTATACATAAATTAGTAATGATATACATGTATGTGAATGTGTATATTTATGGACTTCCAACGTTGTTGGAAACCGTACAAAATTAGCAACGCCCTTGCAACATAACATAAAACAACTCATCAATAATTATGGTCTAATTGAAAATAATACAAGCAGATAATGTCAGTCCGTAAATAATTGCGCATGCAGTTGGAAGGTACAAATTAAAAAATAATTACGATGAACATTATAGAGGCGTGGACAGAAACGGTGTTTTGATCAGCCCTTCGTTATGCAATTTGTAACGTTACGTAATGGGAAAATGTAACGCCTTGTAACTGAGAGCAACTGGATGTAACTGGATGAAAAACGGGCTCGATCCTCATACACTGAGACTGTGGGACCTTAAGCAAGTCATTCACTCACAATTGCTCAGCGCCATCGATTGATGCTTGGTCGTTAGGTAATGTATGGATGAATAAATGTGTTTACGTAATGTACGTATGTTCGAATGCATTTATGGATTTTGTATGTCTGTATCTCTCATGTGTGGATCAACACGTGTGCATCAAACAGCTGAAAAGGTACGTCTTGTATGTTTGTCTGTGAGAAAACTGTATATGTATGTATGTGTGTATGTCTGTTTGTGTATATCTGTGTGGGTGTCCGTGTGTGTAGGCAATGCGTGTGTGCATGTGTTTGTGTATGTGTGTATGTGTTTGTGTCTGTGTGTCTGTGTATGTCTGCGTGTGTGTGTGTCATGTATGTGCGTGTGTGAGCGTCCTGGCCCATAAAACATAAGTTCTAACGAAGAAGCGCTATAACTGGAAGGGGCAGTCCAGCAAGTACGTCCGGGGCAGGGGTTTAAGAAAGTGTGACAGTTTGTGACAGGCCTATGGGGGGTCATGATGTGTGGATGTCACGTATTTATGTTTTATTTTATTTATAATTTATTTTTATTTTTGCATAGAATTTCATAGCTTTAAAAATACGTGTTTCAAAAATCTTTCTGAAACATTTTAATTAGTTTTATGTCAAAATCTGTGCATGTATGAAATGCATATCTCCTGAATGTGTTTCTTCACGTATATGCCTCTCGCTAGGAGCGCTAGTAATAATGCTGTTGTATAAGCCTTGTTTATGTATTAGCCTTGCTTTCGGAAGTATTATTATTTCTATGTATGAAAGTGTCGTATTTGTCTGCATAGTTTAGTGACAGTTTGTGTGGGGGTCGGGGTAAAATAAAAAAATAGCGTGACGTAGCTTTATGGACGGCCCCAAACGACGTGTCATTATTGCAATTATGAAGTCGTGACAACGCAGATGTTACCAAATACCCTTCTGTCTGCCTGTTTGTCTCCGTCTATCAGTCTCATCGGGTTTGTCTGTTTCTCTGTCTGTCATCCGTCTGATTAACTGTTCAAATCACGCACGGTGAGAGGGAGTGTGTGAGGGTGGCATACAGCGGTAGTAGCCTAGGCCCCAGCAGAGGACCCAGGCGGTTGGCAACATCCAGCCCCCTAGGCTACAAGAGAAGGAATGGTGGCTCGAGGCAACATTTTTGCGGTCGTTGACTGATTCTTTCTCGACACTCGACCCACAAACGGATCCGGGGTCAAATTCTCGTGCAAGATTGATTGCATTCCTCGGCTAATCACAATAAAAATTAAAATTTACGTTGATATAGGCTACAGGTAAAGTGATTAATGGCAGCCATTTTGGTTGCGGCGCATCTGATGTAAGAGGTGACCGCGATCCATAAGTTTTACCGAGATATCGGAGAACGTGTAACAGTGTTCTGTTGAATGATTTGAGCATCAAATTGACGGTCAATTCAAATTTGTCGTTTTGTTTAGAACCCGTTTGTTGCACATTCGGAAAGTAATCGTCAAATTTTTACAATAATAGGCCTAATATTTTTATCAATATTATTCTGACTGACAAAATAATGATAACGTGAAATAGCAGAAACACATGACAATAAGTATGAGTCGATTGTATAACTGTATGACAGCCTGTTAGGCGCCGAACCGTCCTACTGCTGCTCATTTTGCTATCGCCCCAGGGAGTGGAAGGCTGAGTCAACTTTATATGGCTAGCGGGTATCGAACCCGCGTCCTTTCTGTTCTTCGTGCCTGCATATTACCATTCAACCACCGTGAGGTTATGATGCTAACAGATAGTAATGTGACTAATGTCACAATGTTGCGTTGCTATTCTATTTCATCAGAGCACACGGAGCACGCTCCGATAAAGATTTGGAATGGTGGTAAGAATTTGCCGGGGGCGAGAAGGGCCTCTGTAGTCTGTAGTGCAGGCCAACCCCTCATGTCAGAAGTCGACCCCGTGAAACCCCTAAGGACACATTAGTCGTTGGCATTAGGACCGAGCAGCTGCAGAAGGAGAACGTAGGCTACCTGTAAAACGAGGTCAGAGGTCAGTGATGCCGCGTTCACAGACAATGGCCAAATTATAATTTTACCATCGGCAATATATGCGTATGTGCACCTCGGCATCAGTTGCTGCCCAGCATGCGTGTGTGGTCGTGTCTGTCTGTGTGTCTATGTGTGTCTGTTTGTATCGTCTGTGTCTCTAACTGTGTGTCTGTCTGTGTGTCTGTATATCGGCCTGTTGTGTATGTCTGTCTGAGAATGTAGCTTTACCATTTTAAATGTCATGTGGCCTACATAATAGTAACTTGCATATTTGTTGCCACTGTTGCCAGCTGTCTAAGATCTAGTTGTCTGTCTGTGTGTGTCTGTCTGTGTGTGTCTGTCTGTCTGTCTGGCTGTGTGTCTGTCTGTCTATCTGCCTCTGCCTCTGTCTGAGCCTGTCTGTCTGCCTGTCTGCTGTCTGTCTGTCTATAAATCACGAATGTCATACTTACTATACTTATCTGGCCTACATACTACAATCTGTAGCTTGCTGTCTGTCTGTCTGTCTGTCTGCTGTCAGCTGTCAAGATCTAGTTGTCTGTCTGTCCGTCCGTCCGTCTGTCTGTGTCTGCCTGCCTGTCTGTCTGTCTGTCTGCATGCCTGTCTGTCTGTCTGCATGCCTGTCTGTCTGTCTGTCTGCATGCCTGTCTGTCTGTCTTACCGTTGGTCGAAAGGTATTCGTCCGTCTTTTCGTTGATGACTAGATCGGTGAAGTCTCTGGCGGATATCAGTCCACCAAATGCACTATGGGTAATCGTACGCACAACAGACACTTCCTACACATGTAACATATACAACACAAATATCTGGTCAGGTCAAATAAGAGAAAGACTTTTAAAATAATCAATCAATCAATTTTCGTTTAAAAAATAAGCTGACAATTGCGCAACTTATAATGCATTGATAAACTAAGGTATACTATTATTGGATGTTTGAAGATTAGAATAAGGCAATGTTTAGATAAATTAGTTAGAACTATAGGCAATGTTATACATATTGGAGTATTAGTGTTCTAATTGAGGAAAGAGAATCAATATATATTTCGATATAGCACACTGGATATGAAATTATCTTATAAGGGTATAAGGTATACGCAGAGGTAAGTCAGCGAAGGTTAGTAAACGGAAATAATGTGAATGCAATGGGAAGCTTATAGAGAAGGTACACGGTAAGTAAGCCAAGTGAAAGTTAGAGTTAAAGGTAATGTTACATTTTACGCATCATCAGTGCAAACCTCAGTGTTACGTAAAGTACGGCAGGTTTTTAGGCAAGGGTTGTCAAGAGGTAAGAGGAAGGTAAGTGAGGTAACAGAAAGAGGAGGGGAGTTAGTAACGCAATAAAAAGGTCAGTGAAAGGAAGGCAAGTAAAAATAAAATCAAGGGTAAGGGAGGTTCAGTAAGTTATGTATATAGGCCTAAGCGAAAGTTAAAGGTATAAGTAATGTAGGCTTAAGCGAAAAGTTAAAGGTATACAATTTCAGTTTCAATTTAGGTTTCGGTTTCAGTTTCAGTATCTGTATTGTATCGCATGGTATCGTACGGTATCGTATTGTTATTGCATTGTTTTCTATGGTATCATATTGTATCCTATTGTATCGTAACGTATGGTATTGTATTGTAATTGTACTGAACTGACCGAATCGATGGTTTCGACGACTTGTAGTTCTTTGATGGCCTTGTCCCACTTGCTTCGTGATCCGTTGGGATTGGGCTCGATGTAGGAGAAGACCAAAGCAGGCTCAGCGTTCACTTCGCCCTCCACTCGATACCTGTCGAAGAACGAAGGAAAGTACAGATGCAATGAAAAGACGAATGGACGAATCAAATGACCCGTCTGTTCATCCAAAAAGAGACCACAGAGAGTCAGAGACCAGAGAGAACAAAGAAACCTTAGAGACCAGACATGAGACATTTTCATTGTTTTCCAGAATAAAAACATACAGAGCATGTGTTAAGTTTTTTAACAGTGAATACTTACATCAAGTAGTAAATTATGGCAACAGTTTTAGGGTTCAATAGGCATTCCTAAAGAGACAAGTGTCACAAGTCCCGCTGGATTAGTGATTACTTGTGATTAGTGCAGCAGGATGATTGTGTGTGTGTGTGTGTGTGTGTGTGTGTGTGTGTGTGTGTGTGTGTGTGTGTGTGTGTGTGTGTGTGTGTGTGTGTGTGTGTGTGTGTGTGTGTGTGTGTGTGTGATGTACGAGTGACCAAAGAGGCCTAAGTGACCAAAAGGACCAAAGAGACCAGAGAGTGGAGGCAGAGGATATGCTTAGGCGGGTTTCGTTGAGAACGAGAAAGCTTGGAAGCAATGAAAGGTGAATGATTGGATGTTTCATGGTAGGAATTATCGAAGAGGTGGGACTTTAATTGGGAGTGCATGGAAAGCCTGCATGTGGGATGGAAAGAATCTAGTGGAGTAGGATGCAGATGGAGGAGTTAACCCTGCCCCGACGATGAGAGGGGACTTCTTCCGTCACTCATCCACCCGTCGGACTGCCATGGAAAAAAACGCGAGCATGGAGAGGGAAGAGGCGGGAAAATGGACCAGACGGATGGAACGCGGTAAACGTCTATAAGCAGAAGGAACACGAAACGCTGGGAACAGAAATAAGGTAGAGACAGACAGGCCTCCGACGAACTGGAGGGATCGAATTTGAGAGGGAATCTGAGGAAGGGAGTGAAAGCAACGATGGGAATGAAGGAGGGACCGTGGACCGTGCGTAAAAAACGGGAGAGAGCGTCTGAGACGGTTTTGAGATGTTTATGCATGGCGCTGATGTTGCAGTGGAAACTCTTCTTCCTATATCATTTCCATCGAGCGTATACATGCACAATGCATTTGGAGAGTATTGATGTCATGTTTATGTCTGTTTTCATAAGGCCTCCTCAATAAACTACATGTATACGCGGCATATATATATACACGATATATATACGGTATATATATATGTATATATATATATATTATATATATATATATTATATATATATATATTTATTTGTATATGTGTGTGCGTGTGTAAGGATCCTTGTATGCCAGAATTACACATTAGCATTATAAGCATATATATATATATATATATATATATATATATATATAATATGTATATATATATAGTTATATTGATGGCATTGATGTCACGTTTCAGTCGGCGAGTAATACATATACAAACATGTTATGTAAAAGTATATTACAAATATGAATATGTATAAGGTTCATCTATACGAATATGCATAAGAATTATATATCATATCATATAAAATTATGAATAGTTAACAGAAATCTGTACATCGCCAATGTATACATCATAAAACTGTTAGTATAATAATCTATGTATCCTAACTTAATAAAAAAAAAGTGTATCAGTATACATATGTTATATATAATGTAATTATAAACGTAGATATATATATATATATATATACAAGAAATATATGCCTATAATATTTGTATATTATGAATATACATATACAGTTGTTTTGTATGTATAAACATGTAGGAATTTTATGTGCGTGTGATCCGCCGTTGAGCGCTAAACAAACAACGGATCTCCTCATGTGAGAGGGTTTTGCTGTTGCGTGGCAGCCATCTTGAAAGAGCACTTGATACAAGAACATGATACAGGAAACTCCAGAGGCCTTATCTGCGCTGGCGCCATTTGCAGACACTTGTTGTATAGGCACGCCCAAGTACACGCTTATACATGGAATAGCACAGACAGACGGACAGACGGACAGACAGAAAGGCTGCCACAGACAGACAGACAGACATAAAGACGGACAGACAAAGAGACAGACGGACAGACAGACAGACAGACAGACGGACAGAAAGACTGCCACAGACAAACGCATACATACATTGACTGAAATAAGTCAGCAAAAACAGACAGACAAACAGACAGACAGACGGACAGACCGACACATACATACACATACATACATGCATACATTGACTGATGTCAGTCAACAAAACAGAGAGAAACACAGACAGACAGACAGACAAGATAGACAGAGAGACAGAGAGACAGACATATGCCACGTCGTGTAGGCAAAACAGGAGACCACACACTTGACAACATACAAGAATGAGGACAAAGGAGAAACCAACAGAACAAGAACTAAATAGAAGAAGAACAAGAACAAAACGAGAAGAAGAACAGGATAAAGAGGAAAAAGAAGACAAAGAAGAAGAAGAAGAAGAACGACGATGAGACGAACAGGAATAAGAACAAAGTGAAGAAGAAGAAGAAGAAGAGGAAGAGGAGTGGGGAAGATTGCGAGAGGCAGGCGAAATGTGTGGTTAAAAATCAGTATCTATAGTGCAGAAGAACTTACAGCGTCCCATTCCAGTGAGGGGAAACTTTCTCCCAGACGGTCACTTCGGGCTACAACAGACAAAAACAGATCATCATCATCATCATCAAAATCATCATCATCGAAATCATCATCATCATCATCATCATCATGTCATCATCATCATGAAAAATCATCGCCCACAAAATCACGTCAGGGAAATCAGCATCATCTGTTATCATCAGCAGTAATGTAATGTAGGCCTAAATGTAAATCTTCAAAAATTTATCAGCGCCCACAAAAGCCACGTCAGGGAGACCAGCTTATTCACCGGCGCTAAGTAGCGGCGTTGTCTTCACGTGGTAGTCAATCGGAAATGCCAGTGGAAAGTGCAACTAATTGCGCTAATTAATGCCCCCGCACTTCGACTAAATCAACCGCCAGGCAGGTGCGCACAGCAGGTAACTCAATCAACAATACTGCCACAGGTAACCGAATATCATGCCTCCAACCGAAAATGCAAATGCATGGAACGGCTTCTGTTGAAAATCGCCGGAAATTTTTCACTTAAAACGATCTCACTGCCATTCAGGTACTTTATGAGTCAACGACCCAGCAGGAGACACAGACAGACAGACAGAAAGACAGACAGACACAGCAGGAGACAAAGACAGACAGACACACAGACACACAGACAGACACTCACATGTGCACCTACACACACAGACAGACAGGCAGAGACACACAGACACAGACAGACACTCACACCCACAGACAGACAGAGATACACTGTACGTAGGGACGTATCCATACAGACAGACAATAGACACAACCACGCGTATACCCTCAAACAAGCAAAGCAGACATTCGAGCACAAACAGACACACAGGCAAACATATCCACAGACATTCACAGAATAATAGGCTGCACGAACAATGACAGAAGCACAGTCACAGACACATACACATGCATACAAAAATATAAAGCATGCAGAAACACTATAAGACAAACAGCCATTAAGACCGTTACGTAAGAAGGTCCGTCATAATGACTTCCACCGCAGCAGGCGAGTAATAAAGTTCACGCGCGAAATGCCAATAAAGCTGAAGGAAAGACTTTGTTGTGTGAACCGCATATTGTAATCCTCTCTCCAAATGTCAGATAATTTCAGTCGATGACTCACTTTCACACTTACTTACTCGCTTTATGCCTCTTCGCAGTCGTCATCGTAATCGGTTTCTGAGGAGAGCCATTTGGCGGCTAGAGGTGTGAATAAATGGCCTGCTTCGTTCTGGGTCATTTGTTAAGTCTAGTGCTCTTCTTATCGTTAATCAAAGTCTCGTTATAGCCTCGTTTATGCTGTCAATCCAGCGCAGTCTTGCGTATGAACGCAAAGACGGGCAGGTGCTTCTTTTACGACCCACTGCGAACAAAAAGAGACTCGCAGGGAGGTGATAAAGCAGAGAAAAGGGAAAGGGGCGGTAGGGTAAGTTGCGATGGGGTTTGTGACTCCATTATTCTTAGCCTTGGCGGGTGGCCAGTCCTCCCCTCTTCTTGCCTCTCCCTCTCCCACGCCGTCCCTTCTTCCCACCGACAGCTTAGGTCAGTGTAATCATTATAGCTGAGTTCATTCATTCATTCAATTCATTCATTCATTCATTTATTCATTATAAGAATTTATATAGTTCCACTTCAAGAAACCTGCGCAGGAGCGTTCAAGTTGGCTATATAGGGGCGGCAGTGGAGCAGAAATCGAAGCAAATTTTGTCCTGGCGGGGATTCAAAACCCGACCTATCTCGGTTGACAGTCCAGTAAACGATAAACGAATACAGAATGAGACTTGGAATAAACATTGGATCTGACAAATGACCGAAAACTCTGAGGGTCATTTATTTGCACTCGACTCCGCCAAACGACTGGCGTCAGGAACTGATGATGACGAAGATGATGATGTTGATGTTGTTCTTGATGACGATGACGATAAATCGTAATTGTTACGGCTGGTGGTCGAACGCAAGGGTGGTGATTGTCTATGGGGGAGGGGCAGTTGATCTGTGGGGCTGGGGTTAAAGTGTGTTGGGTCTGCTGCGGAAACAGACAATATGGTGATCAGATGGTCTGCGGATGCGGGATGAAACTCTGGCCCAACCGACTCATCACAGAGGAATGAATGGCACCGACAGACAGACAGACGGACAGACAGACGGACAGACAGACGGACAGACAGACGGACAGACAGACGGACAGACGGACAGACGGACAGACGGACGGACGGACAGACAGACAGGTGCTTCTTTTATGACCTGCCGCTAACAAAAAGAGTCTGGCAGGCAGGAAGAAGATAAGAAGCGGAAAGGGAAAGGGACGGTGAAGCAAGGTATGCTGAGGGAAGGGAGTCCCCGGCTGAGGTAGGGCATGAACTTCTATATATGTAGCCCATTAATTATATGGGAGTTCATGGGTAGGGTCAGGTGAAAGAAACAGGGGGCTCTCTCAGCAGGTGCGAAGGGTCCTAAGACTGGGAGCGGGGAATTTCGACAGGGGTGGATGCACTGGATGGTCTAAGGGAGGCAGAGGTAGAAGGCCTGAGGGATGGAGGGAAGCAAGAACAGTGAAGGGAACAATGAATGGGAGACGGAGGGAGTGAGGCAGGTAGGGTGGAGGTTAAGGGATGGGGGCGAAGCGGCCTCCTGTAGGAAGGCGCGAGGGAGAAGGAGAAGATGGAAGAGAGACAGCAGGCGACCTCTGGGGATTGGGAATGGGAGCGGACGAGTACATGGAAGGGTCGATGGGTGCAGTCCGTGCACCGCTCTTCTCGCCAGGTGCGTGATGTAGACGTCACCTCTCTCTCTCTCGCTGACAGATCTACGCTGTGTAATTTATGAAGGATATTATAACGAGACTTCGACTAACACTGAGGGGTGCAGTAGACAAGACAAATGACCGAAGACAGCGCAGGTCATTTATTCGCACCCATCGCCGCCAAATGGCTCGCATCAGGAACTGATGACGACGACGACTATGATGATGGATGAATTGATGGACGACGTGTCTACTAAGAATGAATGGGAAGCGGTGGTGTAGCGGTATTTTCTGTTCCTTGTATGGGATGCGGTGATGTAGCGGTATGCTCTGTGCCTTGCAACTTGAGGGAGTTGAGGGTCGCTGTTTCGATTCTACCTCAAGCCACTGCGTGGCGACCCTTGAAAAATTGCTCAGACACAATTGTCTGTGAAGAAGGCAACGGGAAATCACCTCAGAACTGGGTAGCTTCTTGAAGGGGCGCTATATAAATGCTCTGAATGAATGAATGAATGGCAGTGACCTTTCTGCACTGGTCTGATGATGTGACAACCGATTGCTGTATATCTCAGCTGTCGGCCTCTGTCGACAGATAGATGTCAGCACCCGATCAACGGAAAATTTCGTCTCAAAGACCTTTGACTCCAGAACCAACCCATCGAGGTCTTATTTCTCTGATCTGAGGAATCTCGACGATCCACCCAAACCCCGCCCTACACCCCCAATGGGGTTCTGATTCCACCGAGTGACCCCGGAATACGACCGAGTTGCAGTCAATCAGGCGGAAAATTTTTACTGACGTTGGTTTCGCGGTTGAGTTAACACTAACAGACTGAACTGCATCAAAAGTGATTTCTTTGATTGAACTATGCAAAGGTGACCGACATCTAATAACTAAACTAAACAACTAATAGTTAATCATCATCATCATCATCATCATCATCATCATCATCATCATCATCATCATCATCATCATCATCATCATCATCATCATCATCATCATCATCATCATCATCATCATCATCATCATCATCGGCAGCATAATAATAACAATAATAATAATAATAATAATAATAATAATAATAATAATAATAATAATAATAATAATAATAATAATAATAATAATAATAATAATAATAATAATAATAATAATAATAATAATAATAATAATAATAATAATAACAATAATAATAATAACTTTCAGCTGTCTACTACCATCTGGAGCGCTCCTGAGTAGTAACCTTGAAGGGGCGCTAGATAAATCTTCGGAATGAATGAATGAATGAATCTGACGATCTCTTCCTCCATTCACTCTTCTACCCATTCACCCCACCCATTCGTCCGTCCATCTATCCACCCTCCTACCCATTCAACCATCCATCTTTCCATCCCTCCACTCACTCCTTCCATTCATCCAGCGGCCATACCTTGTCAGATGCCAACGAAGATAACTTACTTACTTACTTCCTTACTTACCCATCGTTCTCTCTCTCTCCATCCATCCATCTATCGTCTGTCAGTCGTCTATCGTCATCCGTCATTACTCCTCCTTCTCTGCACCAGCAACAGCAGCAGAGAGAGATATGAACCTAGATGTCTGGTGGAAACACTCTTCCAGATCAATCCTCCGCATCATCTGGCAGTAGCTAGCTTCCACGGAAACAGCCACAGACGGCTTCCATCTGCATCCACCGACGGAAAAGATCTGTGGCGGAGAAGACAGAGGCCATGCCCCTCCCTACCAGACCCTCCCTCCCGGACCCTCCCTCCCAGACCCTCCCTCCCAGACCCTCCCTCCCGGACCCTCCCTCCGCCTCAGCTGAGGAATCCAGCGTAAAGAACAAAGAGCAGGTGTTGCAGAAGCGAACCCGTCAGGTCATTCCAGCCATGCCCACACCCCACCCCAAGCTCAGGTGGAGAGGCCGTTGCAGGGGCGTAGCCAGGAAGAAATTTCGGAAGGGGTTTAAGTTTTCGGGGTTTCCATTGGAAATGGTCGTATTTTTCTACATTTTCGGTTTTAACAACAGTAATGCATTTATTTGGGGGGGGGGTGTTGAACCCGTAAAACCACCCCTAAATACGCCCATGGGCCGTTGTACTTGTGGGACGGGGTAGCATATTGGCTAGAGCGCTTATCCTGTAACGGAGAGAGTACGGGTTCGATCCTCCTCCTCTGAGACGGTTACTGTGCAGGGACCTCGAGCAAAAGTCCTTCACTCACAGCTGTATACCATCGATGTTCTGTCGTTTGGTCGTGTGTGCACTACTGAACGTTGAAAGTGGAAAATCATAATTATGCAGTTGTCATCTATTGTATGCTGCAAATGGTTGATTCATGTAGAGCGTGAAGCTTTAGAAATATGAATAAGTTTACAGTCGCTTTCATGCGGCATATGATTGATTCATGTAGAGCGTGAAGCCATAGAAATATGAATTGAATTTATAGTCTTTTGTATGCAGCAGATGTTCGATTTATTTAGAGCACAAAGCAATCGAAATAATTTCGATTTGTCTTTGTCATTTCATTTGTTAGTTATGAATTTCTTCGCGCGTTTAAAAAGCGACGCTTGACCGAATGCAAAGAATACACGAGACAAGGTCACCTCTTATGGATGAGGGGCATATGGGGGGCGCGTATACTAACTTCGGAAACGGGATATGCGCGGCTATAGGCCTCAGCTCTTTACCTTTTTAACGTATGAGTGAGTTCAGCATGTGTAAACATGTATATCTTACGCACTATAGCAAGTATGTCTTATGGACTGATCTTCTGGATATTGACCTGATTACGGCTTGGTTTTGGTGTGCCATCGGTTGATGCCTCGTGCAATTTACACCGATGCATATTTAGATTTATTGACGGCGAGGGCATAATAAGGGTAATAAATAAAGAAATAAAGAAATAAAGAATTAAATGAACGAAATTACAATTCGCAAAGCCCACGAAATTACATAATGTCTCAACGCAGGTATAATAAGTATATAAAAGACTTACGGCATAACGAGAAACAGGCACACAGAGAGACAGACACAGAGGAAGACACACATACAGACAGACAGAGAGACAGATTACGCCTTGCATCAGAGGCAGAAGCGTATACAATCGTGTTAATGCGCCTGTGATACTAAAAGACTTGGCTCCATCTAAATCACACCAAGAGCGCAGCCCTGCCTCCAATGGATGTAACGGCATCAGGATCATCATCATCAGCATCATCCTTGGTGCCATACAGGCATCAAACGGGCAACGAATGTCCGTGTAACTTGAATGTCGTTTGAAACTGTACTTAGTCTAATTGCGTTCGTAACTGGATCTGCTGTGAAATGAAGACTTCTCAGAGAGTCAGGCCCCTTGCCAGAGGACACTCCATCTGCGTCAGAATTCAGTCCTCTTTGGCCCAGGGAGACAGATAGGGCTATAGGCAGAAGACAGAAGGGATGGCCTGAAGGTATACATGGGAAAGTGACGATTTAGAGCGGCGTTTCTAATCTCGTTGGATTATTTAAGACAGGACTTGGGCGGTGAAGATGAAAGGGAAGACTTCGCCTCGCTTAATTATGGTTTAAATATCAACCAGTCTTAGGGAATAAACCAGATGAACAGACAGACTGACGGATAGACAGGGGTACAACGGAACACACGGTCAGACAGACAGATAGACAGAGGTACAAGGGAACACACGGTATGGCAGATCAACAAGTCATTTAGTCAGTCAGTCAGTCAGTCAAGCATTCAGTCAGTCAGTCAGTCAGTCATTAATTCATTTAGTCATTCATTCATTCATTCATTCATTCAGTCAGACAGACAGACAGTCAGTCATTCATCTAGACAGTCATTAATTCATTTAGTCATTCATCTAGACAGTCATTAATTCATTTAGTCATTCATTCATTCATTCATTCAGACAGACAGACAGACAGACAGTCATTCATCTAGACAGTCGTTAATTCATTTAGTCATTCATTAACTCATTCATCCAGTCAGTCAGTCAGTCAGTCAGCCAGTCAGTCAGTCAGTCAGTCGGTGAACCCTAACCCTAACCTGTCTGTGTCTGTCTGTCTGTCTGTCTGTCTGTCTGTCTGTCTGTCTGTCTGTCTGTAAGGCCTTTACACCAAAGGCCATCGAACTATGCAGGCCTTCACAGAGAGGCGCACACTATCAAAAATCGAGAATGTATGAGACAGACGGACGGACTGAAAGAAACAGAGAGACAGAGACAGACAGACAGCCAGACACACTCCCACATACAGACAGAATGACAGAGAATGAATGACTTGGACCGGAAAGCATCACCAGACGCATATACACACAAGCGTCTGGCGTTACTGCGCAAGTGATACTAAAAGACTTGGCTCCACCTAAATCACACCAAGAGCAGCTCAGCCTCCCATTTTACTACACCAGCATCATCACCACCACTACCACTAAGCAGCAGCAGCAGCAGCAGCAGCAGTTGAGATGCTTTACAACTGTTCTCTGGCTTTAACGGCAACGCGTGCGCTCTTCAGCCAAAAGGATCTTACCAGAATTTTATCTCCAGTGAATAAACCACTCGGCGTGTTTAGAATCCTTAAGCTAAACATTCTAAATCGTCTACAAACGGAGCAGCTTTCAACTTCTTCGAATAGCTTTGCTTCTCTTCAACGTGAAGCACGCCTTAAAGCAGAAACTGGGACGGACTGTATAAACAGCTGAGACCACGCGCAGATGGAAAGAAGAAAGTTTGTATACATTCTTACACGAAGGGCGAGTGGCTGAAATGGGAAACGCTGTTCAATGTATGCACTCGATGATGTCACATTGCTAGAAATGTGGGCATTCATCAATAAAGGGTTTCTATACGGGAGAAATGAGAAGGCGTTACAAGAGAATGGTGACAGAGAAAATTATTAGAATACAAGATTCATTATAAAGACATACAGATTACAGACATACAAACAGACAGACAGACAGACAGACAGACAGACACACAGACAGGCAGACGGATAAGCAGACGAATAGACGGACAGACAGACACAAACATACACAGACTGACAGACAGACATACAATCGTTACATAAAACTACATACATACATACATACACATTCATTCATTCATTCATTCAGGATATTTATATAGCACCTCTTCAAGATAACTACTCAGAGGTGCTCCCGACTCATACATACATACATACATACATACATACATACATACATACATACATACATACATACATACATACACATTCATTCATTCATTCATTCAGGATATTTATATAGCACCTCTTCAAGATAACTACTCAGAGGTGCTCCTGACTCATACATACATACATACATACATACATACATACATACATACATACACATTCATTCATATTCATTCAGGATATTTATATAGCATACACTACAGAGGTACATACATACATACATACATACATACATACATACATACATACATACATACATACATACATACATTTATACATACATACATACCCACACATTTAGCCCACATACGTAAGCACGCACATACTTACATCAGAGCCACCCAGCGTGGAATACAAAATAGACCAATCCTCGTGATAATGTTTGCAAATGAATATATATCATTAAATCTGTTCGTCAACTGTTCTCATTGTAGACCCACGCTTCTTGTGTCTCTCAGTAGCCCGTATATGTAATAAACTTATAGGTCATGAGACCAACATCCTTTACTGAAGTGGTATACGTGGGGATGAGCGATAGCGTAGTGGTTAGCGTGCTGGACTATCAGTCGAGAAGTCGGGGGTTCAAATCCCCACCAGGGCAGAAATGTGGTTCGAGATTTCAGCTCTATCTTGGACCCTATAGCCAACTCAGCTAAAACGAGCACACTGACCGTACGCGGTTGGCGGGAAGATGAGACGGCGAGGGAGAGGACTGCAGTGCCGGTTTTAGGCATAGGCGATATAGGAGGCTGCCTAGAGCGGCACTTTTCAAGGGGCGGCAAATTCTGACCAAATACATGATGGTCACTTCCGTCAAAAAGATGTCATTTATGAGTAAAGGGCGGCATTTTTGTCCTCGCCTACAGCACAAAATCGTCAACGACTGTCAAAGCCTCTGGAGGACTGGCTCGTACGCCGAAGAAAAAGAAGTCGCTAGCATTTCATACCCATGGCTGACTCTGAGGCTGGCTCAAGGGACTACTCTTCTGCTTAAGTGTTGTGAAGTTACGCTGTTGATAATACATCCATAACACAAGCTACTCGAAGCTACGTGGACCGATTGCATATCGTATGTAGGCAATTATCTCTACACTAACAAAGCCATTTAGCAAATCAGAGAATGAGTCTTCAAAATAGAAATAAACCACAATTGTTAAACATTTAAGCTATTCTCATACACTAATTACTTACCCGTTAATTAAGCCAGTACATCACAAATAGACATTACTTAATTACCGTTTTCTTGGCTACTTTCCATCCTTCGGCGTCGTTCCGATAGCTCTTGATCTTGTCGAGAATTTCCTTTGCCTTCTGCGTCCATTCCATCTTCAGCGATTCCTTTCTAGAAGTCGACCGGACGATAAGACAAAGAACCTGAGAATGCCAACGAATGTAACGCTGTACAGAAGTCACCGACAACGGTGGAGTTTGTTTATATAGCGATGAGCGGAGAGCGAAACCTCCCTTACGGGACCATCGCCTGCTGTAGCCAATTAGCGAACGAAGACCCCACGCGCATGCGCCTCAGCCAAGGTCCGGCGTGGTGCCAGATTGGTGTCTAGGCATAAAAGGTTCCGACTAGGTCTACGTTTAGACAAATTCTTGTGTCCTATTGTTTTGATAGGAGCAAGGTTTTTAGTTATATACTTTTATATGTTTTAGTGCAAATATCGAGGCTGAAGCAGGTTGTATCTGTGAAGTGGCAAATCGGGCACACGTGGTTTTGAAGAAAGCGACAGAAACCGGTTAATGTATAACATGTAGCGTAAATGCAGGCGTTTTTCTAAAGCGACCGTGTGGCCTAGACCTGGTACACGTCTTGTTTCTGACCATCGTTCATTCACAGTTGCCGGTCCCCTATATCTGGAACTTTCTGCCTCTCTAGGCTCTCTGTAATGTTCACAACTCTCTTCACTCTAAACTGAAAACTTGCCTCTTCCGCTCTACCTATGGTTCTTAATATTTGCCCAGCCTCAGTGTGCGCTTCTGAACTATGTAATGAGGGCATCATCAAATTGCAGTTGCATAGTATCGCACTGTATTGTATGGTATTGTATTGTATTGTATTGTATACAGTCTTCAGAACCAACTTTTCCGCGTCCGGCACAAGTGAAAATGAATCCTATTTTTCGGGATTGTTTTTCGCTCAGGTTCCGTTTTGTCGTCACGTCGGCAAATGCGAACATTCATGATGATGTCTGTAGGGCAGTCTCGTGTGGGTTTAATAACACGACTACATCGCGATCGACTACTGCCCCCTGGCGAGCTGAGATTCAAACTGCCTGACCTAATCTTGGACTGAACCGGGGAGGTACTAAGACCTCCTTGAACCCACCCTAAGGAGGGAGACCAGACGATCGTTAACCGAGCCTGGCTATTCATTTGTTCATCTGGGCTGATCACTCCCCCCCTCTTCACATGTCTGGCGTGTTCCTAATCAGCCATGATGAGCATTATTATTCCGAGAAACGTTAAGCAGACGACGTCATAACGGAGCAGACGAACGCTTTGAAATGTAGTCATCGTGCTACGTCATAAGTGACGTCACGACGCAGCAGGAAGTGATGTCAGCGTGTCAAATCAACACCACAAGGCAGTTCCGAGTGCGATTTTTAAGGGTTACTAGGGAGGAACATCGGCTTGCTGGGTCCCAATATGCCACTGCCGGATCGGAATTTAGCCCTCCCCGTTGTGGACCTATAAACGGACTGAAATTAACTGAATTGCGAATTAGATTGGGCGCTTCTTCTTCTTCTTCATCATCATCATCTTCATCTTCATCGTATTCGTGGTCATTTTCATCGTCATCGTCATCATCATCTTCTTCTTCTCCTTCTTCTTTCTCCTCCTCCTCTTCTCCTCCTCCTCCTCTTCTTCTTCTTCATCCTACTTTATTGTTATTATTAAAATAATAATAAACATCATCATCTCACCGTCATCACCACCATCACCATCATCATCATCATCATCATCATCATCATCATCATCATCATCATCATCATCATCATCATCATCATCATCATCATCATCACCATCACCATCACCATCACCATCACCATCACCATCACCATCACCACCACCACCACCACCACCACCACCACCATCACCACCACCACCACCACCACCACCACTATCATCGTCGTTTTCGTCATTTTTAATACATATACATGTATCAATCAATCCTTTTATTGTTTCCATAGAATAGTTTACAAGTAGTGATCCAGAATAAACATAATCAACAATCATAAGTTTGGAAATTAAAACAGACAGATCACATGATTATCTAATTAACGTTTGAGGGAAACAATCGGGTTCCCAGAAGGGACTGAAGTCCCGCTAAGTTAGGGATACCCGTGTACCATGTTAGCAGAGGGATGACAGTTGAGTATAGTTTACACAAATAGCATTGTCAAAAAATTTAGAATAACTGGCTTAACTAACAACACTTAACTAGGTCACTTAACTAATTGTGGTATAACAATGAATAATCATATTTAGATAATGCATTGACTATTGTCAAGGAGGTAGGCTCTGACCTCTTTTTTAAATAGGGCAAGATTCGGAAGAGTGCGCAGTGACTTCGGTAGGTTATTCCAGGCAGAAGGACCAGCACATCTTAAGGTAAAATAACGAGTGTTAGTACGGGCATAGGTTCCATCAAAGTTATCAAGAGATCTTGTATAATGAGAATGTGTGTCAGAGACCTTTGAGAAGTAGCGACTGAAGATTGGGGGAAGAGATTTGTTGGCGAAGCGATACATAAATTCACAGATTTGCAATTTATTTATCTGAGGGATATTAAGTATTCGTAGTATAGTAAATCTACTTGCAGTGTTAGTTATCAATGATCTCCCAGCAATAATACGTACAACTCGTCTCTGTAATATAGATAACCTATTCAGGCGAGAGGAATAATTGGAGGCCCAGGCGATATTACAGTATGTCAAGTAAGGGTAAACAAGAGAATAATATAGTGTATGCAGAACTCTAGAAGGTAACAGGTAGGATACACGAGCCAGAATCCCTATGTTCTTAGCAACCTTAGTGGAAATGTTACTTATGTGATCATTCCAGGTTAAATGTTGGTCAATGTAGACCCCAAGGAATTTGGAAGAATTGACTTGAGTTATAGGAATATTGTCAATGGAGAGGATAGAATCAGTAGCAGGGACATGTAGGGGCCTACCCAATAGTACCCATACATACAAATATATATACTCACGAATGCATAATATTTACATATATATAATATGCGTATGTAAACTATGTGGGACCTACATGTTTCGGTAACTGTCCTTGTAATGAATAGCAACTGTTCCGACCTAATTAGCATTTTACGACCAATCACACACATCGTAATGAAGTCCAAGAATGATTACATCCCAAAGCACGCCTATATGTACATAATACATACATGCATAAGCCTACAGAGGAAGGCCGCGTCGTTATAATATGGGTTACAGATGTACAAACACTTGATATGTAAAGATAATATGAGAAAGTCGTAGATAGTGGGGTCAGTGGCATCTTTTATGTCGATGTAAGTGGTCGGCGCACGTGTTTACAAAAGCCGTCGACCGACTGCATTGTGAGGAGAGCCTTTGTCTAGAACTTGGAATGGACAAACACACGATCTCGAGCCGCCAGAGGGCCTCAGCGCAAACATAGCGCACTATAAGTAGACTTAATGGCCGCACCATATGTTGCCTATATATACAGTATACGTATATATATACATACATATATATATATATATATCGGAAATGTATACGTCGGAAATACACGTTGTCTATCAAGTCTGTGTTATGTGTATATATTTTAAAACGGACTATGCGCACTGTTATACGCTAGATATATGTTGCTATTAATGTCGAGTTGCTATAGATTCCAGAAAGAAAGGGGAGAGAGACAGGCAGACAAGCAAGCAAACAGGCAGACAGACAGACAAGCAGACAGATAGAGAGACTGTCACATAATACTGTAGACGACAGGCAGACAGACAGACAGACAGACAGGCCTGCGGGGAGGCAGACAGAAAGACACACCGATACATTGACAGACAAGCGGACATACAGGCAGACAGACAGACAGACAGGGAGACAGACATACAGACCGGGGGAGGCAGACAGAAGGACACACAGATAGACAGACAAGCAGCCAGACAGACCGGCAGGCAGGGAGACAGACACCCAGTGAGTAGTCTACACTGATAGAACATACTCACCCATTCAGTCGGAAAACTCTCCGTTCGAAACTAACGCCTTTAGCAGCCCTGAAACATAATGAGTCCAATTAACCTACAAGCTAATTGCTGTGCAATGTTACAATATACGTAGCCTGGGCCGATACATTTGTGTGTCAATGTTTTAGCTACGGGTCCATGGCAATGGCTGGGCGCTTCAGGCCAGCAGAAGCCTAGACTGATAGTGTGTATACGACTCAAGCGGATCTATTCTGAGGTCGGTCGAGAGCTCCTCTTCTCAGACCAATTAAACTCTAGTGCTCAACAGATCAATCTCGAACTTTGGATTAATGATATACTTTGCTAAGCACTCGAGGCTCCGTTGTTGGCTCTGTTATGATTGTTTGTTGCTGTTGTTATTGCTGTTGTAATGTAATTGTAAACTTTAACTTATGAAGTTTCTCAGCGCCATATGAAAGCTGCTTCAGGGAAACCATCCTATATAAGTAGTCTACCGGCGCTATATAAATGAATTACACTAAGTCGGCTTTGTTGCTAAGGTCAGAATCCGAGGAAGGGTCAAGACTCAAGAGGGGCGTGGCGCCACGATGATTGACAGGTGAAGGGGTTGGATGTACAGATGGTGAAAATGTTTTGGTAGCCTACAGTTCGTTCAACAGAGATGACGCAGCAGAAAACGAAGATGAAAGAGAGGTTAAAAAGTGAGTAAGTAAATATAGCCGTTATTATTCCATTAGCAAACGCACAATGGGACATCGAAACAGAATGTGAAATAGAACATAGAAGTAATAATAATGTATAGTAATGATAATGAATAGTAAAGTTCTAAAACATGTTAATAAGTGTAAAGCATCCTGGTAATGAATCCCGTTCTAGTGAGGAGGTCAGAACGTGGAATTTCACGGTTGAGAGAACGAAGCCGTAAAGAGTATTGTGATTGATGATTACAGAGATCATTCTACGAAATGAAGAGGCTGAAGACCCTGAAGACTCGGAGACAGAGAAATCCTTGATTAAGAACTATATATAAGGTCTGCGTTAGGGATCTGCGTTAGCCTATGTATACATCACCTCTTGCTATCTCTCCACAGGCCTTTCAATCAAAGCTGAAGATACTGCTTGTTCACAAAGCCTATCCTGAGCCCTCCTCTTCCTCCCACTTGGGCCACCTCCCTGGCAGGGCCGTTTTAAGGTCGTCGTAGGCCCTAGGCACTCTTGGTTTCGTAGGCCCCAACTACCAGCTTTGAAATCGAAAACGAGTTAATGCGAGAATTTCCGAGAAATGACGTTTGAAGACGTTATTAGTCAGAACTTTTTAATAATGGGCCAATGGCAATATTTTTTCAGCAAGTGGGAGGCCAGGGTGCCGAAGACGCCTGAGCATAATGGGTTAGGGATCTGAGGAGCCCGAGAAAATTTTGCAAAGCTAAATCTTAAATGGTGCAGTTTTTTAACATACAAACATTCAAATTAGGTTTAAAAAGCTTAATTTTGACCTTCATCATCAGTCAAAAACATCAAATAAAACTAATTAAGCCTTAAAAATGACAAATTTAAACTTTTATTCTCAAATTGTGTATTTTTAGGCAATTCTCCGTGAGCAAGAATTCTCAGAAATAAATCGTCGGCGGGAAGGAATTGTTCCAAGGCCGGTACGTGTCACGAAATAGAGTATCCCCCATACATGAGTATCCCCCTTATCGAAATGGAGTATTCGGTTTAGTTTGCATTTTTGGCGGTTTCTAAGTGTATTCAGTCGTACTGTTTGGATTTATTGTACACATAAAATATTTTAAGTTGCGTATCTTTAGTTTGTACGTCGACCTGAAATAAATTTACTTCGTTTTTGGTGATTTTGACTGGATTTTCGTCGAGGCTATCGTGATGCGTATGACGATGGGGGATAGAATGGTTTATCCCCCGGATACTCTAAACCGGTTTATTCCATCCGGGGGATAAATTCATACATCCTCTCCGGATAGTCTTAGGACGGATACTCTATTTCGTGATACCGGCTCTTGCATACCATGATACCTCTGTTATAATCAATATTCGTTTAATCATGATTCCAAACTGACACAGAATCAACTTGTTATAAACAGAAACTAGCTAATGACACAGAAGTACTCTTGCTAATGCAGAGCCGTAAAGTTCACATAGTCTAGACTGTTGCACAGCTCAACTTAACTTTAAGTTAATATCTTAAAGTTAAACTCTTTCAGTTCAAAGAATATTAAACTAGAATTTGAAATTTCATTTTTTCATTTTTGCGTCAAATTCAATAATTCAATCATCAAACTTATTTTTTCAATATCTTATTTTCAGATTTTCGTAGGCCCCTGAAAGGTTCGTGGACCCTAGGCACAGTGCTTACTGTGCGTAGTGGATAAAACGGCCCTGCTCCCTGGCCGCTTCAATTCCAAACACCATCCACCGTAGCCGTCCGACTGCCTGCCTGACCCTTTAGATCTTGAACTGGAACCGATTTTTACCCTATATATCTGCCTATCGATTTTGTTTTGACTGAGCGCCTGCTAATAAGCTGGTTCTCGCGACTTCAATTTTGGGCACTATATAAATCTCAGGATACGATTACGATCTGAGCGTTTGGGGGGGTGACTAGCTGGTGAATGTAAATGGCTGAAAAGTGTGAAGGGTGAAACTGGGTGATGCAGTTTAGAGATGCAATTATGTAGGGGCTTTGAGAGACTTAAGTCAATAAAAGGAACCGAGTCAGAGTTAGACTAGCAGGCCATCTAGCGATTAAACTACTATCTTACTACTATTATCCACTGTACTACAGGATTAAAACAGAACAACTCTTAAGACTTAAGGGTTGTTTCTTAAGCTAACTCCGAGAGTTGAGACAGTCTTGTCACCGAGTGTGAATTCGCACACTTCGCCGCCACGCGGTGCCACGTATACACTCTTAGGCTACTTTGCTCTTTCTTTTTTTGTTAAATTCTTCAACAGAACATTTCTCAACCTGAGGGCTTAACACAATCTTAGTCTAATGACTCTAATCTGACGACTTCGATGGCACCGTTGTCGTCATACAAAAGGAATCAATCGATGGTGCTTCAAATGAAACCACAGCGAAAATAAGCAATATGATCGATTCAGTGTTTTTGTAAGCCCACGTGTTCAAATCCCCGCCCCTATTAATTAGATTGTATTTTATCATTTTATGTCATAATTTCGATGACCTCTGATTGAAGCGCTGTCTAAAAGCCATGCGCACGGCACAATTAAGCTCTCTTGCCGAATTCTTGGGCGTTGATTTAGGCGTAATTTTCCGGGTTACGAGGAGTAGGCCTACCCGTATACCACAATTTTTTGGACGGAGGATGCCGTAGGCTACCCTCCACTTTTCATATCCAGAAGAAAAAAGGCCTAACATTATTTTCTTCATTTTGAGCCCTCAAGACTCAAAATAATTCCCGAGCATCATCATCGCAAATTCGCGATCACCATCCTTTTTTTATCAATTATTATTATTGTCATTGTCGTTGTTGTTGCTGTTGTTAATTGTTGTTGTTACCCTAAACATGAAATCCAGAGACGTGGAATTATTATTAATATTACCACTGGCGTAAATTAACTTGTCCAAAATAATGAAGGTACATTGGGTTTGGACAATCAGAACACAAAAATTGATGACATCACGTGCGCTTCCTGTGTTACGTAATACGTAGAAAATGGGTGCGCTTTGTTATCGTGTAAATTTGTTTCAGATTGAAGTCTTGAAGATACACAATAACCTCTCATCCAATTCTTTGCTTGTATAATTATATACATTTTTGTTTGTTTGTTTGAATGTATTAATCTTGCAATGTACAGCGCTCTGCGTTTGCTAGTTCTTCTCAATAAAGAATATACTTACTTACTTATATCAAATTTCAGAGTGATATTTTATTGCATTCCTTATCCAAGATTATAAAATATATATGCGCTATATATTTTGGGAGAGGAGAGACCTTACGTTGGGAGAATGCTGTCAAGTCATTAGGATTACGATTGAAGCGACGAGAACGAACCATTGATATGATCTATATTTAGACGGACAGCAGAGACTGGACTAACACCATACGCGAAATGAAGCGTACTGTATGTTTCCTTTGACCTTTAGGAATAGTCTAAATGCACTGGGTAGAGTAAGAATATTTATACGCTATACTGTGTGGTCGATGTTGATGACAGTGATCGAAAAAACAAAGCCCGAATTTGTTTAAAGCATAGATGTCTTGCATGAAACCTCTAAGTTAAACTAACGCTGGATCTCTCATAAAATGCTTCCCGCCCTCTGCTTCTTTGCCTTACTGCCTCTTTGCCTCACTGCCTCCCCCTCTGTCTCTCTCTCTCTGTCATCTCACTTTCTATCTCTCTCTGTCTCTCTCTCTCTCTCTCTCTCTCTCTCTCTCTCTCTCTCTGACTCGAACTCATGAAACAAATTCGCTTGAATAGTTCTGAACCTGAACCCGAATTTGCTATTGAAAGCCCGGCACACTCACCACTAGTCAGGGCTGTTAAAGGCTTGGTTTTTTGGTTTTTGGTTTTTTTTGGTTTAAAACCAAAAAACCAAAAAATCGCAAATTTTTGTTTTTGTTTTTTAAAAATTTCAAAATTATAAATGCCAAAATTTCGTCTCTTCAACTCTCTTGGCAATTGTTGTATGGTCTTTGTTAACTTCGTTTTATGACATTCTACGGTTCTACTGTTCTAGTTAATTTCATTTATATGCATCTAATTAATTTTAACGGTATTATGCCATTTTTATGAGTTTTATGATCCGAAATACGAAAATCTCGAAAACAAAAAACCAAAAAACCAAAAAACCAAATAAAACCAAAAAACCAACTTTTAATTTTGAAAAAAGTTTGGTTTTTTGCACCCCTGCCACTAGTACATTTAATAACTGTAAATAATTATTGTCTTACTTATACTTGACATTGGTTCCTACTGCCAGACTCAACGACTCAGCTTGCAATTAAATGGGCAATATCGCATTTCAGATGTTTAAATTCAATTCTTACTCCACCGAATACACTTTGCCGTATGTTTAGCGTGACTTTCTCGAGCTGCTGTTGTGGTCGTCGTGACTAACGGGACTCATTTGTCCGTCGCCTTTCTACAGTTTTACCTGTCGGCGGCGATGCGGCTGTAGCCAATCTATGTGCGCCAGACAATCTAAAGCGGCGTGCACAGGTAAATCGATCGTTTGTTCAAAGTTGACTTAAGAATGAGATTTTAAATCAGATCGATCTCTGAGAAGGATTTTACTGTTGAATCGGTTGAATCTGACGTCGGATGGTCGGCTTTTAATGAAGTTTTGGTCAGTTTTGGTGAGACAGCCGGTGTGAAGTTCTTCTGGTCGGAGGTGGAAATATCTGACTAATTAGTAATTACTGACGAATGCATTGTCTATCGGGTACTCGACTACGAATTGACGTAGGACTGCTATAAATAGGTGAGATTTTTCGAGTACCCTTGCTGTGAAATGTCTGTAGGGCTTGGCGTTGGGGGAAAATTTAAAGAAAACCCCATATTTACTAATCCACACCCCACGCTGAGTAAGTAAGTAAGTAAGTACGTGGAGCTGGCGATTAAGTGCATATTTTTGAAAGTAAATATCGTAGGGCATTCTGTGTTCACCCATATTTGGTCGTTTTACCATCTCTAGTCATGTCTGATCTGTTTCGTACTTCGTCAATGTCACTGCGCCTGAGTTGGGTGTCTGCCTCCCCATTGGTCCCCACACACGGACCATTTCGGCCATTCTACCAAAAATTCTGGTATCCCATGCCTCGGTATGTAAGTACGTGTGTACTCAGCACCAGCATATTGCCAGGAATCAATGCTAGGCACGCCATAAGGCTTCCTCAACGGTATAGATCAATAACCTCCCGCCCGTGGCAAGCCCATCAACAACAATTATACCTGTTGAATACCTGACCGCTCGGCTCAGGTGACCTTTACCCGGCCACACCCACCCAAAGCGCCATGGATTCTTGGCGATGTACCACGCCATAGCGGATCAATGTAGGCTGTTCGTCGAGACAAACTGTCTTAATATGGGTAGAGCTGGGCTGTGCCCATGTCTAGCAATTTGTGGGGTGTAATCTGATAAGCTGATGCCTGTATTTGGGCTGGGCCGGATCTGGCCCAGGCGGCTTATCAGCTCAGATTCACAGTATAATGATGACACGTATTCGGAGTGTATAGATACAGTGGAGATTTGATTCAAAAGCTTTGTTGTATGCACATGCCATTCTGTGTGCACTTTGGTGGGTAATAATGTACTAAAATATGCAGTATATGACCCAGTTTAGGCTGTGTTTATGATATGTGTGTGTGTGTGTGTGTGTGTGTGTGTGTGTGTGTGTGTGTGTGTTTGTGTGTGTGTGTGTGTGTGTGTGTGTGTGTGTTTATGTGTGTGTGTGCACGCGTGTGTAAATATTATGCATAAGTGTTTGTACATGTTCCACATGCTTATTAGCTGCATAGTAACAGGATCATTTAGTTCCTCATTGCTTGTGGCTCACCACACTGCTGAATGTATGTATGTGTGTAAGTAAGTAAGTATATTCTAATCACATGTATACAGAAGTTTTTATATGCCAACTTAAAGGAGTTAAGGGAGGTTAGGGAACGGATGCTAGGGTCAATTGCATTCCATAGTTTTTGGCCTGCTATTCTGATAGTGAATTGTCTAGTGTTTGTTTTGCAGATGTTCAGGTTAAGGTTTTGTCGTGATCTGGTGTTATACGTATGGATAGTCACATTAGTTTTAAAGTAGCTATTAAAGTTGCTGGGTAAAGTGTGGGTCTGATAATGAAGGTAGCCAGTTGGTAAGTGTATAGGTCGTAAATGGTTAGTAAATTAAGCTTTTTGAATAATCCAGAGGATTTAGCCAAGTAATTGGAGCCTAAGATGATTCTCAGTACCTTATTTGAGGAAGGTGTATAGGCTGAAGTAGGGGTTTATAGCCTCTTGTCCATATTATGGTGCTATAGCTGAGGTTGGGTGCAATAAAAGTGTTGTGAAGTGTTCTAAGGGTCTGGGGAGGGAGAACATTTTTGAGCCTTTTGATAATTCCAATAGATTTTGGGATCTTATTTTGAACTAGTTTAATATGGGGGATGCCACTTGAGATGTTCATCCAGTATTATTTCCAAGAATTTGATTTGAGTTACACATTTAATGGGGATATTTTTACGGGTAATTGTTTGATTCGGGTCCTCAGTCAAGCTAGAGAAAACAATATAGTTCTTTTTGGTGTTCAGTGATAGGGAGTTAGCATTAAACAAGGTAGTCAAGTGATGTAGTTCAGAGTTCATCTGGGTATACAAATTCACTATTAGAGGTAATGAAGACAGTGGTATCATCCGCACATAGATAAAAAATGTAGTTTATCAGTACAATTATGAATATCATTGATATAAATGAGAAACAGGAGCGGACCCAGGATGGACCCTGAGGAACAACAAATAGGATAGGGGCCAGTTAAGATCTGGCCTATAGATAAGTAACTAAATGAAGCCTACCAGTAAGATAAGATCTAGTGCAGTCCCGCTGATACCATAGTGGTTTAAGTTATTAAGTAAAATGTCATGTTTAATCGTATCAAAAGCCTTAGATAGGTCCAGCCAGGAAAACGCCTATAGAAATTTTGCACTTGTCAATAGCTTCAGAGAGTTTATCAACTACTTCCAAGATAGCATAGGTGGTGGAATAATTTTTTCTGAATCCAAACTGGTTATTATAGGCTATAATATGTTGTTAAATTCAAGAAAAGTATAGAGTCTGGTATGCATATCTCGCTCTAGGCTTTTAGAAAAACAACTTAGGTTGGATACAGGTCTGTAATTTCACCATGTCTTGTGAGTCTCCAGTTTTAAAAATAGGGGAGATGTTAGCAATTTTCATAGTATTAGGGACGATACCTAACGTAAAGGATTGATTAACAAGATGCGAGATGGGAGCAGAAATGGTATGAACAATTTTCTTAATGATTGGGACTGGCAGTTCAGAGTGATCGTAGGGTTTAGTAATTTTAAGGTTTGCAATTATGTCTAAGATTTCAGAATTAGTGACAGGATTGATGAACAGGGAGTTAATGGTTAGGCGTTTTTAGGTAGGAGGTGTAGTGGTTGGATGTGGCAGGAATGTTGGTAGCCATCGTAGGCCCTATGGAAGCAAAATAGCTATTGAATTCGTTAGCAATACTAACAGGATCCTCAATCACAACACTGTTAACAGTGAGGGGTTAAATTAGTAGGGTGGTGCCCTTTTGCATGAGGCAGTTCTTTGATGACCCTCCAGGTTTCTTTCAGGTTAGTTCTATATTGATCTAGGAAGTTAGTGTAGTAGTTTTTTTCACATTGACGTAGGATAGCAGTTAGTTTATTTCTATAGTTTTTATATTTAAGTAAAGCATTAGATTTTTAGTGTTAAGGAATATTTTATAGACTGTTTTTGGCAGTGCTTCATAAACCGGGTCTTTCACACGCTGCTCCCACCTGCTTAGCCAAGGGTCTACTGTTTAAGGCCAACACCCATCGGAAGGAGAATGTACCCCAGAATGAACAGCATAGAGGATGCATAGGAGACGGGGGCAGCCAGGGCAGAACCTTGATGAAGGCTAAAGGGAACAGAGAACCAGGTAGAGCATGTGGGCCCAAAGACAGCAGAGTGGGAGCGGTCCAAGAGGATGGACTGAAGCCAAAGAAGGGCAGTATCGGCAATTCCAAAAGATTTCTCCAGAGACTCTCCAAAAGGATAGAGTGATCCACAGTATTGCACAGTATCAAAAGCTGCGCTTACATCATAGAGGGCAAGAAGCGTTATCTGTCTATGGTCAAAAGCTCCTAAAGACTTCGGCCAAAAGACGTGTGATAAGAGACTCAGTAGAGTGACACATCAATTAATTATTAATCCAGATTGGAGAGGGGGCAGAAGAGAATCAGCATAAAGATAATTGACAGGTTGAGAAGACATGCCATCTGTCAAGGAGCCTCTAAGAGAAGAAGGAGAGGTTGGAGATAGGACGGTAATTAGATCTCTATATGTCATTGGGGTCAAGGCCATGCCACTCGAGAGAGGGAAAAACCAGAGCTCATTTATCGTTTATGAGAAACCGGAAGAGAACCCTGACCCTGGGTCCCTATTTGGACTCTGTTTGGCAGCGCTGGGTTGGGAGTGCCTCTGAATAGTTCCCTTGAGGAGGAGCTATACAAATTCAAGTAATACATGAATGAGTGAGATGTTGTGACCCCAGTGTTTTAACAACCGACCTCAATTTGGCCAGATGTCTGCAGCAAGAAAATCAGTGTGACCAAAAATCAGTCATCAGCAAAATGTTCTCGGACACCAGACATTTTATATCACTGACAGTTGTAGAATCTATCATATTTGGAATCATCTACCACATACTTGCCAACTCCCTACCATCACTTAAATAACCGGCCAAGACTCACTATTTGACTCCGTTTTTGTCTCATAGAAAACGTACATCTGTGCCCCAGATTCCGATGTACTGACCTAAATAAATGTATGAAATAAATGTTAAGAATAAATGTTAAGGCCACACAATCAATGTCTGTAGTTAGCAAACACTTCATGTACTGCTGCACTGTCTGTTTGTTCTTTGTGTTTTTCTGCATTGTCAGCATTTTTCTGCATTGTCATACACAAAGCATTCACATGACAGACAAACCATGCAGACAACAGTTGTGGACAACCTATTGTGAACGTTTTGTCTAATTATGTTGTTCACATTCTGTTATCTATGTTGTGTTGTCAGTGACTGACAATGCACTGCTGACAGCACAGTGCAGATTACACAATGCAGACAACGTTGACAAAACATCTACATTGTGTTGTGTACACACTGTGTTGTCAGACGTATGGTGACAACAATGGCAGCAAAGAGCAGACAACGCCATGCAGACAACACTTGATGTTGTCTATATGGTGTTGTCTGCACTGTGTTGTCGGCCCTGTATTGTCAGACATGTGTTGCAAGCAAGGGCAGAGGTTACCCAATCACTTTGTTCTTTTCTGGAGAGTTGCTCAACAACTTTGCATGTGTGGGAAGGTTTTGGTGAATAGAATTGTTTATGGCGGGTGACAAGGGTAAACAGCATCAGGTGCAATCAGTTGAAGTGGTGAGTGTTGAACTCATTAGACATGCTTTCGAAATTTAATACACTGGCTAAGTATTAGTTAGAGATAAAAAAAGCTACATAAGATAAGCAACGAGGAAGAAACTGATTTGAACTCATGGCTGTAATTTTAAGCATATTACAATGCTACCTTGGTTTGAATGTAATTTAAAGAGTAATGCTACCTTGGTTAGAATGTAATTTTAAGAGTAATGCTACCTTGATTTGGATGTAATTTTAAGAGTAATGCTACCTTGGTTTGGATGTAATTTTAAGAGTACCATAATGCTGCCTTGGCTTGAATGTAATTTTAAGAGTAGTGCTACCTTGGTTTGAATGTAATTTTAAGAGTAATGCTACCTTGGTTTGAATGTAATTTTAAAAGTAATGCTACCTTGGTTTGAATGTCATTTTAAGAGTAATGCTACCTTGTTTTGAATGTAATTTTAAGAGTACTAATACCAGGAGCGTAGCCAGACTTAATTTCAAGAGCAAGGCAACTTCACAGACCATTGGCAAAATTTTGGCTGTTGGGGTCATTGGTCAATAAGTTCCAGTAATAGCTAGCAAGAGGAGGCAACTGCCTAATTTTAAGCTACGCCTATGACTGATACCTTGGTTTGAATGTCATGTTAATTAAGAGTAATGCTACCTTGGTTTGAATGTCATTTTAAGAGCAAAAACTACCTTGGTTTGACTGTAATTTTAAGAGCAATGCTGCCTTGGTTTGAATGTAATTTTAAGAGCAACGCTGCAACAGTAAGTTGGTTTGAATGTAATTTTAAGAGTAATGCTACCTTGTTTTGACTGTAATTTTAAGAGAAAATGCTGACCTTGGTTTGAACTGTAATTTTAAGAGCAATATTTTTGTTTCAGTTGGGATGAAAATGGATGACGGAAAGAAGGTCTGGGTTCCTCATGCGACGGATGGATATAAGCTCGGAAAGATCATTGACTTGACTCCAGATGGCGTGACTGTGGAGGCGGCTGGACAGAAGCTGAGCGCTCCATTCGAGCGAGTCCATCCGGCCGACGAGTATGACAACAAAGATGTCGATGACAACTGTGAGAATTAAACAGATTAATTATTTATTGTTTGTTCAGTTCATTGTTTTGTGTGACTTGGTGATTGGTTGATGGTGAAGGCGTGGATGAAAGGATGGATGCATGGAGCGATTACTTGGATTGCTTGTTGATTGACTGAGGCATTGAGGTATTAAATGGTTTAGTGATTGGTTGAATGAATGATTGATTGAACTAAGTTATTGTATGATTGAATTATTGGTTGAATGATTGATTGAACAGAGTTATTGTATGATTGAATTGCTTGAATGATTTATTGATTTAACTTAGTTATTAAATGATTGATTGATTGATTGAATAAATGATGGATTGAACTGAATTGATTGGTTTTGTATTGCTTAGGTGCCCTGATGTACCTGAATGAAGCTACATTACTCAATAACATCCGACTTCGATATATGAAGGACTCAATCTATGTAAGAATACCTTACTATTGTAATCGTAATCTCAAGATTTCTGGAGTGCCTAAAAAGTGAAGTCGTGGGAGCCAGCTTATTTCACAGACGCTTAGTCAAAGCAGACAACACCAGGCAAAATTGGTAGGCAGGGTGTAAAAATCGGTTCCAGGTCAAGATCCAGGCAAACATGCAGAATATATTATTTGTGGCAATGATTTTTCATAGTGTGACACTGACATACATGTATATATAAATATATATATTGTTGTTTATATATCCCCTTTTAACACTTTAACAACGAGAGTGTACTAAAAGCGACTGGGAAACCATTGCAGATCGTCGTTAAAGTGTTAAATAACTGGCAATGGTGCTGTAACTGTTGTGCATCTGTTATGCAAACAAGACGAGATGTGTCCTGACAATAGAGGCATTGTGTCGCATTGGCGCTCGAACTACGGTAGTCACCTGAAATTTAATAAGGACGTCCTAGTCATGCGTATTATTTGTTCTTTGGGCTGAGACCAGAAGTTTAAGTATTTTGAAAGGTGCATCTGCCAGGTGGAAGGTGTCTATAGCCTGATGTCTGGTGTCTATGACCTTCTGGCAACATCGGTATCTGATGTTTTCAATCAGCATCATAGTGTTGGTTTTCTATGCAAATTCTGTGCATGACAGGAGAAATCGTCTTAGTCTTTGTGGGACATGGTAGCCAATTGGTTAGAGCACTTTGCAAAGCAAAGGGTATGGGTTGCAAGGGCTGCCGATTCCTAGGCCAGTCACGGGCTAACTATGTTTGATGCATGACAACCCTTCAAAATTATATTTATGAGAAATCGTCTTCAGGCATAATCATAAACTGTATTGTGGGACATGGTAGCCGACTGGTTAGAGCGGTCGCCTTGTAATGTGGGAGCCCCCCTGTATGGGTTCGATCCCTCCCTTAAGATGGATACTGTGTAGGGACCTTGAGCAAGTCCTTCACTCACAATTGCTCAGTGCCACCAATTGATGCTTGGTCATTAGATAGTGGCATTTAATAAATAACAGTAGATGAACATGAAATGAAACAGCGTTGAACCCTAGTTCATTCGTTCTCAGTATCTACCTGGACTGCTCTCTAGCTCTTTCTAAGAAATTGTCAAAAACATTACTCCTTATAAAAGGATTGTGCCTAGTATTGTGGTGATTTTAATTAATAAATTAGTGACTATTGTTAATTTAGTGATCTGTTTTATTTCTTGTCTGTTAGACGTATGTGGCCAACATCCTGATCGCGCTGAATCCGTACCGTGAGATGCCAGCGCTCTACTCATCTCCTACGATCAAGTCGTACATGGGAAAATCCCTCGGCACAATGCCACCTCATGTCTTTGCCATTGGTAAGAAACGGAATTATGTAGATTAGATTCATCTCTATGATTAGTAAGGCAATGACTAGTGTTAAATTACCTATATGAGAACCTTATTAGTTGTAATCATTTTCTCATAGGTCTTCTTGCCCTTGTATGTATAATGTGTGTGTGCGTATGGGTGAATGTATGTCTGAAAGTGTTTCCTGGTATGTATGTATGTATGTATAGTACATTGTGTATGTGTGAATGTGTGGACATATATATATTGTGTGTGTAATATATGCATACCACCTGTGTCTGGATGTGAAGTTTGTCCTTGTAGAAGTCATGACTTGTGTTCATTCATAGTTGTCCGTCCCTCAATCTGGAACTCTCTATCTCGTCATGTTTTCACATCTCTCGGACCAGATCTGTCTTTCGCGTAAAACTGAAACCTTACATCATCCAGTCTACTGATGGCTTGTAATGTTTGCCCTGACTTCAGGGTGCACTTCGGAACCTTCAAAGGAGGCCATTCTCAAATTACAGTTGTATTGTATTGTTTTGTATACATTTATGTAATGTATGTATGTATATATGTGTATGTATATTCTTTTTTATTTCTATGCTTTAACCTTGCTACATCCTCCTTGACCCAGTAACTGCAACATCGTTTTCAATATCACATATCAAGTAGAACTCTATCGTTTGTTGTTTATATTTCAGAGTTCCATAGTAGAAGTACTTAATGTTTTGGTTTTTCTATGTAAATCGAGCGTTCTGTGTTTAACTTCAGCCGACAAAGCGTATCGTGACATGCGGGTGCTTAAGACGAGTCAGTCGATCATCGTGAGCGGAGAATCTGGAGCGGGGAAAACGGAATCGACGAAATACATCCTCAAGTATCTGACGGAATGCTGGGGAACACATGCGGGTGCAATCGAACAGCGAATTGTCCAGTGTCTGTACTATGCTTATACTATATACTATCTTCACAGTATATTGCAATCCTCGGCTTTGCAGTTTTTTAACGTCGTGGCACGCAATAAATGCATAATAATAATAATAATAATAATAAATAATAATGATAATAATAATAATAATAATAATAATAATAATAATAATAATATTCTGGTGTACATAATAATAATAATAATAATAATAATAATAATAATAATAATAATAATAAAATAATAATAATAATAATAATAATAATAATAATAATAATCGAAGGGAATACATAATAATGGAAGAAACCTAATAATAGTAATAACAGTAATAATAATAATAGTTATAAATTACTAACAATAATATTAGTAATAATAAAATAGTAATAAGTAGTTATAATAATAGTAATAATAACAATGTCAATCAGGTCTCAACTTAAGACTTCTGTTTCAACTTGGTAACTCACCGTAGCCTGACTTCTTGATTTTCCTGTTGTATTATCTTCGCTGAGACCATTTTTTAAATTTGCTGTTAATATTAGATTGTTAACTAAAGGTGATCACCATACATGTTTGATGAGTTCCTCATTTCTGATTTCCAGCTAATCCGCTGTTGGAGGCATTTGGAAATGCAAAGACCATGAGGAACAACAACTCCAGTCGATTCGGAAAGTTTGTCGAAATACACTTCGATGCAAAGGTATGCTAAAGGTCTCGCATGCCACAGTTTTTGTAAATGGCAATCACGAGAGGTGACAGGTCTTGGAAAATCAGTATGGTAGAGGGCTCAGCTTAGTTCACACGAGTTTAGTGTAATTTTCAAATTATTAATAGATAATTTTCAATTGATTTTCTTTAGGGCTGGGCATTTAACATGTTATTAATGCGATTAATGCGTTCATTAATTAACGCGATTAAATTTTTTAACGCATTTGTCACTGCGCCCAATTATTTGTAGAAATGCACCAAAACAATTCTTAATAAAACCGCTCAGTTTAAACTTTAAACTTTAAAGTAAAAACCAAAAAGCAAAAACGAGTAGTAAAAGCATGTTTGGTTTTTGTTTATTGACTGCAAGCATTTATATAGCGCATACTCCACGTAACTACTCAGAGTCAGTAGAGTAGTTGTACTTGTTATCTATTGTGATATGCGTTAAAAATTAATCGCATTATTAAAAATTTTAATCTGCGATTAATTTCGATTAAAATTTTTAATCGTTGCCCACCCCTAATTTTCATATATACATGTATTTTATGTGATTTTCTGGCTCTTTCCCTCTGCCTCATCGTCTTCCTCCTCCAGCTTTTCTTCTTTGTCCTCCTCCTGTTTCATTCCATCCTGCTTCTCTTACTTATGCTCCTTCCCCTTCTGTTCCTTCTTCTCTTCCTGCTTTTCTGTATGTGTTTGGGTATATGAATGTCAGTACAACGTCTGCGGTGGCTACATCTCGCACTATCTTCTGGAGAAGTCGCGCATCTGCACGCAGAGCGACGAGGAACGCAACTATCACATCTTCTATCGCATGTGCGCAGGTGCTCCTGCAGCTCTGCGCCAACAGCTGAAGCTGGGAACTCCAGATCAGTTTCACGTATGACTCTTTTAACATAATTTTCACTCAATTTGCACATCAGTGTTTATGATCTTCATATAGTTTTTTTATGGTTTTAACAATTTTACACTATTTTGATGCTATTTTCAATTGGTCTTAAGTCTTAACATAGGTTTCATGTGATTTTCTCATAATTTCACATGATTTTCGTGTAATTTTGAATTGATTTTCACATAATTTCTCACGATTTTCGTGTAATTTTAGCACAATTTTTATATAATTTTTCACTTGATTTTCACTTAATTTTTAATAATATCACATGAATTTAATGTGGTTTTCACATGATTTATAGATAATTTTCAATTGATTTTCATATATATTTTCATGTGATTTTCTTGCTGCCTGTTGTAAAAGATCAGCTGATTGTTGTTTCTTTATAGTATCTTAATCGCGGATGCACCCAGTACTTCAGTTCAAAAACTACAGAGAAAACTCTTAATCAGAATCAAAAAAGTCAAATGGTGGGTGGCGATTCACAAGCTTTGAATCTCATTAATTCAAAGTTTATATGGTATACAGTTTGACTTGTTATCTCTTAATTTAAACGACAGTTCTCCAGCTAGTTGAGTGGTTGTACAATAATGGTTAAAGTTTTAACACTTTAACGACGAGAGTGTGCTAAAAGTGAAACTGTGAAACAAATGCAGCTTGTCATTAAAGTGTTTAAGCCTTGAAGCTTTAAAAATGGTATAACATTTAAATTGAACTATGTCTAAAGCCTGAAATTTCGTGGAAGCTCAAATATCATTGACAAATCTTTGTTCGTGCCCCTAATGCTGCATGCGGATTATGGTTTTCTCCAGACTCATAAAGACGCTCTTTTTCAGCTGTTTGATGGCCATGTGTTGAGCGCTTCTGAGAGACTCTTAAGTGGCGCTTTGTAAATGTCTTATTACATTACATTTCAATTCGGATTACTGCATATTGCTGTATCACATTTTATATTTTAATTAGTAACTTCCATTGCACCAGTTCGGAGATTCATCAACCTATGGTGCACCAAAACCAAGCCATTATTTGGTAACTATCCTTAAGACAGAGGGGCAGCCTAAGGTGGATAAGCAATTTAATTAAAATAAGTCTTAAGCTGGGAACGAACAGCGATATTCGCAAGTATTGTTGCAATATAAACTGTTTGGATGATGTAATTTGTCTGTCAGCATGCGTCACGTGGAGGTCTCCACGATATCCAACTGGATGACGTCTCGGATTTTACGCTGACGGATCAAGCGATGGGTCAGATGGGAATAACTGATGCGGAGCGCCAGGGCATCTACACGGTTGTGGCCGGGGTCCTCCATCTGGGAAACGTCGACTTCGAAGAGGATCCGGATTCTAAAGGTATTGTTTCATACACAAATTCTCACATTCTGTGGGTTAAATAAAGATGGTAAAATTCAGCTCGTTTGTTTCTCAAAGTCAGCATGGTTCAGGGGCTGTATCTCATGGGGCTGCTGCTCTTCAGATGTTATAACTTGGAAGGATGGGTCTTTATTTCTTTAAGAAAAGCCCTGAATAGTATGAAATTGAATCTTGTATGAATTTTTTCATTAAACAGGTGGCTGTCGGGTGATGGCCAAGACAGAACAGTCTCTGGTGACCGCTGCCGAGCTTCTGGGGTGTGACAAGGAGGACCTCAAGAAGTCCCTCGTCTGCCGAGCCATGAATACGTCGAAGGCTGGGAGAGGAGGAACTGTTATACAGTATGTAGGACCTTCAATGTCTTGCGATATTTACCGTACATAAGCGTACCTTACAGTGTGTGGCCTTATCTTGATTAGCAGTACCTTACCGGACCTTTTGTTACCATACTGTACCATTAATTACCTTCTTAACCTGCCTTACAGTACCTTACCATGCAGTACTTTTCTTACCATACTTTACCATCACTTACCTGTCTTATAGCACTTTGCCATGCAGTACTTTTCTTACCATACTTTACCATGAATTACCTGTCTTACAGTACCTTACCATTCAGTACTTTTCTTACCATACTTTACCATAAATTACCTTGCCTTACAATACCTTACTATTCAGTACTTTTCTTACCATACTTTACCATAAATTACCTTGCCTTACAGTACTTTACCATGCAGTACTTTTTCTTACCATACTTTACCATAACTTACCTGGCTTAGCTTGCATGACCTTACCCTTACCATACTTTGCTTTTCCTTGCCATACTTTACCTTACTGTAGTTGTTATTTGGATGAGTTTGTAATGTAATTGCAATTGTAATTGTTCTCATTGCAGGGTTTTCCTGAAGACCGGAGAATCTCAGAGCGCTCGTGACGCCCTGGCGAAGGCGATCTATTCGAAGCTCTTTGACTACATCGTGACTCGTGTCAACCAGTCGCTTCCCTTCCAGTCGTCGAAGTCGTACATCGGCGTCCTTGACATCGCTGGCTTTGGTTAGCATCAGAGTCTTTGTCGGAGGACTTCTGTGGCGCCGTTATCACAATACAAAAGACACGAATCTATCACCATTACCAGTGCCAATTGATGGTTGCCATGGAGATACCATAGTTTCGTAATCTGCTGGATGGAGTAGCCTGGTTGAAATCCAATAGATCAGACACATTAACACATAGAATATACAATACAATATTTGATTTTGCCCTCCTTACAAAGTTCAGAAGTGCACACACGACCATACAACAAATCATCTATAGCGTCGAGCAGTTGTTGGAGAAGGACTTGCTCAAGGTCCTTACACAGTGACTGCGTGAGTGGAGATTCAAACCGTCTGTGTTTCAGGCACTCCAGCCATTTGGCTACTTTGCCTCACAGACTTCCCTGTAGCATCCTGCAGCGGAGGTTCTCGATGTGACAACGTAGCACCACAGCAGTGTTAGTTGTAGACGAAACAGAGGAAAGGCAGTTATGTTACACTACCTTAAGTTACCCATTTATGGGAATTAGTGGATTTCTTGCTGTGGTGATGACGTTTTCTTCAGAGCTAAATAATTGCTGATTGTTTTGACAGAATATTTCCAGACGAACAGCTTCGAGCAGTTCTGCATCAATTATTGCAACGAGAAACTGCAGCAGTTCTTCAATAACAGAATCCTACGAGAGGTAAGAACGATTTTGATCGGACTTCATAAGAACTGCATATCATAAGAACGACTTCGATCAGATCTTATAAGATAAGAGCTGAATATCGATCTATCTATGCAACAACTAGTGATGTGCTGTATTAAACTGTTATAAGTTGAATATTCTTAGAACTTTTTAATTTTTTCTGTTGTCCTTGAAAATTTCCAGCTGATTAAGTCTTAGTAGAATTTTTAGAAATTTTTTGTCAAAACCAGTTCAACACTAAATGACATCTGAACATCCTAAAATCCTAACATTATGCAGAAATCTTATGTACAATTCTGGACTTGTGTTGGTATCACAGAACTTCATTTTGTCTGGTTTTTTTCCTTTTGCAGGAGCAAGCGCTCTACGAGAAAGAGGGATTAAACATCAAGAAAATACACTACACCGATAACCAGGATTGTATTGGTACGTAGCTACCTGAGTGTGTGTGTGTGATTGTCTCTGTGGGTAAAAGGTTGCTCTGTTGCTACTTGTGTTTCTGGCTGTGTGTCTGTGCCTGTCTATCTGTCTTTCTGTGTCTGTCTGTGGCTGTCTATCTGTCAGGTGTGTCTGACTATATGTGTCTTTCTGTCTGTCTGTTTGTATGCGTACCTTTCTGTCTGTGTCTTAGTCCTTTTGCCTCTCAATTAATAAGTGAGTTCATCAAATCAATCAATCAATTCATCAATCAAACCAGAATTCTCGTGTTAAACTGTGGTCATTTCTCTGCTGTTGCTAGAACTGATTGAGAACAAGAGCATCGGCATCTTCGACATTCTCGATGAAGAGAACAAACTACCGAAACCATCGTACGACCATTTCACGCTCGAAGTCCATAACAAGAACAAAAACCACTATCGACTCAGCGTAAGCCAATGCCAGCTCTAACGCTGCACTTATTTGTTGTGATTAATTTTTTTTCATTTTTTATTAGTATACCTAGTGAGGAGTTTTAAGCAATTGTTTCACTGTAACGGTTTTGATTTCAAATCAATTGAGAAGTGTTTGTTTTCCTTGTTGTTAAACTTTGTGTGAGTGTACATGGGACATGGTAGCTGATTAGTTAGAGTGCTTACTTTGTAATGTGGAGAGTACGGGTTCAAATCACCTCCGCTGAGACGGTCACTGTGTAAGGGACCTTGAGCAAGTCCTTCACTCACAACTACCCAATGGCACTGATTGATGCTTGCTCATTATATAGTGGTGCTTGTAACATGATGTAGCGTGCTGTTACTTATACTTTATTGTTACTATTAATATACACGCTATAGCCTAACAGTCCGTTTGCCTCTGTAACGACTTGCTCCCGAGACGCAGAGAAGGCCACACTTGAATATAGAATACCCTGATAAATGTTAACCTGTTATATTAAGAATATATACGTAGAGTAGAAACAAGAGAGAGTTGTGTTTGATTAAGGACGATTCCTTTACAGTGCTTAATAAATGCATATAATAATATGAACAATTTTTGTGGATGTTTTAGGTGGCGAGAAAGTCGAAGCTCAAAAGTCACCGTGAGATCAGAGATGAAGAGGGATTTCTGATCAGGCATTTCGCTGGAGCCGTCTGCTACCACACGGTAAGTGGAAACGATATACGTTGGGTAAATATATCCTTAAGGAGACGGTGTTCTGTCCTTCCACTCTTCCATCGATCCTTTCTTTACTCCGTTCTCTCTTTCCATCCGTTCATTCCTCCACTGTGTCTTCTGTCCATCTTTCCACTCCAATTTTAATCCTTCCATTCTTACACCGATCCATTTTCCCCACCATTCACTCTGTCCATCCGTTCATTCCTCTATTTCTGCTTCCGCCCATTTATCCACCTCTGCTTTTGTTCTTGCCATCCATTCTTTGCCACATATCTATCTTCTGTTCTTTCTTCCATCGTTCCATTGTTCCTTCCCTTTATTATTTCATTGTTCAATCACTCTAATCTTCATTCCAGTTTATTTTCCTGTTCTGAATCCTACCTTCCATCCTTTCTTCCATCCATTCCTCCATTCTTCCATCTCCGTTATTCCTTCCAGCACATGTGCCATTGTCAAATTATGCAGCACTCCATCCTGTTCAATTGCAGGCACAATTCATCGAGAAAAACAACGATGCATTGCACGCATCACTGGAATTCCTCGTCATGGAGAGCAAGAGTCCGTTGGTGAAGGCCATTTTCCAGGGAACGGAATCTCAGAACGTCGGAAAGCTGGCGTTCGTCAGCGTCGGAAGCAAGTTCCGTACACAGCTCGGCCTGCTGATGGAAAAACTCACGAGCACGGTGAGCAGCAAAATCCAAGTGGCTCCATCTGGAATTTTGATTCAGTCAGTCATCAGTTTCAATTGGTCAGACAATGGGTGACCGCTTGTTTAACTCTTTAATGACGAGCGTGTACTAAAAGCGACTGGGAAACCAGTGCAGCTCAGCGCTAAAGTGTTAAGGAACGAGTACTTTGAAATTCGTAAACTCAAAATATACTTAAAAGCTAAGCACAGGGTACCAGTTTAGAGCGTTCTCCTCTTAGACGGTTACTCGGTAAGTAAGTAAGTATATTTTTTAATATAACCAGCTGTGAAACAACACTGTGATGAACAAGAATCAGCAATATAAATTCACATAGACAGCAAAATCTATCTAGGACCAGTGAGATTATGAGACAAGACTAATTAGTATGCGATCAACATTATTGGAGACCTTGTAGAGACCTTTAGCAAGTCCTTCAATTGCAGTTGCTCAGTGCCATTGACTGATGCTCGGTCGTTAGATAGTGGTGTGTAATAAATGTGTCTTAATAATGATTGTCGAGTTGTACATGTGGTTGATGGTCTTTAATCTGGTTTTTGTTGTTGTTGGTTTAGGGAACAAACTTCATTCGTTGTGTTAAGCCAAACATCCGAATGGTTGATCGTCTGTTTGAAGGAACTCAGATTCTCACTCAGTTACAATGTTCAGGTATTTCATTTAAGTCTGTTTTAAGGTTTTGTTGTGGTGCCAGTTGGGTAATGAATGTAGAGAAAGAGTTTAGTTACAGGGTGGTAAAGGAAAAGTAGAGGAGAGAGAAGATATATGTAGCACATTTGAATACAGAAGCTGCAATTCTACTATGCTTGCAATATGTATTACTCTTGAATTTTGATCAATAAATGATGATGAGATAAGATATATATTAGACACACACACAGAATTTTGTCGTTTTTAGGAATGACGTCTGTTCTGGAGTTGATGCAGCAGGGCTTTCCGTCGCGAACGCAGTTCTCCGATCTTTACAATACCTACAAACAGTACATGCCGCCTGAAATTGCCCGACTGGACGCAAGAATGTTCTGCAAAGTTGGTCTTAATTTGTAATTGTATTTGTAATTGGACATTTATGTAGCCGATAGCTCCGCTCAAAGAGCAAACCAGATCAGCTATAAACCACAAACAATGCGACCAATTAATATAATTTTCAAACCATAATTTTCCATTGTCAAATTATCTTTTACCAGTTGCATAACTGCACTCTGGTGTAGCCTACATACATCTTAGTAAAAATAGTAAGTAGACTAAACTACATATAAATTATATAATAATCTAGTTACTACCGTAATAGTGTAGTTACTATTATATGAAACGTAAAGGCATTTCCAACACCGAGGCTTTTTACATGTACCTCTTTTTTGGGGGGTCCGATATCGCATTGGATAACACACTGGCATAGAGAGCGAGAGGTACAGAGTTCGAGTCCTGTAGGGCGGACATGCTTTGTAGGCTGCTATTAGCGCCGTGTATTGCAGGCTGTCTGTTCTGTTAGTAGTTAAGATTTATGTCTTCTGTCATGTGTTCTTGTGAATTGTTTCAATTGCATAACATGTAAATGTACAGCGCAGTGCGTTTGTCAGGCGCTTCAATAAAGAAACGATTATATAGACAGAATCTTTGCTTAGTAGGGACTGTCGTTTGATACCTTGATCATAATCATAGTGGTGGTATCGAGGTTGAAGAAAGTACTTCAGCAGCTTCAGCTGAATATTCCAACCGATCTTGTTCTGTTCCCAGGTGCATTCATTCTGTTTTTTTCTTCCCAGGCTCTGTTCAAAGCTCTCGGACTGAACGAGAACGACTTCAAGTTCGGAATGACGAAGGTCTTCTTCCGTCCGGGAAAGTTTGCGGAGTTCGATCAGATCATGCGATCGGATCCGGAGAACCTGGCGCTCCTCATCAAGAAGGTCAAGAAGTGGCTCATCTGGTCGCGTTGGCGCAAAGTCCAGTGGTGCGCCCTGTCCGTCATTAAGTGTTAGTATTTTACTTGCTATTGTTTCAGTGTTAATTCGTAACTTCTATAGCACCGGTGTCTAATGCAAGAGGCATCAACCGATGGTGACAAAAGCCAAACGGTTATCAGCTCTAGATGATCAGTCCACTTAGACTGATCCTGAGAACTTGTTATAATGTTGCAGTCCTTTAGAGCTGCATCATTGTTTCAGAGGCCTTTGCAGGGGCGTAGCCACGAAAACATTTCGTAGGGGGTTTAAGTTTCCGAGGGGTTTCCATTGGAAATTGTTGTATTTTTCAACATTTTTAGTTTTTTCTAACAGTAATGCATTTATTTTGGGGGTTTGAAATTAAAACCACCCTCTAAATACGCCCATGGGCCTTTTTCTTTCTAAATCGATAAGTCATGGAACCCTTGGGGAGAAAGGCCTTAATATGTTCTGCTATATCAGTTGCTTATTTATTGCTTCAGGTATTTGTTTGCTTCGTTTCTGTGATTGTTTCATTGTTTCAATCGAGATTCTTCTTTTTACTGCCTATGCTTCTGATTGATTAAATTTGAGTCCGTCTTTTAGTGTTTATGCGTTTTTCAGATTGATTAAATTCGATTCCTTTTTCTGCGTGTGTTGACAGTGAAGAATAAGATTGCCTACCGTCGTGGCCTTCACGTGAGACTACAGTCTGCAATTCGAATGTGGAATTCCAAACACCAGTACCGACCACGGTTCGTCGAGAATAATAGTTTCCAGTATTTCGATAAATTTTACTTTCACTTATTCTCCTGCTCTAACCTATTCTTTTCTGCTCTGTTCCAGTCTGCACCATTCTAGTTTATTCTGTTCTATTCTTTTCTGTTCTGCTTTATTCTGTACAATTCTATTCTATTCTGTACCATTGTGTTCTATTCTGTACAATTCTGTTCTATTCTGTACCATTGTGTTCTATTCTGTACAATTCTGTTCTATTCTGTACCATTGTGTTCTATTCTGTACAATTCTGTTCTATTCTGTACCATTGTGTTCTATTCTGTACAATTCTCTTCTAGAATATTCTGTACCATTGTGTTCTATTCTGTACAATTCTGTTCTGATCATTCTGTTCTCTTTTTATTGTCTCCTGTTCTACTTACGACTGTGTCAGTGTTGCTTTAAAGGCAGTTTTTTCTGTCTCATATTGACTATTATTGCATTTTCAAAATTCCCGTTCGTTATGTTCTATACCATTCTGTTCTGATCTGTGCTGTTCTCTTTTTATTGTCTCCTGTTCTAGACTTAAGACTGTGTCAGTGTTGCTTTAAAGGCAGTTTTTTCTTTCTCATATTGACTATTATTGCATTTTCAAAATTCCCGTTCGCTATGTTACTATGCAGAATCAAGACGATGGTTAAGATTCGTAGCCTGAGTTCCCAGTTGGACCAGATGCGTCAGTTGACTGGGCAGCTGAAGAAGGACAAAGACTCGGCCGTTCAGAAGATAACATTCATCGAGAAGGACATAGCCGAAGGACAGAAGAAGATACAGGTTGAGGATAAAAACTCATAATACATAAAAGACAGACTAACTTGTCATTATCTAATTAGTTAGGCTACAGTGAGTAAGCAAGTTGAAACAGTTGAGTCTTAACACTTTAACGACGAACTGCATTGGCTTCCCAGTCAGTTTTAGTGCACTCTGATCATTACTGTGTTACATTTAGACTTGAATTATATGAAAAATAAACAGAACACGCAGAAACAAAATAATGCAAACATATGAACAAATTTGTAGTTAAATTGCTGGTTTTATTGTAATAATAAGATGATTTGCATAGCGTCGTAGCACAGCCGACGCCGAAGGAAAGGGTGCTGTACAAGAGTTCAATAAATCAATGACAGTCGTATGATTGTTTAAAAAGATCACTCTTGAGCTGTGATTTAAATAGCTCCAGAGCACATTCTGCACATGGTCTGGAAGACTGTTCCATGCAGTGGGTCCTGTGACAGAGAAGGAACAGTCGCCAAACTCCGTAGATGACCGTGGGACTTCTATTTTTTATTCTTACTTTGAACTGTGCAGGCTTCAGCTAAAGTTACGCAGAAGGAGTTGGACTTGATCTACGAAAGTCTGGTGAAGGCCACGGAGAAGTCGTTTGGCGATCTACGGAAGATGGTGGAGACACAGAAGTTGGCAGAGGAACAGGAAAGACTGAAGAAGATTCAGGTCAGCCTCACGACTCACGTCTCTTTTTGTCTTCTGGTCTTTTATCATTTACTAGGTGTTTGCCCGTCCTAAGACAGTTAAAAAACAGTTTGAGAATGTCAAGAGATGCGTCATCACGTGATATGTGATTGACGTAAATCCTCCCCTCCCTTCCTTCCTCTGTCCCTCCCTCTCTCTCCCTCCGTCCGTCTGTCCGTCGCTCCTCCACCCTCTGTCCGTCCCTCCATCCCTGCCTCCCTCCGTCCATCCCTGTGTCCCTCCATCCCTCCCTCCCTCCTCCGTCCGTCTCAGCCGTTAATCCCTCCCTCTCTCCCTCCCCATCCATCTCCCAGCCGCCATCCCTTTTAACGCCGCCAGGGATGGGAAAATTACTTGGAAAAATGTAATTGAATTACAAATTATTTGGGAGATGAAATGTAATTTCAAATTACAAAATACATGGGATATGTAATTGAATTACAGAATAGCAAATTGCAAATGGCTCAATTTCAAGTAATTTCAATTACGTAATTTCAATTACTGCCCTGTCCCTGAATGCCGCCTAGCCAAGTTTCTTGTTGACGTATGTATGCGTAACTGGAATGTTGATGATATTATGATGGGCGTTTATTGCAGGAGGAGATGGAACGAGAGAAGAAACGCAAGGAGGAAGAGGAACGAAAACAAAAAGACGAGGATGATATGAAACGACAGTGAGTTGCAGAAGTCGAGTCTGTGGCTTCTTAAGACTTAATTTCTTCACAAATATTATGTTGACTAGTTGCATGTTAGTGTGTCAGGTAGGCCTATGGTAAGGTAATTGGATCTGGTATGGTAAATGGATCTGGTGTGGAAATTGGATCTGGTGTGGTAAATGAGTATGGTATGCCGGTATGGTAATTAGTCATTTATTATTACCATGCACTTTATCGACGCTGGTCCTCAAGGATGTGATATTAACTTCAACAGTAAGTACTTGTAAAGAAGGCATGTTAAGGTTCTGTGCGGTATTTGGTCATTTGAGGTGAGTGTAAGGTAAGTCTAAGGCAGTGGGGTAACGAGGAGCAGAGGGTGGAGGCAACTGCCCCGGGCACAGCACAAGGGGAGCAAAATTAGCTTACAGTGGTACACAGTCCTATGATAAGAACGTTTAAAAGTCAACAAGAAAATTTAAAAGGGGCGCAGTCATCAACTCTTGCCTCTGGGCGCTGAAACCCTTCGTTACACCAGTGGTCTAAGGTACGGTAAGTTAGACAGGGACCTTGAGCAAATCCTTCACTCACAATTGCTCAGCGCCATCGATTGATGCTTGGTCATTAGATGGGGCGCTTAATAAATGCTTAATTATAATAACAGTGTCAGAAGGAAATTAAAATGTTTTAAGCACCTTTTATATTTTTACAGATTAGACCAGTTTGATAAGTTGGAATTGACGTGAGTGAATGATATGCTTTATAGGATGGTTGAGATCGAGACGCGAAGGAAGAAGGAAGACGAATCGTGTAAGAAACAGGACGAGCTTAATCGTAAGAATGTGGTAAGTTTTGAGGAGATTAAAAGTTTTTGGGAGACTTAATTTTAAGATTAAATGTTTTGAAGAGATCAAAAGTGCCGAGAATAAAAGTTTTGTGGGAATTATGCATTCCAAGGAGATTAAAAGTTATGAGGAGATTTAAAGTTGTGAGAAGAATAAGTTATGAGAAGATTAAAAGTGAATTCCTCAGTTAATTGTTGTGAAGAAAACAGACTCGATGCCCTTTTTGGAAATGCCATAGATGTATGCTTGCATGTTTGTATGTATGTGTGTATGTATGTATATGTGTATGTGAATATGTACACAGGAGGCTCCTTATAACATGCTTTTTTAAAAGAGAAATTCTGATTATATATGGTCGAAGAAATGGAACCAAAAATTAATTCCACTGTAGAAAAGGACCTTGTTAAAACGTGGTCTAATTATAAGGCAGTTCTTGTTATGACTCTTATAAGAGTCTTCAGTGTATCTGGGCCTAGCTACAACGCCTTTTAAGAACCTCACAATAGCACTTCTTGTTAGCCTATCAACAATTGGGCTTGTACTTCTAAGTCTAAGAGAATGACCAGTCCATTTGTATATGAGTATATGAATGATGCTTGTGTAGCTGGAGAAGACCTCCACTTGTGGTCTCACACAGGCACATAGATTATCCACCAACGAAATACCATCTACAGTTGATAATATGTAGTAGGGGATTGTGTTGTTTGCTCTGACTAAAATTGTTATCATCTTTGGGCTTGAGATGACAATTATGAGGTGAGATTGATTTGCGTTTTGTGTGCCATTGTAAAATGCATTTAAAATCTTTTGCTTCTTTAGGCGCAGCGACAAAAGCAAACAGAGAAACAGATGGAAGAAGACAGAGTCAGGTCTGTACTTTAATTCCCGTTTCTGTTGGAATTTTAGCATATTATAATGAAATAAAGAAGAAGAAGAGCAGTCCTTTAAGCTAGCCTTGGGGCAGCCATGAGTATGAAGTGTTAGCGACTTCATTTTCTTAACCTTGGCATATGAGGGCAGGTGGCCAGTACTCTCCCTCGCCGTCTCATCTTCCCACCGACAGTATGCGATCAGTGTACTCATTATAGCTGAGTTCGCTAGGGGTACAGGCAAAGCAGAAATCTCAACAAATTTCTTCCCTGACAGGGATTTTAATCTCTGTCCTCTAAGTCCAGCACGCTAACCCCTACACTATCGTGCACCTAAGGGTTAAAAATTAATATAAAGAAGCAAATTTTAGCAAAATAAGATAAGTTTAATAAATTGAAGTTCGGTCTGATCAGATTGATTTTAATTTTGACGATTTGTGTAGAAATCAGCAGCTGGAGCAGGAGCGACTTGATAGGGAACTGGCCCTGCGTCTCGTGGAAGAAGACTCGAACATGGTTGAAGACGTACAGCAGCTGACTAGGTAAACTCCACCTCAGATACTCACTTTAAACCTCAACAGTTGGTCAGTTAGTTATCTAAACTGTTAGCATCTGCACCTTTTGAGTACCTGAGGAAAGTGCTGCACTTATTAGCCTAAGTGGTGTGTAAGTTCTTGTTTATCCATGATGGGCTGCCTTTCTGTCTTAGTGGACTGATCTTCTGGATGTGGACCTGAATATGACTTGGTTTTGGTGTGCCATCAGTTGATGCCTCATGCATTAGACACCGGCGCGATAGAAGTTACTGATTAGTTAGTGGTTGGTAAAGTTCGCTAAGATTAAAATTCATCATTATGGCGACAATGCTGAGATAACCCTTAAGCAGTCGCCGCTCCAAGCCTTCACACTGATTCAAATATGGTAACGCATAAAATCAAGTCTCGTTAAAAAATTCGTACAAGAAATAATAAGAAGTTATAATGAACACTAGTAGGCCTACAAATTAGTTCAGGCGACTGTTGTGTTTAGCTAATTACTTACTGACTGGAGTTTCTTACTTGCATTCTGAATGCCTTGTTGTGTTTAACTAATTATTTGCCGACATAAGCCGCGATTCTTACCTACATTCTTGTTTTAGATCGAACTCTGTAGCCACAATGACCAATGTAAAGTAAGTATGTAACTGCATGTCTCCAGTTATTTATGTAATGCCTTTCCTTGAACTACATAACAGGTAGTTGCTGTGTAACCTGTGTTATAACAAAGATGATTACCCTCCACCTTTAACCAGGCTTGGGACTGGCACTGCAAGAGTAGGGCAGAGGCAGAATTTTGTTTGGACTGGCACCACCAGAGTATGGGCAGGGGCGGAGTTAAAACCCGTTGGTGTACTCGCCTGAGAGATTAGCATTTGATTCAAAAGCACTAAGACTGAAAGAGATTTTTCAGGCTGTTTCACCACCATTCAAACAATGAAATAAGCAATAGTTCCTAATGTAAAATTATATGAAATGCGTTACATTATGTTAAATGTGCATTTCTGTTTGCAGAGGTCGATTTGTTGGAGGCTTGTCGAGAGGAGTTCCATCGGCGACTGAAGGTTTACCACGAGTGGAAGACGAAAAATAAGAAGCGTCAGGCAGCCACGTTAGCGGACGAGCGAGCTCCAAAAGCGATCATGAATGCAGGTAACGATCGATAGAAAGAGATTGCTATGACATGTTACATAACCAAGGTTGTGCTGCTATTACATGTTACATGTTGCTTAATCTATTTGTGACTAGGACTGCCTTGGCTCAACGCCGCGCATATGCTGTGGTTGGTCCCTCTACTTGGAATTACCTTCCCCTCACTAAGGGCTAAACTAATGACCCGTTTTTCCTATGTGGTCCCTAGATCTTTAAAGACGTTTCTTTTCCCCAGGGTTTTTGTGCTGAGAGCGCCTCTGAATAGTTATTATGTGAGAGGCGCTATATAAATCTATAGATAGATACGATACGATGTTACATTACCAGTGTTGTATTGCTTGTTAAAATTTTAATAATAACCTGCATAACCTGTGTTGTATTGCTATAACATGTTGATAATAACCAGTGTTGTATTGCTACAGCTGAGACCAACGTCGTTGCAAAGGCCGGTCAGGGCAACAACAGCGACCTGCAGCGCTACTTCCGCATTCCATTCATGAAGCCTGGTGACATTCACAGGGACGACGAACAACACCAGCCGAAGGGATGGTGGTACGCTCACTTCGACGGAAAGTGGATTGCACGACAGATGGAGCTGCATCCGGGCAGAGAACCCGTCCTTCTCGTTGCAGGTAATCAGAGGCAGTCCATCCATTTCTCATGAAGGTCCCTTATGGTAGAATGCGCTTGGACTGTAACCAACGAGTGTGGCTTCATGGACTCTGCTTATGATGGCACGCACCTGGGACATAGAGGGACACTTATTCAGTGTCCCATGCATTACTCTTGGGCAGGGTTCCCAACCTTTTCTATGCTCCGCACCCTTGGGAAATGATTGAACAATGTTCGCACCCCCTAGAAAAGTATTATCACATTTGAAGACGCATACATGAAATTGTTAGTTTTTAACTGCAGATTGAACTGCATACAATGCCATACAGTGGCATACACTGCAGTCATACACGCATACAGTATTGCATTTGGCCAATCGAATTAAACTTAGGCTTTCAATGTTACATGGAAATAAACTTCTATTACATGGAAATAAACTTCTAATCTTACAGTCTTACTACTACCGTACTCTTGCCTTTGTCTGACTCCATCTTGGCCTCCAGCGAATGTGCGCCCCAGATGCAGATGTACTGACTGTTACTGCATAATAAGTTCTTTAAATAACTCAATAAATGTTTCTGTGTCTGTGCATTTTTATAGCTCCTATAGCCTACACAGAGGCTGTAGTTATGGTCTGTGCTCTTATTCTTATGGACTGATCCTCTGGATATTGACCTGATTATAGCCTGGTTTTGTGCGCCATCCTTTGATATGTTGTGCGTTAGACGCCGAGTGATAGGAGTTACTAATTACAATTGTTTAATTTCTAAAGGTGTCGATGACATGAAGATGTGTGAGTTATCGCTCGAAGAAACGGGTCTAACCCGAAAGCGTGGAGCGGAAATTCTGGAAGCGCAGTTCGAGGAGGAGTGGCTCAAGTACGGCGGCTTAAAGATTCTGCAGAATAGCGCCAAACGCATCTCATCAAAATTCCTAAAGAAGAAGCTTGGTGTGGTCTAGCAAGGCCAACTGCTTTTAGCAGAGCAACAGCTACTACTGAAGCCACAAAATGCTAGTGAATTCTTAGTTTCAGCAGTTTAGTGTCTCGTGTGAATTAGTTTGAATGTTTTCGAAAAATTTTAATTGTTTTTTGTGCATCATGTTTAGGCTTTTGTTTAGCATTATGAATTGTCTGAATTTTGAAGTAGTTCAGTGTCACCGAAGACCTCCCTACACTAACCCAATGTTCGGTAAAGTTTAAAAATAATTTTTAAAGAAGTAAACTAATAGGGTTTGTAAATTTGGCTGAGCTGCATTAACGCAAATCTTTAGAGTCTTTATTAGTTCCCAGTTCTTAGACAACTTTTTGACCTTTTAATTTCTAGTTTCCCTGCTTTATTAACCAAAAAATTGTTGGCAACCTTTTTTCTTTTGTTTTAGTTTCTTAGATGAATTTGGTTTATGGACCCATTTATTCAACGATCTTTTTTGCTTTAATGTGTTTTCAAGTAACTGTTTCTTTACAATTTTGAATTGGTGGTGAAAATCTGAAAAATTTGGGGAGTGTAACCCATAACCCCCTCCTTGAATATGGCCCTGTTTAAACTATTGTGCATTTAAATTCTGATCTTGAATGTGAAGTAATTGAAAGCTATGTATTAATTGTGTTAGTGTGGAATTGTCGGAGCAGTGAAGGGTTGGGGCTGGTTCACTCCAAAGGCTGTGATTGGTATCGAGGCCAGGCCATATTAAGTAAAATTTAAGAGTTTAAGATGGCTCCCCTGTTTACTCAATTATGCAAGGATTATTAAAATTAATTCATACATTGTACCAATCTCAATCTGTATAGATAGAGCTGGACATTTTTCATACATTGTACTTCTGGTTGGGTAGGCTGGACATTTGCATAGATTCATGTACTTCTGTGTTTGTGGAGGGCGGGACATTTTCATACATTCCACTTGTATACACGAGTACAACTGGACATTTCATAGAACTTTTAAGGGGCTTGGCAAAATTCAGCAGTCCATCCATACTTATTAATGGTTTTACAAGATTAGAGTAGTGTGTTGGTTGATGAAATTTTCTGTCAGTTGAAATCGGAAAACGGGACAAACGGAATCCCCACATTCTGCTGCTAAAATGAAGCATTCTTAGTTTGTTCTCTGCTTTTTTGGTGTTATTTAAAAAAATTGTGTTGAAATTCTATAATATAACTTAACAGAATATGGGTGACTCAGGGACTTTTGTTAAAACTGCTCAGTAGCCAGTTTGTGACGTGGCCTTAAAATAAGTGGTTGTTTCCATGGGGACCTTACCCCCTAACCATCTTCCAAAGTATTCAACAGTTTCTTTTAAAATTCTGGCACTGAATAATTTCTCTGTAAAAGGGCATTTCAGTTTCATAAGCAGTTGTATCTCTGGCATTTGGTTGCCGTATTTGGTGCTAGTTCAGGTTTGAAATTACCTATGATGTTATAAGATGTATAAATCTGTTTTGTGGTGCTTTTGAAAAGTGGTAGCTGTAGGCTTATATATTATTATGGCACATATGCAATATATGTACTCACTGGTTCTGGGATCAAGGGGCATAGGATGGAGTTGAGGGTGCACAGATTCAACTGGAAGCCAGTATGGTACTTTGAATTATTCCTATCCAATGACCGATTACATTCCATAACCTTGTCGCAGTGCTAATCATGATGTAGTGCAGTCTAGGGTGTTGATCCAAAGCTTAATTAAGCTTCTGATCACAACTTAGTAGAGCCAAGATTCTAGATCGTAACATGTGCTTCACTCTCGTCTGTGTTAAGACTGCAATAGCCAAACTTGTGATATCATTGTAAATGCTACAGTCATATCCACCGAGAGAGTACTTGACTACATGTACTTGACAAGTATAGCTTTGAGTGTATCTGGTATACTTTTTAGTTAAAGTTGATACTTTTTGCTTTATTACGATTCATGTAGTTTCCGTTGCACTGGTTGCCTTGATGAATTCTTTGTTTTTGTCGTTTGTTATCATAAGAATTAGGTTTGCTTTCTTAGGGTTGCATTCTGAACTTTTTTGACTCACTTGTATTAACTTTTGTATTAGTGACATAAAAATTCCATATAATTATGTTAATTAACAGTGTATAATATTTACGCAGTAATTGTGTGTCAGCAATTTTCACTTACTCGTGATCCTTTGATAAGGTTCAGCTATCAATAGTGTTTTTGATATCCTTTTATCGTTAATTGTACACATATATGACAGTAATCATTTGAATCAAGATCAAGTCTGTGATCAAATTTAGTTCGTTTATCCGCCACCAGGCTAATCAGTATCAATCAGTTAAGAATGGTGCTCTGCGGAAAATTAAAACAGATTTTATTATCTAGGAAGAGCTGTAAAGAGTTAGCGTTTTAAACTGTTAACAGATTTTATCATACATGACGTTAATGTGAAACTACATATCTTGCTACAGCAACCACATGGCTTTGATCCTGCTCGTTTTTCTTCACCACTGCTGCCCATTTGATTGGGTGATGAACCCACGTTGGAAATGAATTCTGCTGATGAGAAAACCTTTGGATCATAAGAGGTTCTTGATCTTTGCACTTTTGAGGCAAATTCGTGAATGAGAGGGATATAAATATCATATTAATAATAAATCTTGTCCAAAGTGATCTAGAAAATGTCTGGTCGCTTCTTACATACTGTAACAGGACCAGGCCTACAGCACCTGAAGCAGTGGTGTAGTGGTGGGAACGTGGGGAACGCCGTTCCCCCACTTTTTTTTTCACACTATGCAAAATTCTTGCAAGATTGCACTTTTTGCTTACTTCAATATGCAGGCGTTCCCCCACTTCATTTTTTAGGACTACACTACTGACCTGAAGCCTCTCAGCCACAGTCTGTGGGTATGCATTACCTTTCGTTTTAAGACAAAACATTTAGATTCAATTAGGTCTGGTGGGAAGAAATACGCGACGTAGTCATGGGAAAATTTAGTTAGCATCTGTAGAGATATACACCCCTGGACATCTCAGTGGTAGGTGGTAATATTGGAGAAAGGTATTCCAGTGCAACTGATGCCAAGCCAAAAGTGCTTTGGAAAGGTGCGAAAGAGGTGCTATATAAATGTCCAGGTACGATGCACAAAGAGCAGGGTTTATTTTTGTCTCAGAGCAAAGAAATGGCATGTGTAATGGCACCTGATTGCCAGCTGTGATTTTCGTTTATCAATACAGGTGGTTTAGTATTCATGATTGTATCAAACTTAAGCTCAGCTGATTAGTGATTACAGTTTAACCACAGTTCAATCTGGCAATTTACAATTTACATGGAATCTGACGCCAGGCCAGTACGTTTTGATTCAGCCAGATTTGCTTGATTAGTAAAATCTCTGTAAAATTTGATTGAACATTATATAAGCAACTCCATTTGAGCCTCCTGGAATTCCCAAAAGAACTGTCCTGGAATTTCCCAAGGGAAATGGACAGTAAAGTGTGCACTGATCTAGTCGTAGTCTTGGCACGAATTGGTCTAATAACAATAATTTTGAAAATTCATAACTGCAAAGTATTTTAGTTCAATTTTTATTAATATTATAAACTGCCAGGATGGATATAACATACAAAATTATAATAAACCTGATCAAACTAAAAATGATCAAACTGGAGAAGTGACAATGGGTTTTTTGTGCAATTAATTCTGAGATGTGACTGCTTTCAAGTGGTATTAGTTTGTGAAAATTCATGCTTAAGAATGTCTCTCATATATTTTTACAAGTTGATGATAGTAAGAGTTAGAAATCACCAGTAGTGAAAAATGTCATGAATGTGCTGTTTCAACAATAAGAAAATGTGCCCAGTATTTTATCGTGTACTCCAGTTTCCCGCAATGTGAAATGTGTGATAATTGTAACAGTAATTGAAAGATGGTAATGTGCAAATCAGCTGCAATTAAATGAATTTGGTCAAGTTGTTAAAGTTTGTCTTTTAATATGTAAATCTCTTGAAACTTCTATCAGTGTACTATATTACTCTAATCGATTTTTCTGGGGCACAGCAAGTATCGTTCTCTAACCTATATGCCATACGACGCCTGTAGCAGTCCCCACAACTGCATTACATGGCCTTACATGATGAGTCATCTTGTAGGAGTGTATCTCCTCCTTTAGGCTCCGTATCGACATTAGGTTACTCGGTTTTCTATTGCAATTAACGAGTCACCATAATGGTAATTGTTGGGAAAGTCACAATATATATAATTCATGAAAAATGTTGGGCATTTACACAACACAAGTGACAAGAGTTATGAATCAAGGTATTCATTAACATTTGAATGTAAAAAGGTGCGGGTTTATGGCCTTAGAGGCAGTGGCGTAACGAGGGGGCAGGGGGCCGCCGCCCCGGGCGCAGGAGGGGGGCGCAAAATTAGGCTTTTGACAATGTATTTTGTGAAAGAAATAAAAGAAATCAGGCACGAATAGTGACAAAGTTACTATTAATACATGAGTTTTGCCATGGGGGGCGCAAATGAGGCTTGGGGCGCTAAATGAGAGTTGGAAAAAAAAAAAAAGGTCATCAGAAATTTTGGCGGAAGTAAAAAAATTTTGTCCCAAAAATTCTTGCCCCCGGGCGCCGGACCCCCTAGTTACGCCACTGCTTAGAGGCTTAGCCGGTTTGAGGTATCTAGGGTACATATGTATAGTGTAGAATCTGTTCACAAAAGATGTTAATTAATTGATCACAGGCCTAACCGTACGACACGATGGTGTTCACTAGTAGCTTTTTCGGACCTGGTAGTAAGAGTTAGACTCAAACAGCCCCTCTCTGCCATCCGCAACTTGGTTGGACAGTTGCCCGGTGGGTAATACATTTTTTTAATTGAGAAAGTTGACTCTCAACAAGTCGGCCATCTTGTCGTGCCAATAAAGGCAATAACGTGCAAGAAACAGAACTCGGACAAATTTAGTTTTACGCGTTTCTCGATGCAAGGAAGAACGAAAAACTTAGTTGACAAGATAACCAGCACATTGGAGCATAAAACAAAGCGAACTGTATTCCTCTCTGTTGTAATAATTGATCGCGAATAGCGCGTCTTGAATATCACGACAAAACACGATAAATAATAAAAGCAAGGTAATTATAAACATAAGCTGTGTTATCACGTGATCTGGAATTTTATCGCATCCATCTGTTTAGTAATAATTAATAAATAAAATTTAAATTATTGTCAGAATAAGGTTTTAGAATACACTCCTTATAAAAAAAATCCCGTCAAGCCTGTACCATGCATTGTTTAAATGCTCACTATCTTCCAGACTGCACCTCAATTTCACCCCAACTTTTCTCACCAAACATTTCCCTTGTAAATCCAGAGAGGTTACAGGTACCTTGAGTTAACAAATAATATGCTTCCTTTCCCATACATTGATGATTCCAGCCATTCTAGAAAAATTTCCTCCACAATTAATTTTAAATGTATGAAGAAATTAAGAACTTAACAACTTAGGGCACATCAAAACTACTGATAATACAGATTACTTTTCACCTCCACTGCCACGAGGAGTGTTAGGTAGTTCCAGGTAATTCAACTTTTTTATCCTAATGGTCTATCTTGGATCAAAACAATTAAAACAGTGAAAAAGCAAATACTTCAACTCATATTTTTATCATGAATTGTAAAGCCAATCGGTGGCAATAGGATATACAAAATAACAATAATTATAACACGACATTGATCTGCTCTTAAATCATAATAATCTTGAACCACAGGAAACTTTTAAAATCCATTCACCACAATCTAGTGTTTTCCATGCAAGACTACAAACAACTTTTCGTGATAGAAATTGGCAACAAAAATATTATCTTTGACTTCAAAATTAACAAATTAATATTTTCCGTCAACAGTAAAAAATAAAATTAATATCAGAGAAGGACGGGAAGACAAGTGAAGCGTTGGCGACTTTTCGATTTGAGATCATTTGCGAGGAGATCAAAATGTCAGAAATGTAATAACACAATTACGAACAAATCGAATGGCCGATAAAACTCAATCAAAAATCAATCAAACCTCTAACCCGTTTAGCATCAAAGACCAATCTTGTCTTGTCCATCAATAAAAAATCAAACACTGATCTTTCGTCTCGTCAACAATCAACAAGTCACAATGACTCTTCTTCAAAGCGTCCGCAATCAATAAAATCAATCAATTCATGACTTTGAATAAAAACGTAATACATGTATTTAAATAAGATCTCGTGCAAACTCATATTTTAATGCAAACCACACAGAAGTGACAACTCAAAAGATAACTTCAATACCTCGCCATAAATACGAAAGTCATAAACACTTACCCCGTACAATGATTACTGTAACATGCAAAGGTCTTTGGTGTAATTGTGATGTAACGTAATGTTTCGGAATACATTACATGCCCAACCTTTCCCGTAACATTTTAAATCCAGAAGAAGCAAAAGCCCACACAAAGCAGACATCGCAAGAAGCCCATGACACCGCAACAGTTAAATCTGTTCAGGCATTTAAGAAAAAACTCAAAATCCTCTATAAAGACGAACAGGTGTAGGACTGGTGGAAGAAAAGAAAGATGTCATATAAACAATGTACAGATTGCATTATATTACGTGGTGGGTTAACTAATATCGGTCTAGATTTCACACATAATTTTGCTTCGTTGTGAAGCAACAGCAAGAAACTGCTATCAGATGCAGCTCAGTAGCAGTTATAATAGCAATAATATTAATTAATATTTATGAGAAGCCAAAAGACTGCAATACCATGCATCAGAAAATGCAAAACTCAGATCGAAACTACATCAGTAGATCTTCAATACGGATGCATCATGCAACCTGTGACAAAATGCGACGCAATTCCAGAAAAATATCCTCCAAAATCTCTCGACATTTTCCTACTTTTCCTCTTGTATCTTACGATATGTGAACAGACAGCTGTATTCTACGAGAAGCGTAAAAGTCATGCGCAAAATTTATTAAAAGTCTTGAATAAAACCTGTAAAATGACACTTCCATCTGTTTTTAACGGCCGATTACACGAATACTGTGTCAGTTTAAAGCCCATTACCTGTAGACATTTAGAAAAAATAAATACTCAACTTTCCCAATTAAATCCTTGTTTGACATGCTTTGATCTATGAAAACTACTTTCCTCGTTTCACTTAAGCTCAAAACCGAAGCATTTGCAACAGCTTCTCCATAATTATTCCATTCTACCATCCTTCCACTTGGCAAGCCATGAAAGTTACAATTTCCCTGCAATTTTCCACTATCCATCAAATTAAGAACCATTTGAACCGTCTTCAGAATTCTGAGATGAAAACCAATTTGTACTTTCTTAAGAAACCTCAGAATAAGAGACTTTCCAGTAAAACTAGATCAAGGTTATTTCCACCCATTTTTGTCTGACAATTCAATCATTCAATACACGCAATTTCAGTTTTTAAACCATCTAAACTGTCTATCTTTCTATAGTTCCCTTGAGACGATTTATGGCGCCATAAAGCTCATCAGGTAATACATTTTGTGCCACAAAACTGTCGTCTGAGATCATGCAAAAACATGCAAACAAAACCATAGATGTAATTTCACAAATCGCAAAGCTTTATAAATTAAGACTTATTGCAAATACTTAAATTACTCATAAAAACCATAACATATGTAAAACCGTATTCGTAATATATATATATATAACCAACGGCAGACTTTCAACCGACGACACAGAAAACTGACAACAGAATATTAAAGCAACAGAAAACGACAAGGCAACACTACGAGAGAGACGGGCGTTCACCGCGCGGTAAAGACTCAAAATAAAACCACAACCACATAGTCACACATAAACGGTACAGAAAAACTACATTTCGAAATACCAAACCACTAACACGGAAAATCAACGTCGAACGAATAAATTAAATAACTAGAAATTAACACAAAGTCTATACAATCAGCAAATCATGATTGTGCCATCTGTCTGTAACATCAAATTAAATTATAATCGAACAGATGTTCAAATCTCGACAGCTCTTCACACAGCGACGACATAATATGTTGATTATGGTAAGCCACGCATGTCCTCCTCGACTATGGCAAGCCGCAAAAGGCTGATATGATACAATAGCAGAATCTGGAATATAAACCACATGTACATAAAAAACAATTAACCCATAAATTCGTGCAAATAGAAGAAAAAAGCACAAGAAACAGTGGAGCCATTTAAACCGAATTTCCTCTTCCAGACAACATCAATTTTTGCTCGTTAATACTTGTGACGCGTTAACCAGTTCCGGATTCCAAGTACTGGTCCATCATTTGGCAAAATCGTCATGCATTCAAAAATCTTATCTTGGACTCTGTGAACCAATACACAAACCTCGACAAACTTATTTGCATTGCCAAAATTACCTAGCAACTGCCAGAACCGTGCTCACACTGCCGAAATCTATACCTCACATTGAGCAGACCATAGAACTGTACAACACTGCATTTTTCAATTCATGTAGAGCCTTCAGCATGACGAACTCCACAGGGGCATTCAGAAACCTAACAAGTGTTCACACTCAGGCCTTGGGATGAAACTCAAAAGTAAACTCACACACGCACATGCAATAAAACATTTAAAAAGCTTTTGTTCCCTTGTCTTTTTCTCTGACAAGACGACACAGAAACACATTTAAACCTCAACTTGTCAATAAAACCGACACTGATAACATCAACAATAATGACGATAACAACAAGATATTCTTTACAGTATCCTTCGGGGTATTTGAAATATAAATAGCAAACGATTAGTGTTGCCGCCGACAAGGGCAAACTAGATAGAACAACAAATGGCAACACCAAAAAACACAAAACAGATTCGAATAAAAACAGCGAAGACAAAATCAGAATTTCACGGTCACTAGCAGACGCGAAACCCCGTCACCAATAAAATAAAATGGCATATCGAAACCCTTGCACCTTGTGGCACAACACAGAACAGCAAAATTGACCAAAAGCTCGAAACAAAGATACAAGAATCACTACACTGTTTCCAACACCGTAATAAACTCAAAATTGTCGCACGGTATGCGCTACAACTGAAATTTGACATAATCTATCCACAGTGGTCAGAGGTGCACAACACTGAAGTGAATTCAGACCAGCAGTCTCACAATTCAACTCAAGTGAACAAGTCCTCGACAATTGTGTCGGCAAAATTCAACCTCTACACAAGAATTCGGCACTAGGACTCCAAGGCAAGTTTTGGCTAATTTCAGAAATGCTTCTTTTCAGCTAAACTTTTTCGGTCACGAAGCAGGAACACAACACAAGGCTTGGCACGCCATAAAATAATATCAAGCCATTGCAAATTCGAAACTAAAGAACTCATCAAGACACATCAGAGGAATGCACGTGAGCGTCTAAGACTACGACAGAAATGAGAAATCAAAACCCTAAACAAAGAATCAACGTTTTCACGTCCAGAAGTTTCACAAACGCAAATCAGAAAACGTAAAATAAACACAAGATTTGAGATCAACGCTTATATGAAATCAATTCGATCACAATGTCCTTCGAGAAACTCAGACCACCATATGATCGCAGTTGTCGATGATTTAGAAATTAATCTCTCTAACAACAGTGACTGTTAATTATGACGGATTACCACACGTGGCATGATTTCAACGAGATTTTCTGAGATAATCTGAGATCAAACGTTAGGAAAGGAATTATACCGAGGTCACGTACACAAGCGAAAACCAGTTGGTGGTTTTCAAAGTGGTCGAACCCTATCAGCTGTAACAAATAATAAATTATTAAATAGTTGTAAAATTAGAATTATTGAATGCTAGCAAAAACTGCTAAGTAAATGAAAATGATTACAGTCGAAGTCGGATCAACTGTCATGAACGGCGCAAAAGATGAAAACGACAAGCACAGATCGAGATGATCATAACAGATCCAAAAACCGGCACAAATTGAAAGAATCAGCATAGAAGACGACTGCGTGCAGAGGATCTTGACCAAGACGCAAGCGAGGCCGCAGACGATCACTGCGCTGTCTCAACAGAGGCCGGAATCAGCAGACTAGTGGCAGAGTCGGCGACATGGTACGGCGAAGTCAACGGCCAGTCGCCGAAGTCGCCCGAGTTTTCGAGCGGACTCGCGTCGCCCGACTCGGCGTTGCTCTGGAGCAGTTCGAACTTGGTCCGGCGGTCACAGACCGTCGACATGCTCTTGCGGTGGCACTTGTGCTTCTGGAAGTGCTCGCGCCGGAAGAAGCCGCGGCTGCACGTCTGGCAGATGTAGCTGTAGACGCCACGGTGGATCCGCATGTGGCGCGAGAAGTTGGAGCTGCGGTGGAACGTTTTGAAGCAGTGTGGACACGAGAAGCAGAGGTTACCGTCGACGATGTGCGCCTCGTTCTTCAGTTTCAGGTACTTGGCCTGCTTCTTGATCGTTATCACCTTCCCCGCTTTACCCGAGTCGGACGTAGCCTCGTCGTCGTCGATCTCCTCCACTTTGTAGCTCCCCGTCTGGAGGTTGAGGAACCCAGCGGCAGACGGACCGAACGTCGACTTCTCCGGAGTTCCTGGAATGCTGTGCAACCCGCCGCGGGTCGGAATGCCTTCCAGAGACGGTCCGTTCGACATGCATTCGATGTGCGAGTCCCTGCCCTCGTCCAAACGCTTCTCGTCTCCCCTTGGAACCAGAAACCCCTCTATTTCGCGCATCCTCACGTTTCCCTCATCCTCCGTACCCTTTTCAGAGAAGAAGGACTCGTTTGCGTCCTTCTCACCAAAGCCTGGTTCTGCGTCGCTCACGTCCGACGGGCTTTCGTTGGCAATGACAATTTTTCGAGGCGTCGATGACTTTCGACGCGACTCGTGGAGTCGGCTGAACTCTTCGTCGGTCACTTCGTCGATGAAACTGACTTCCTCGACGAACTCTCCATCGTCTTGACTCTCCACTTTTATGCTCAGTTTCGTTTCGTCCAGATCTGTCGCAACCTCTTGACCTTCAGCATCCAGCGACGACATCTGGCAGTCGGAAGGGAAAATGGCCGATCCGGGGTCGTGGCCGGCGTCCTGGCCACCGCGGTTCGGTTTGTTTGGCCGTCGGTTGCACTTGTGTCGGACGAAGTGCTCCTTGCGGGTGAACTTGCGGCCGCAGACGTAGCACATGTGGCTGAAGATTCCCTGGTGAATCTTGACGTGGCGTCGGTAGCTCGAGCGATACTGGAAGGTCTTCGAACAGTACGGGCAGCTGTTCTTCTCTGCCTCGTCGCCTGCGGATCGCACAAGACTCTCGTCCGATTTCGCATCCTTCTCGTTCGGCTTCTCTGCGCCGCTCGTCTCCGATGCTGACTTAGAAGCGGCGGCCGGTCTGATTTCTGCCGGAACAATATTCCGTGTCTTACAGAGGGCTTCGCGTAGCAGAGATCGCACTGTGTCCTTGCCTTCTGTTCGCGTCTTCTTTTCAACACAAGAAAAATCGAGCGGTTCGAGCACGGGCTGTGGTGCCAGCGGCGGTGGCTCCTGAGAAAGCAGCATTGGAACGCGAAGCATCACCCTGCGTAGATCCGGGTCAGTGACCCCGGTCGAACCGACGCCCTCCCTGCCAGGACGGGCATCGTAGCGTGGACTGCCCGAGAGACTTAGCGGCACGATTCCGTCGACCTCGGGGAAAGTTCTGGAATTGTTCGCACTGTTCGTTGCTTGGTCGTGGGATGATTCGGTCTTTGTGGGTGTCACGAGGCCGGACCCGTTTGCGAAGAGTTTCAGCGGTTTATCGTCCTTGTCGAAAAGTCTTCTGGTTGCGTGCTGTATCCAGATTTTCTGGATAGCGAGCTCTTTGTCTGCGAAAGAAAAAGACAGCAGATGAGGCAGCATCAGACCCAGCTTTATCAACACGGTCTCTGCCGTCCTCTTACACAGATGAAACTGTTTGGTTTCCATCCTCATTGCCCGGATCTTAAACCACCACAGGAAACTTACATCTTCTATTGGGCAGCTTAGGCCAGTAAAGATACATCGTCTGGTTATTACTGACTAACTGTTGTCATATCTGCAGTGTTTCCGTTAACGCAAATCGCCGTTTTTATGTCCGTAAAAAGCGTCCAAAACGTCCAGATATTTCTGTGTGATAGCCGAAATACATGAGCTACGTCCAAAAAAATTCTAGGGCAGGACATAAATACGTCCTCTCTTTTAACTCTAACGGAAACACTGCATATCTGTGCTTTAGACAAATATCGGTTGGCTCAGAACCCAATCTCTGATGACCAATGTAAAGTAAGTATTTAGGGCAGTGGTGGAGTTTTTGTATATGGTAAATATCCAGGTAATAAATCTGCTTAATAAACCGTTTGATGAAAGAGGTGTGCAAACAATGAGCGACATTTTGTGACTAACTGTCAGAAAATAGGCCAGTCAGGTTTTGTGTGGTGCTGAGAAATTTAATCTATTTACAATTCACTGCAACTGTCAGTAATGACTGCCATTGTTTAAATCACAAACGCCACAGTAACACATCAGCAGAAGAGTTCCATTCACCTTTGGAAGACAATACAGATAAAGAAGTCACCTGAAAACTAGAAGATATCCTTCCTGAAATCAGAAGCGGCAAAAACGCAGCCATATAATGTAACACCTTTTTAGCCGTGCTTGGCTGGAAGCTCTACTGCGTAGTAGCCTTGAAGGGGTGCTATACAAATCTCTGTAATGAATGAATGAATACACTTGTTAAGTCAAACCTGGAACGAAATTTCCACTGATCTTGAACTGGGCAACCTTGAGATCGAGCCAGAGGAAGAAGCTTGGTAGATGGTCTGGGTCGGCCTGCTTGACGAGGGAGGCAAAACCGTCCTGAAGGTGGCAGAGGTCGAGCTGACCCATCCCACAGAAACACTCCGCACCTTCGTGGTCTGTCAGTTCAACAAAACAAACAACGTTGCACTTCCGGTTGTTTAAATCACAAACGCCACAGTAACACATCACATTAACACAGCAATCGTAATCTCAAGATTTCTACAGCAGCACACAAATCAGGGAATTGGGTTATTCACAGACGCTTAGTCAAAACAAAATCGAAAGGCAGGCAGGGTGACAATCAGTTCCAGGTCAAGATCCAAAGGAGTCAGGCAGGAAGATGACTAAGGTGGATGGTATTAAGATTTGAAATGGCGAGGGAGATGAGGGGAAGAGGAATGGGGATAAGATTGGTGAAAGAGCAGTGTTATCACCTGTGAGTGAAAGACCTGTGGAGTCACAGTGGAGAGATAACAAGAGGTGAGGTTTTGGTGAGTTTGTAGGATCAAGTATGGACTCAACTACCCAGTATATGTCCAGTTTTGCTTAGTATGGTGTTATGTTCTCTCTCCCTTAGCGGACTGATCTTCCGGATACTGACCTGATTACGGGCTTGGTTTTAGTGTGCCATCGGTTGATGCCTTGTGCATTAGACACTGGTACAATTATATACAAGTTACTAATTACAATTACAAAGCTATCAACTTCAGATGCAGTATTGGTTAACACATCATACAAGAACCCCAATCAAATAGCACGATCCACTGGAGAAACCAAGTTGAATGAACTCTGGCAGATCAGAGAATCCAGAAGCAATGAATGCACGAATAAATAGCAACACTTTGGGACATCTATTCAGAGGCGCTCCTAAATGAACTTTGGCAAAAGAGACGAGTCTTCAAGTTTCCCCGATTCATGGTTGCTCAGTGCTGTTGATGTTCTGTGACCCAGGGCCGTTTTTACCATAGGTGCAAATGGTGCAGCGCACCGAGGGCCCTTGAGCCGAGTTTTGTTGCTATTCGCTAAATGTCAAATGCAAGTCTTAGTCTCGCTTCAAATTTCTTTAAAATCAGTAAGTGTAAGGAAGTACTAGTGCTTATATTGATTTAATTCACTATATTTACTAATGCTTACTTACTTAACTGGACTTAACTGTTTAGCCTGTATTTGCTGGATTTCACCAAACTGTAAGAGATGATATTTTGGCCTACATAGATATTTGCTCATTTCCTGCAGGTTGCAGCTTTCCAAGAATTAATTACACACTTGAGATATATCAGATTGTATTGAAAAATTGTTGTTGCATAGTGTTGAAGTGTTCTATCTAGGCCTACACTTACTCTCAAACGGTCAGTGACCGTCACTTACTAGTGTGTATAACTGTATAAGAATTATAACTAGGGGATAAATGGGATATATAAAAAACCTCTTGACTCAGTGAACAGGTCGTGCAGATAGCAACAGGAGCTACTAGAGCCTTAAGATATAAATTTCTTTATGACTTGTTTGTACGCCGTACATGGTATTGGCAAACTAACGGTTACTCAACCGACACGAGCCCCTGTAGTAACATTTTGCACCGACATTTGCAGAACCTTATCAACGGCCATGGTTCTGTCACATGATCACGTGAACGTGGGCGGGAGGGTCAGTGGCCGCAATATAGTTGTATTGTATATTGAGCAATGTAAAGTAGTTCTACCAAGAGATGTAGTACTTGGTACCAGAGGTTAAAGTGGGTGGGAACGCATGGTAACGGCATTCCCACCGCTCTCCAAATTCTTTGCTTGCGTTCCCACTGCTTGCCATGAAATAGAACCCTGGTAACGCATGAGTTCCAATAAACTATTCTTCGGAGTTCCCACTGCTCACCCAAACCACTTTAACCACTGCTTGGTACTTGTACTCCAGTAGAGTTTTAGGTACTTTTTACTCATACTTGTTTTTGAGACCAACATACTTGGAAACAACCGATAGTTTTTATAGCCACTCGGATAGGTTACCACTTGCTTTGCCTTTTCTTTTGCTCATTAACTCTTATGCTCTGGACAGTTGACATTTTGGCAGTTCTTCTGTGGATACTGAGATTTAGATGGACCACATCTTGATCAGAATTTCCTTCTGGTTGTCTTCTTAAAATGGCACACACGGATAACGTTAATAACAAAAGTACTAATATTCCTAGAATTAAATGTCTCCTTGTTCTTGCAGTAGCCACGTGTAATTGTACTAATACTTGGACTTAAGACCTAACTAGTAACTAATTAAACTAGTACTTGTACTGCAACCTAAGTACTTTTACTTGCAACCTAAGTACTTGTACTTGCAACCTGAGACCTTGAAACATCTCTGACAGTTTTACCTCTCAAAGGCAAATACAGTCTACTTACTTACTTAATGCAGACTGTCTCTGTCTGATTGGGGCACAGCAGCCCAAGAGTGATGGATGGTGGCCAACTGGTTAGAATGCTCCGCCTGTAACGCATAGGGTATGGGTTCAATTCTCCACTGAGGCAGTCACTGTGTAGGGCATATCGTTCATGCACAATTTCACAATTTTCTCAATGATATGTCATAGGTTTCTCCTGGCCTTCTGAGGACAACATTAAATGCAGTCGTATTGAATTGTATTAAATGACTGAGGGTGAAACATTTCTCGGCTTAACGACACCCAGACAATAACTAGGCACAACAATAAAACTATTCATAGAATTCTGCCTCTCGTCGAAGAGATGCCAAGAAGCTTTTGGCTTGACCGCAACATCTGTGCCACGCCAGTCCAACAAAATAAACAAACCAACCCCGCTTACCAAATCAAAACTTCAGCACCGTCAAGAGAATCGATCCAAACGCAGGTTTTTTAGGAAGAGATCGGACATCGTTTAAAAGGAAGGAAAAACCGAAACGGCGAAGAAGACGCAGTACCACAGACGATGGGCTAAACACGCTCAACCCCAAACCTTTGTTCTCCTTTGTCTCAATAGGGCCAGCTGCCAATCACCGCCGGTGCACAATGTCCACTCACACGCCTCTTCCACCGTCGCCCCTTCCCCCGCTTCCCTCTTTGCCCTCTCCCTCCGTATTTCCCGTCCCCTCCTCCCACTGCCACTCCTCCGATCCCTCCGTCCCCGTCCCACCCACCCCTTTCCCTGGTAAAAGCCCACGATGATGCCGACGGGCCAAAGCCATTGATGGGCCAAAGCCATTGATGGGCCATTGAAGCCATTGGGCCAAAGCGCTTCTTCTGGGAGCCATTGTTCGAGCAACCAAAATTACGGACCAACTTTTCCCAACCAAACCCCGTCCGATTCTTTTCCAACAGGCAACCGGAAGACGCCGATGGAAGCTAGGACGAGCGGAAAGAAAATGAAAAGTGAAATTAATCGGATTTTGTCGGAGAAGTTGATTTGATTTGCTTTACCTGCAACAAAGGTACACACGACATAAACACACAGCCATTAATAAACCCACGCTGGTGCCCTGCTCTCCTCTAGAAATGACGATGGGTCGGTGCTCTGCATTAATTTTTGTCAGTAACGATATCACTCGGTTTCCGCTTCAGATCTTTGATTAGTATTTTTACAATCGAAGTTTACAAAGAATTTGTCTTACCAGTAATTTATTTTGGAAGCAAGTAGGCCTACTTGTGTTTTATTGGTGAATAATTGGTGAATAATTGGTGAAGGCATCTGCATGGTGCCTTCATTCGGTCGCCATTCCTTGCGATTTACTGCTGTAAGCCATTTACACAGCTTCTCCTCTCGCTTTCGTCCAAGAAGACACCGATACAATTTAATTTCTTCATCGTTTTTATGTCTGTTCGTACAATCTTTCACACAAGTCGACGGAATTTTAAAATCTATTTTGACTTACGTAAACATTGTCACGCGATCCAGAGTAAATGCTCCTGTAATCGTCCCGCCTAATTACTCGGGGCACAGTAGGCTATCCACAAATAAGTTGCACGGCGATGTTCATTGATATTTTAAAATCTTATAGAGTTAGCTTTCTGAATTATAAAATGTGGTAAGGTCGACGGAAACGGCTCTGGCAGCCGTAAGATGTCGTTAAACACTGTAAATTAGGCGCTGTTTAGACACCTTTATGTCGCAGTTGGACGTCTCTATATTATGGTCATTTTGTTTACTTCTGTGATTTTCTTGATGTACTTAACTATTTGTCTATTCCCGGCTGATAATAATTACTGACTGTATTTTGCCTTTTACGAACAGCGAGAACCAGGGTTCCAGATCGTCGCTGTTATTTTTGTATCGCATTTTCCTATGTTTCAGTTTCCACCATGCTATAATGCGCGCTGCATTAATTTCCGATAAAAATAATACCAATTGCAAGATATTTTTCTTTTCCGTTCTCTTCAATTTCGTCCTTTTGATAGTAAATCACGTCGAACGCAGGGCATGGTTTGCGCAATATGCATTGTTAGGCCTAAAGTCCAGAGGTGCGCAACCTTTTCTGTAATGTCGGCCGCATTAAAGGCTCCTACACTCAACACGGCCGCCAAGATATCTGCTATTAGGGTATAAAAAATACATGTGTGGGGACGTCCAGAAATAAGCATGTTCACTGTTAGAAATATGTTAACTGAAGTTTAAGGTATTCCACCGCCAACTTCCACACCTCTACTAAATCGATAATATTATCCTCGAACGTCTTCATGAGTTCTTCCTCGCTTTTCAACTACACCAATTCCATTTTGAGGTCCAGAGGCGCATTCTCTGTCTCCATCTGTCTCCACCAGATGAGGAGAAGCAACAAGTCGCAGTGCTGACAAATCTTATGAAAGTCAGTGATTTGTTCAGTGAATTCTTGAAGCATGACATCAAGGATGTTGGTAAAGGACGCAGTAGGAATGTCGTACCATTGCACTTGTACACTGTAACTTTCATTGACCACTCTCTCCCTGTATACGTCACTGTCCCTCTGCTCGTACAATATGCAGTGGCTGGCTGTCCAATGCTTGATATGGATATTGTTAGTCTGCTTGCCCATTTGAGCTTCATTTGCAGGGATGCATGCTCAGAGTCAGATGGTGCATTCTCAAAGGGTGTCAGTGTATGAGAGTGTTGTGTGTGCATGTATGAGCATAATACTTATTGTTAAATACATGCACTAATACAGAGGCAAAGATAACTAATTGATTCACACTACTCCCAGTTTGAAAATAATGGAATTAAAATATTTCTGAATTAATATACACATGGCCGCCAACACATTACAATTGGACCATACGTCCACGGCCGCCAGTTCTCCCTCTTACGGCCGCATGCGGCCGTACGGCCGCAGGTTGCGCACCTCTGGCCTAAACTAAAGATCGAGGACATATAGGACCTACTACCCACAGAGTCTACGTTGTAAACTCCACAATGCTTCCTCCTCCTCCTCCTCCTCCTCCTCCTCCTCCTCCTCCTCCTCCTTCTCATCATCCTCCTCCTCCTCCTCCTCCTACACTTTCTCTACTTCTTTCTCCCTCTTCCTACATACTTCCTCATGCATGCATACATACATGCATACATACATCATACATACTGGCATACATACATACATACATACATACATACATACATACATACATACATACATACATACATACATACATACATACATACATACATACATACATACATACATACATACATACATACATACAAACGTACATACAAACGTACAAGCAATTAGGCCTAAGCATACATACATACAAGCAAGCATACATACATACATACATACAAGCAAGCATACATACATACAAGCAAGCATACATACATACAAGCAAACATACATACATACATACATGCATACAAACACATATATATACATACATACATACATGCATATCTTGTGGCCGCTCAAATTCCAAATACTACCAGGATATTCTACCAGACATTTGTATTGTGGCCTGGAAAACCAGACCTGGCCATAAATGCCTCGTGGAGTCTATTTTTTACTGAGCGCCTACGTATAAACCGGTCCCCACTATTTAGTTTTCTATGTACTCCGCCTTCGCAGCGTTTCCACACGGAGCCCATATAAGACCCACCTTTCCATAAGTGACCCGTTCTGAGCCCACATGGGTTCCATCTAATGCCACGGAAATGCATGGTAGGCTTTGGAATTTTCAGATTACGAATAATTATTTACGATTTCCAAAGACGAAAAACACGCCACGAACGCGTCTCCAGGAGTGTAGTGACACCTGGCGATTCGTTTGTAATAGCCGCCTCTGAACTTAGTGTTGATATGACTTCGCAGGTTGAATCGTAATGGTAATCTCGAGATTTCTACAGCGCCCCAAAAAGTAAGTCGCGGGAACCAGCTTATTCACAGGCGCTCAGTCAAAGCAAAATCGATAGGCAGGTAAGGTCAAAATTAGTCACAAATCAAGATTCCAGGCAGGCAGATACCTTAATTCTTAATGTATTCACAAGTTCTTGTTTTGTTCCAAAGAGTTGGCTAAGAACCAAATGTCGACTTAAATGTAGGTCACAGTCATATGAATTGTCAAATTCGAGGTTAAGATCGAAGCAGTTAAGGAACGGAACGCAGCAGATATTTATATAGCATCGATCCAAACCTTTTAAAGGTGTCTTATCTCAATTATTAATCGCATGCAAAGCCAAAATTGGATTCAAGAGCTTAACGATATCGTATGACACTAAAGTCAGTTGATGCCGATGGGTAAAATTCGGTACAGCTCACAGTGAAGGAATCAATAGCCCCACTTCAAATTTTCTATCTAATATTAGCCTAAATATGATGTTTTACTTTTTTTTCAAAGGCAGCTATAATAATATTCATCGAACTGCCTGTAACTGAACGTGTTTGTTAAGTTACCAAGATGCGACCTTTTCCCCGCCTGATTATCGCCCAAAACTAGTCACACGACATTGTATAGGGAGTCTCCAGTCCGGTGAATGATAGGTCATTGCCTTCTAGATATCAAGAACGCAATGAATAGGTCATTGGTTCACAGCAAGGACCAATAATACTCAGGCCAGGAAAGTCATTTAACGTCGGGCGACTTGGGGCCCCGCCCTCTGGCGGCCAGGAATGTTCAGGTCTTATTTACATAACAAATGCATCGCAATTTAATATATTTATGAAGAAAATTCGACGAAAAGTCACGTTTACGGAGTAAAAAATGTGTGCCGGTAGGGAATAAAACACCATAATATTTAATATGCGATGTAAGAATTGAATCGGGGTGACATCTGTTTTGTAGCGGTGCAACTGAATATAAAAATACTTGCACAAGTTTCCATTTCTGTATAAATATTACAGACTTTTGGTAGACAAAGTTTCTTTTTGGTTAGTTGCTGTTTAACGACACTGTGTCGTAACACAGTTGATTAGCGTCGCCCTCCTTCTTTTTCCATGCTTGAAACTGGCACTTCCAGAGTAAGAGACTTACGGGTTGTAGCGGAGTTTTAACTAACTCTTCCGTGACAGAACTATTAATTATAATAACTTTGTATAGCTGACATTCATATAACGCAGATTTCCTCCATATTAGAGGTGTCTAAAATTCTCACGGACAAAACTGTGAGTGCTATGGAGTTTTCGTTTAAACAATGTCGTTAATATTGCATAATAAAGGTTACTACTATTACAAAAATTATATATTATATAATTATATATAAATATGTCATGCGCTTTACAAAATATAAATAGGTCAATATTCATACTATTTTTAAAAGTGGTATTCGGTGTTAAGCGATATTGCACGGCTGCCAGGGCCATGGGCGTATTTAGGGATGGTTTTACGGGTTCAACCACCCCCACCCCAATAAATGAATTACTGTTAGAAAAACTAAACATGTAGAAAAATACGACCATGTCCAATGGGAACCCCAAACTAAAACCCCCAAAATGTTGTTTCCTGGCTACTTCCCTGGCCACTCATGACGTGATTCCTAACTTATCTGATTATTTTGTGCAATAGGCTAGTAGTTTCTAGTGTTTAACAACATCCTATGTCCACCAGGGACGTTGGCGTCGCCCTCCTCTGTTAAGGATTTGGACTGGCACCACTTGAAAATGGCGACTGACGTCGATACGAACAATCGTTTGAACAGTTCTCAACTTTCGTATGGCACAATAGAATTCCTGTGCAACCCTTATTTGGTAAATGGATGGAACGATCCAGAGTTTAACGACATCTTGTGCAACAAAGGCCGTTGACAAAGACATTATTTTTGATCACTTTTTACCGTTACATTGACGTAATACAGAACAATTAAAAAGACTGATCATGATAAAATCCTGGCTTTTGAAATGTACTGCTATAGAAGAATATTGCATCTGAATTGGACAATGAAGGTGACAAATAAGGAGGTCCGAAGAAGATTACACATGAAGGAAGATCTAATACAGTCAGTAATGAGAAGGAAATTGGGTCTGTTTGGACATATATGCAGAATGGACAATAATAGAAAAATAAAAACTGTCATGATGGGTATGATGGATGGAAGTGGACGAAGAGGAAGACCTAACAGGAATGGACTGATGACATCAGGGATTGGTGCAAACAAGACCTACACAGTTTGAGTGTATTGGCGCAAGACAGAGGATTATGGAAACGGATGACGAAATTTGCATTGGACACCTACGGGCTTTTGGCCCATGGATCCTGATGATGATGATGATGAATACAGAACCACTTTAACTTATAGGGCGAATATGACACGTAGAAGAGGTGTCTAATTTTTTGAATGCATGGATGGATCCCGAGTGTTAACGACATTTTATGACTTCTGGTAAGAAAGGCCGCTGACAAAGGCAAATTAGTTTGAACAGTTCTTTCCGTTCCTTACTTCCTATTTGTTACAATTACTATTAATAATATAACAGAACAGAAATCTCTATGCGTGCGTGCGTGCATCTGTGCATCTGAAGCCTGTAACGCTTACGTAATTCCACGGCATCGCAATAACCGAATAATTATAGAAGTTGTCATAGCAACGCGAGATAATGCAACACGACATGTGGAAGGGAGAGGGACGGACGGATTTTGAAGGGTGGGAAGCAGATACGGACGGCCGGGACGGACGGCAGAGAAGTACGGGAGAGGGAGAGAGGGAGAAGACACGCACGATCCTGAGTGGCCGAGTGGGTTCTAACCCGCTCGCCACGCCGGTGCCCCGGGTTCGCTTCCGGGTCGGTCGGTTTATCAGAGATTAATTTCTCGGATCTTTACTGCGGGTGGCTCGGTCGCAAAATAAACGTGGAGTACAATACAACACAATACAACACAACACAATACAACTGGGGCGCGGTGGTTTAGGGGTATGTTCGGTGCCTTGCAGATGGAGGGTTGCGGGTTCGAATCCACCTCAAAGCCGCCGCGTAGGGACCCTGGGCAAGTCCTTCACTCGCAATTGCTCATGCGCTTCGGCGTGAAACTCCGATTCAGCGTCCGCGCAGTAGTCGGGAGCGCCTCTGAATGGGCAATCTGGTAGGGGCGCTATAACAAGTGTTCAAATACAATACAATATACAATACAATACGATCGTCGCGAGAGACGTGGGGAGGGAGGACGGACGTTGAAGGGAGGAAGAAGGTACGGACGGCGGGCAGAGAAGTACGGGAGGGAGGGAGGGACTGACGGACGGAGGGAGGGAGGAAGGGAGGAGAGGGAGAAGACACATACGATCGCCGCGAGAGACGTGGTGGAGGGAGGGACGGGCGTTTAAGGGAGGGAAGGAGGTACGGACGGCCGGGACGGACGGCAGAGAAGTTCAAAACTCGGGGAGGGAGGGAGGAAGAGAGGAGGGAGGGAAAGTGGAAGGGAAGGGAGGGAGAGTGGGAGGGAGCGACGGACGGACGGAAGGAGGGGAGGTAGGGAGAGAGGGAGAAGACTTATGTCAATCATAGCACGAGAAGACGCATCTCTTGACATCTTCAAAATGTTTTAACCGTCTTAGGACGGGCAAACATCTAGTTTTAATATAATTATTGTCATAAATTATCTGGAATATAATATTATATTTATTTGTCGTCAACGGCCTTTGGTGTCATCAGACGACGTTAAACTGTCGATAAGCAATGGAATGCAATAATGCATGTGGTACAGAAAAACAAATATAGCGGCGTTTGAAAGTATTTTAAAGGTGTTTATAAAGATATATTCGATTGCGAATCTTGTGTTATGTGACGTCCTGATTTTGTTGGTTTCCCACACAGAAACCGTCTAAGAGGAGAAAGCCTCGAACCCCGTACTCTCCGCGTTAAAGGCGGAGCGTTCTAACCAATCGGTCAAATGTAAGTATGTACACGTTCGTCTGTTTGTCTGCTTCCCTGTCGGTCTGTCTGTCTGCCTGTCTGTCTGTCTGTCTACCTATTTGCGTCTGCCTCCGTTTCTCTCTGTCTTTCTTTCTGCCTACTTGCTGCCTGTCAGCGTTTGTCAGTCAGTCTATCTTTCTGTCTGCCTCATTGTCTGGCTGTCTGTCTGTCGGTCTGTGTGTCATTCAGCATGCCTTCGTGTCTCAATCGCGGTCTTTTGACGGTTGAAATGCGTCGTCGTAAATTAGAGCGACATTGACGCTCATAGTCGAGCATTTCGACTTGCTCTCTCCTCCTCTCACTCCTTCTCCTCACTCCGTCCCTCCTCCCTTCTCTCAAGACGGTGTCCTCCCTCCCTCCCTTCTCTCAAGACGGTGTCGCTCTGCATGCATGCATATGCGTCCGATTCGGTCCACTGCCTGGTCGACCGACCGATCGTCAGGTGGTCGAAGCTCCTCTGATGCCGTCCAATCCATGCTGTCCGAAGTTTAAACGTAAGTCTCTGGTCTCCGGCTGTTCCTGTTGCTACTATCCCTCGGCTTCTGCTTCGCTACTGATTAATCTGTTTTATTGTTTTACCAGTCAGTCAGTCAGTCAGTCAGCCAAGTCAGTCAGTCAGTCAATAAGTCAGTCAATCAGTCAAGCAAGCAATCAGCCAATCAATCAGTCAGCCGGTCACTCAACCAGTCAGTGAGTCAGTCAGCTGCCACCAAGGTCAGTCAGTTACATGGACACTAACTCCGGTAGATGCATGGTTCTTAAGAAAGATATTGTATGGCGTTCGTGAAAGCTCAAACTCAAACGTCGAGTGGCTAGGGCTTGAAGGCCGCTCTGATCGACCGTGGATTCATTGTGTTAGGTCGGGAGTAGTGTTTCAGTTGTCTGGGTGTTGATTGGTTCAACCCTCTATATCTCTTCTTCTAACCCCTTCAGCTAAGTAACTGAAAAGATGTTGGGGAAGTCAAGTCTTGAACCTCACTCCTTCGCTCTTTCATGACATCAATTAGGAATGTAGAAAACTATGTCAATTCTTGGCTCAAAGCTGGCAGGCATGGTTCTTTGGGCAGAGCCACTGGACTACCAATGAAAAGGAGTTATTAAACACAGTTCAATATTAACGAGTCCTCAGTTGTTTCATGTGCATTATACTAACAGCATGTCAGCATCTGATTTTGTCCTGTGTTCGTGTGCTTTGGTAATGGTAAAATTATCGCCCCCCCTCCCCCAGCTCCTTTTAGACAAATAAGACTGGTTTGAGGCGCCACTGGAAGTGGCGCTATATAAATGTGCAATTTCAATTACAGTATTTTAGTAACTCCGCCATTGCCTCTGCTCCGGTAGTGCTAGTCCCAAGCCTGGATAAAGGAGGAGGTCGACGTTAAATTAATAATCTTAGTTATGACAGCGTCATTAAAATTCTAAAAACGTGGGCCAACCTTACGCTAGTGTGGGCACTGGGCAGTCATGGATATGAAGCCTTAGCAACTTCATTTTCTCAGCCTCGGAATATAAGGGCGTCCTCTCCCCAGCGTCCCACCGACAGTGTACGGTCAGTGTAAGCCTACTAGTTATAGGGGTGCAGGCGAAGCAGAAATCTCGAAGCAAATTTCTGCCCTGGCGGGGATTTACCCTCGACCTCTCGATTAACTCAACTTATAGACGATCGAGCACACTAGACTAATTTGGGGGGGGGCCCGTGGCGCTTTGGATAACAGCTGGTACAGAAATCTCGAAGCAAATGTCTGCCCCTGGGCGGATTTGGATTTAAACCCTCGACCTGTCTGTTCTGTTAGTAGTTAAGATTTCAATTGCATAACATGTAAATGTACAGCGCAACGTTTGTCAGGCGCTTAATAAAGAAAAAAGATTATTAGGATTATTAATGAGACGTGTCCTGAAATTAGACTGAGGTTGAGATTAGGGACACGAGTAACCAAAAACTCGGCTTCCGAGTAGGCCCTATTTGATTTCACCAAGTGTCGCGATCAACAATGGGTCTCCTGACGCAAACTACATGACGCAAAAAAGTCGGATATTTACATTGCATCAAATTACATTGACTGCACTAACTGCATGCACACCTTATTATTATACCACCCGGCTTTCGTTGGCAGGCGTACACCGACCCATAGAGGATGGACGACTGAGCGGGCACCGAATGACCTGTTTCAGTGACCAACCAAAATCCTTGACGTTGCTGAACTTTGCTGTGCTCGCTAGCGACGCATCCACAGGGTCATGCCGGACGAAGTGTGTATAAAGCCACTGTGAGTATTATAGTCAGATGAAGGAGGAGGGGTAATCTTTGTTTTGTCGTTAATCTGAAACTACTACTACTAACCACCTTGTGACTCAAGGGGAACGCTGAATAGGAGGCCAAGCCTACCTGCAGTCGCGTGTACCAATCCTCGGCCACAGATCCCCAACAACTCAACCGTGTTGGTTGTTTTCTTAACATCTAACGATTAAAACTGACAAAACATCAGCTCTATAATCTTCCCACCGAGAACGTGAATAAGTTGACACCTTAATATCAATGTGAGAACGAATTTTATGACCTACACGACTGTACAGAAAAGCGTTCACAACTCCATTTATAGATACAGATATATATTTAGACTATATACACACACGCACGAAAACCGATATCGTATAAATCGTTTCTTGTCTGACTAGACATAATAATTATTTAAATCTTACACGAGTTTTAGATACAAATTCGTGAAATTTTTCCGAAAGTCTTTTCGTGACCGACGTCACGTAGGCCACGTATCAAAATGGCGACGAGCATGCGCACAAAGCAGAAACGATCGCCGCTGTAAGCAGGACGTTGGAGCTGGAAAAAAGTTGACGAAATCTGAAGGTTGACGCAGTCGAACACTTTCTAGAGGTCTTCGTGAAGAAATCTGATGGTTGACGTTGTCGAACACTTTCTAGAGATCTTCGTGTAGCGATGTGATTGCACAGTTGCAGCCGGAGTTGATCATAATGTAATCCCAGTTAAACTTTTTCTGCCAAGGTCGTCGAATGTACGCCATGACGTACGACTGTCTCTGTTCGCATGACGACGCGTATCTAGGGGCATAAACGAAAACACGCTAAAATATAAGCAGAAATCTTAAACTAATTAAATTTTATCCAGCGCGTTAATTTTTTATTCCAAAGTTTAACGTTGTCATTATGACATCAAAGACCGTTGACGACAATTCAAAATTATATACAGGTAAAAACAAGAATAATATTATTATAAAATCCGAGACACACCATATAAAGGCGTCAAAACAATAGCCTACTTTACAATTTTACTAATATTCATTGTTAATTTGTTAATCAGCTTAATATAATTCAGTTAATGTAATCAAAATCATTGCACAAATTCCAGGGTGAGTCCGATCGAAAGACAAGAATAATAGTAATAATAATCTTCGTTTAATATTTTCAAACTGACAAGTAGGCCTACGCAGTTTGATTACAAATCAGTATGAACGGATGATCAAAAGTTATCAGTGGGTGGCCTGCTATTCTAATAGTTAACAACTTCAAAAAAGCTGTCTGTTCTGTTATGATAGTAGTTAAGATTTATGTCTTCTGTCATTTGTGTTCTTGTGAATTGTTTCAATTGCATAACTGTATATTGTAACCGGTTGCGGTTTGTCAACCGGATTGTTTCAATAAAGAATATTATTATTATTATTATTACAGGAGTCGAATTTAACTGTAGCCTATACGGCAGAAGTCGGAGAAGACACGGAAACAGGAAATGACTCAAATAAGTCCAGATAAAGAAGAGTGTTAGTACTGTTGGGATCTGAAGGCAAGAACAGACTTTGCAGAGGGAACATTTGTCGCGAATTCAAGAGTTTAGGACCACCAAGAAATAAGGCGACCCTGATGACAGTGACGAGACCCGTTCTTGTCCACGGAAAAAGTCAGATTGAAAAAGTCTCATGACCTGATATTAAAGCTATTTATTATACAGAGCATTATAACTAAATAATGCCTCTTAAAAAGCTTAAACGGTCAGTCAATGAGTCATCCATTAAAATTTGTATGGTCGTTAACAACTTTCCCAAATGGCAAGCCTCACTTTGAACTATTTTGAGAAACTGTTTTGCTAGTATATAGGCTATGGAACTATGAAGCATATTTCCTTGAATTCCAATGACCAGCTAAACTGAGAAATGTGTTTTCGGTTTAATGCGGGCCATTAAGTTCTCTGTAAGAATGTGTTATTTATGCCATCCGTGCATGTGTTTCCTGCAGTGCAGGGCCTTCAGGACTAATGTAGGCCTATAGCCGGCGGTTCGTAGGTCTTTGAAGTTGTTAAGTATACATGTACGAGAATAAAAGGCCACCCACTGATTAATTAATGCTCACTACGGTACTACACAAATGGAAACATGTTTCTGGAACATACATACATGCAAACATACATACATACTTATAAACCATGCATACATGCATGTATCATGTATGCATGTATCATGTATGCATACCTGATATATATAAATGCATACATAAATATATGCACACATGTACATACAGACATACATACATACATACATACATACATACATACATACATACATACATACATACATACATACATACATACATACATACATACATACATACATACATACATACATACATACATACATACATACATACATACATACATACATACATACATACATACATACATACATACATACATACATACATACATAAATACATACATACATACATACATACATACATACATACATACATACATACATACATACATACATACATACATACATACATACATACATACATACATACATATACATACATACATACATACATACATACATACATACATACATACATACATACATACATACATACATACATACATACATACATACATGCATGCATGCATGCATGCATGCACATACATACATACATACATACATACATACATACATACATACATACATACATACATACACAGATATGCAGTATATGCTGACCTGGTGTGGTCGATTCCGATGCAGCAGTCTGGACATTGTCTTTCCGACTGGAAGACTTGGTTGCGACAGGAGACGACGTAGAACCACTGCGTCCATCGGGCCATGTCTCCACCTCCTCCGCCTCCTTTCTTCCTCTGTCCTCCGTGACTCGGCTGGAAGACCTCGACGACCGTGTTGTTGATGTCCTTCGCTTCCCTCAGCCTCTTCCATTCCGTCTGCGAGGGACAGACCGAATGCGCCACCAGGCCACGCGATCCGCCCAAACGCCCCCGCTGAACACACGCACACCACGTACAACCGATTATGAAATCGCATCTCACAGTGAGCTGTATAAGACAAAAGGCTTAGACAATAATCTGTGAGCAACTCGGATTCCGGTACTACCCGGTAGTAGTGCCAGTCCAAAGTCTGGGGAAAGGAGGAGGGCGATGTAAGCGCCCTGGTAGCTGTATGATGTCGTTAAACAATTCAAACTACTACTGAATGACTGATTGACTGACTGACTGACTAACTGAATGAATGAATAAAAATGAATGAATGAATGACAGGCTGACTGGGTTGTTAACTGGCCGACTGACTGACTGATTAATTGATTTATTGACTGACTGACTGACTGACTGATTGACTGACTGACTGACTGACTGACTGACTGACTGAATGAATGAATGAATGAATGAATGAATGGTTGGCTAACTGGCTGATTGATTGACTGATTTGGCTGATTGACTGAATGAATTAATTAATAAAAACTGAATGAATGAATGAATGACAAGCTGGCTTGCTGTCTGACTGACTGATAGACTGAATGAATGAATGCCTGGTATATATTCAGGTAAACAGACAGACAGACAGACAGACAGACAGACAGACAGACAGACAGACAGACAGACAGACAGACAGACAGACAGACAGACAGACAAGACAGAAAAGGATGTATGCCTGTAAGAGATGCTTACGGATGTCTTGTATCGTTTCGGTTGGTGGTTTTGTCTGTCGTCGGTTGATGAGACTGAAGAAGGTAAGAGATGATGCGGCGGTCGAGATGGCGTCGGCGCAGATGCTTTCCTTGGTTCATCTGCTGCAGCAACTGTAACAGCCGTTTGGGATGACGGTGGAGATGAATGGCGACTGCTCTCCGCTGTTCTTCCTCTTCCTCCTCCTCCTCCTCTTCGGAGGCTGGGCGATCCAGGGGATTCATCTTCCCTCCAATGGACGGAGTCTGGGACCAGAGGAGGAGCTGGAAGGCTGGAGACGGTTGGCCTCCTCCTCCTCCTCCTCCTCCTCCTCCTCCTCCTCCTCTCCTCCTCCTCCTTCTCCTCCTCCTCCTCCTCCTCGATTGTTGCTGCCGCCTCTCCATCCTCCTTGCTGCTGATGCGGCCGCTCGATATCCTCCTCCTCCGCCAGCCTCTCCAAGATGCTCTCATCGTCGTAACCTATTAGTAATTATCATTATTAATTATTATCATTATTAAATATCATTATTAATTACCATTATTGATTGTATTATCATTAGCAATTTCTATAGCGCCAGAGTGGAAATCCTAAAAAGCATCGACCGATAGCGCACCGAAACCAAACAGAAGAACATCAGAAAGTCAATCCACCGAGAGACACAGAGACACAGAGAAAGAGACACAGAGACACACAGAGACAGAGACACAGAGAAAGAGACACAGAGAAAGAGACACAGAGAAAAACAAAGAGAGACAGCGACAGACAGAGACAGACAAAGATAGAGAGAGATAATAGAGGCAGGCAGACAGACAGACAGACAGAAAGACAGACGGAATGGCAGACAGGAAGACAGAGAAAGACAGATAGGCAGACAGCAAGGAAGACAGACATACATGCATACAGGCAGAGTGGCAGGCAGGCAGGCAGACAGATATGCAGATAGACAAGCAGGCAGAAAGGCAAACATACAGGACGGAGACACACAATCAGGCAGACATAAGGAAAAACAGACAATCAGACAGACTGAAAGGCAAACATGCAGAGGCAGATAAACAGACAGGCAGAGAAATCCTGGTTTACTTTTAGGTCTAGCAACAGAAAAGTATCGTTCACAAAGAACAGTTCTTGTTCTTGAAAAGTTTAGGGAGAGACAATCTGTTGACATAACAGTTGAATAGCGATTTTCCTGAAGAATGAAGATTGATTCCAAGTGCACACAATTCGATGTTTCATAAACTATAAACGCCTATTCGAAACACATTCTTCTGCTGAATTAAATGCAATTTTTTCACGTTTTTTGTGAAGCGACAGTATACGGCCGCGACCCTGCTAATTTTCCAATGAATTGATCGGGTTAGATCATTCACCATCGCTGACCGTATGAATGGGTGTCATTTTTCTTCATATATATATATATATATATATATATATATATATATATATATATATATACATACATACATACATACACACTACATACATATATAAATTATATATACATATATATATAATTAAAGATAAACCTGTCCGCCATTGTGTTGACACGTCGAGTAACAATTTTATTAGTTACACGGACTTTCAATTCTAATTAAATATTAAAGACTGCCGCAGAAGGTCGCCAAAAACATTATTGTTTTTGGTCAAAAATATTACTTTTTTAGTTATTCGGATATTAATGCCTGGGGTCACCGAATCAGGATAATTATACCGAATAGTGCAAAATCCGGCAGTACCGAATATCGAATATCGAATGGCTCATACCTAATTTCTTGCCTTGCGTTGTTGCAAACCACCAGGACTAGCAATGTCTCCTATATGCACTTGCTTAAAATGTGACGTACATATTCCATCGAAAGAACACGATTTAAAGGTGTGTAAGTAGATCTAACGAATTAAATGGAAAATTTTTAATGTAGATGATTTTTCTTAGCGACCGCATAGTCTCGACCCTCCTAATTTTCCAATGAATTGATCGGGTGAGATCCTTCACCACCGCCGCCCCTTTTAATGGGTGTGACGCCATTTATGTCCCTGTGTGCGGAACGTGATAGAATTGAACGGGTAAATGATTATTTTTTGCCTTGCGTTGTTGCAAACCACCAGGAATAGTATGTCTTCTATATGCAGTGGTTGATGATGATTCCAATTGTTTAACGACATCCTTTGGCTACTATGGCCGTCGACGTCTTTGTGTTAGTATTGTATTTCCATTGTTTGGCCCATTGGCTCTTACAAATAAATTATCTTTTTTTTTTTTTTTTGGCTATTTCAGCCCTTTTTTGGCTATATCAGCTCTTTTTTGGCCATATCAGCTCTTTTTTGGCTATATCAGTTCTTTTTTGGCTATATCAGCTTTTTTTTTTTGGCTGTATCAGCTCTTTTGAAATATGTTTACAAATTTACTAACAGTATTTCTAATATTTCTATAATAACATGAAATGCTATTTGTAAACATAAATTCAGCACAAATGTGTAATATATATATACATACTGTATACACATTTTATTATAACATACATCTATTTACAAGAATGCATCTTAACAAATATTTACATAACAGAAAACTTAATTAATTAAACATGTCATTCATTTTTTCTATATAACAAAGCAGTATTATTACAAAATTTAATAAAATTATTAATCATCATAATCAAATGATCCTTAATTACACATATAAGCACACTTGTCTTGTTTTAATTGGTATTTAAATCACAAGTAATGTGTTAAATTATATGTTTGTAGTAGATTTGATATGATACTGATAATTATGATAATAATTATAATATTTTTCCTTTATTAATGATTTTAATAAGATTAAATATATGCAGTGGTTAAAGAATGCAACAAATATATTTCATCGAAAGAACACGATTTAAAGGTGTGCAAGTAGATCTAACGAATTAAATGCAAAAATTTTAATGTAGATGATTTTTCTATAGCGACCGCATAGTCTTGACCCTGCTTATTTTCCAATGAATTGATTGGGTGAGATCCTTCACCACCGCTGACCGTTTGAGTGAATTCCACACCATTTAAGGTCACCGTGTACGAACTGCTAAAGCGATCGAATGGCCTCGATTCTGCTTATTGTTCAATGAATTACTAATCGGGAGCTATCCTTCAGCACCGCTGTCCCTTTGAATGGTTGCCACGACATTTAAAGTCTGCGTGTACCGACCGTGAACGAGAAGCTCATTCAAATTATTCGAGTGCAGAAGTTATCTTATAAGCTTATAAGAAAAGCCTGACCGACATAGTGCATGGATACGCCGATTGAAAATGATGCCAAGTACTTTTGCATGTCTTACAATGTTTTGTAAACATGTCTGAAACAGATCCTTTGTTGAACGGGAAGCCAATGAGAACATTTAAGTGCAGAGGTTATATACTAAGTCGTTGTTAATAAAAGCCTATTCGAGATTGCACACTTGGTAGGTTGAAAATGCTGTCGAATGCCTTCTACATGTCTACGGGATTCGTTTTGTGAAGTAGCCTAGAGCAGCGCAGATAGGGCAGATGTCATTGAGGCATAGGCTATAGAGGCAGCACAGGCAGACAGACAGACTAACATGGAGACAGAGGTGGATAATTACGGAGACATATGCAGAGAGAGACAGACAGCCAGAGACAGACAGAGACAGACAGAGAGAGACGACAATTACACACGCAGAGGCAGAAAGGAGAGGATGTGACTTGGAATGGAAGAACAGACACCGAAACAGGCAGACATCGAGACAGACGGACATAGACAGACAAACAGAGACAGGTAGAGTGTTGATCGAATGCTGTGTACACTACTCGTTCAATTCCAGAGTTTTCTTATGACTCCATTTTCGGAAATCGTCCCGCATATATATATATATAGGCCCCTACATGATACGAGCTCGATGTAACAAGAATAACTTACATTACATTAGGCCTACATTAAAAAATATCACATTTCATATCACATTTCATAAATCACATCACATTTCATAAAATCGCATTTCATAACATCACATTTCATAACATCACATTTCACAGCATCACATTTCATATAAAACATCACGTCTCATTGCATTACGGACCGAAGGCACCCATGGTCCAGACCCGGTGCGTTAACCCCTTTCTGTCGAATGGAATCCGATACATCGCACGCAGTCCGATAGGAATGTGTTCGTATACCGACCGACCGACCGATCCTATGTCAAGTGCACTCGTGGCGTAACAAGATACTTGGGGCGACTACCGTGGTAGGAGAGAGTCTCGTTGGGACAATGGAACGCCGACCGAGTGACTGCTGATCATCATCGCCTGAGGAGGATGACGACAAATAAAGACATCAGAGCTTATTTACTGACCCTTAAGGTCTAAACGAAGCACCTTCAAGACTCTTGGAACGACAAAAGAACTGGCACGTGCGTTCTGCTGCTTTGACTTTTAAGGCCTTTCAGTTGGGTACATGTATACATGATAATCTATATTTATATATATATATTCATATATATATATATATGCACACAGGGTCAATGATGTATATGAACACACTCATAAATATAAATATAGATTTAATTCATTATATTAATTTACACAATATGTGCTTTAAAGGCGTGGATTATATATAGTCTACGCATGAATATATACATGCATGCATACACACATTTTTATGGGTCCACATCGAAGCATATACATATGCCTAAACACCTCCGAGGAGTCTATCATTTTGTGGCGCTATACAAATGTGCGACTTACAATTACAATTATATGACATAAATACTGATGAATAAAATAGATAACTTCTATAATATGCTCAGACAAGCATATATATATATATATATATATATATATATATATATATATATATATATATATATATATATATTTATATATATATAGGTATATGCTTCGATGGCATGCATATATATATATACATACATATATTCTTAGCTACGCATATATATTATATACATATATATAGACATTATAAATATAGAGTGGTATAATTAAGTCATATAGTTGTAAGAATCGCCGGGTGATATATTAGCATATGACTGCCTACAACGTGTTCATAAATTTACGACCCCGAGATCGCGATCCGTGGAGGCCGCAAAACATGGCGATAAATAACGACTCGATTGAAAAGAAACGGACGAGACAGACGACCATCGATCAAAAGCCGCGAATATATTAGACGACCAATTATTATGACAATGAAGAAGAAACGCATTCATAAACCCAAGTGATTTATACAACAGCAGTCCGTAACTTAGAAAAAGGGTGTGACACAAGTCTACGTATACAATCATAATAACATACTTTTATAGGCCCTATATATGCAGTCCCCCTACCCTGCCAGAATGCCTATGTATGTATGTATGTATGTATGTATGTATGTATGTATGTATGTATGTATGTATGTATGTATGTATGTATGTATGTATGTATGTATGAATGTATGTATGTATGTATGTATGTATGTATGTATGTAGCACTTGTTATAGTGCCCCTATGTATGTATGAGCACTTGCTATAGCGCCCCTTAAAAAATGTCTACCCAGAGGCGCTCCCGACTACAGCGCGGACACTGAATCGGAGTTTCACGCCGAAGCGCATGAGCAATTGCGAGTGAAGGACTTGCCCAGGGTCCCTACGCGGGGGCTTGAGGTGGATTCGAACCCGCAACCCTCCGGCTGCAAGGCACCGAACGTACCCCTACACCACCGCCTATGTGGGTACACATGGGCTCATTTTTCCATATGGGACCCATACACAGAGTCCCAATTGTTCCCCAAATTCGTATAAGCGTCGGTGTCTAATGCACAAGGCTTCAACAGATGGCGCTCCATAACCAGACCGTAATCAGATCAACGTCCAGAACATTTGGTTCTCTTAGACAGAGAGGGACGTAGCCTATGGACGTTAAGCAATTTGAAAGAGGGAGTCTTAAGGTGAGAAGAACCTAATGAATAATTAATACACAAATAAATACATATGCAAATAAATAAATGAATAAAATTATAATAAGTGCATCGATATACTATAGGCCCTTAATAGATTAATCAGACATTGGATTCCACAGATAAAGATACCTAACAACAATCACTAAGTAAAACATCTATAGCAACTGTGACGAATAGCGGCTGTAGGCCTAATTATGCTTGGGCCCTGAAAGAGTGATTAGACCCTTTGCACCTGCAAATAGGCACTCATGAGTGTGCGCCGAGTTGTAGGCTATTTAGGTAGGCCTATAACTGACCAATGACTGACCAGGGCAGGTGGTCCGCCGGAAGTGTGGGCGTTAGGACAGGCGGGAACGAAATAAGGCTGATCGAGGAGTTGAGGTTTAGCTCTTGTCTGAGTAAGACGGTTTTTTCGAGGATATTAGGCCGATGTTACGTCTCGACGGACTGAGATTGACAACCGTGTTTAATATAGTGTCAATAGTGAACTTTCTTAGATTTGCGCTGATGTACGTTATTGAATCTTCGTTTGTTGAAATAAAACTTTGAAAATCTTCACAGCAACAGTCCTAGACTCCTAAATATATATAACAGAGGCGGAACCAGGCATTTTTTGTAACCAGGGCATAGCCACGGCAGTCATACATGTACAAGTAGCCCATGCAGGGGACGATGTATGCCCCAGAAAAATTGTCAGCTGTGCAAAAATTCTGGCAGCTGTGTATAGAAGGGAAACGACCAGGGTGAAGGCTTTTTACCAGGCAATTTGCCCTGGCTTCCATGCTACAATACAATACAATACAATTAGACATTTATAACGCGCTTTAACAAGACAAGTCTTGCACGAGAGCGCGTTGCGCTGTGTTCTTAGTCATAGTATAATGAGAATAGATAAGTTTTTAATTTTGATTTAAATTGAGTAGCAGATGAACATTGACGGATTGTAGCTGGAAGACTGTTCCATTCCCTAGGTCCCGAGACAGCAAAAGAACGATTTCCAAACTTCCTCTTGGTGCGAAGAACGGTAAAGTCTCCTCGCGTGGCTGATCTGAGTCCTTTAGGATTTGAAGCAGAGCATGGTACGACCATGGACGTCATATATGAAGGGGAGGTTCCAGAATGGATATGATACATGAGGAGGGAGATTTTGAAAGCGATACGGGCGCGAATGGGAAGCCAGTGTAGTTGTTGAAGAGATTGTGTGATGTGATCTCTAGGGCCAAGACCTTTGATTAAGCGAGCAGCGGTGTGCAGAACAGATGTGAGGGGTTGAAGTGTCGACGTTGGGAGGCCAGATAGGACGGAATTGCAGTAGTCGATGCGAGAGATGACAAGGGCTTGTGTGAGAATACGGAGGCAGGAAGCGCGGCAACTGCTCTATGATCAAAATCAAAATGTAACAAAGCTGCGTTTCTGACAACCTTAATTAATAAACGAATAGAATATCGTATTGTAGATAACATCAATCAAGTGTAGCGTTGCCGTCTGAAATTGACGTCACAGCAGAATGGCTCTTGACTCTAATATGTAGGCTACGCGCCTGCTACGAAAGCGCTATAAAAATCGTCTACCTAGTTAGAGGAACGCTTCTCCTTTTGTTGTTATGAAGGCAACGCTAATTAAAAAAAGGTTAGAGAAATATTCGAAATGAAAGACTGCCATATTACGGAAAAGCTATAGATCAAAGTTTAATGTGTGCAATGCAAAAACTTCCTCTTGGCATTTCTGAACGACGCCAACTATTGCGGCGCCTTACGCTTTGACGTATTAGCGTACAGTTGACTCTTCAGTAGCTTAATCGTCACCGTGTACTGAACGCGTCTGTCAGTTTTAGGCCTAGTCTTAGCAGAATTTTTGTGCAATGCAAATGCCATTAAGTTCTTACAAAAACCGACTGAAGAGAAACTGTCATCTTAGACATGCTTGCAATATAAAAATAATAGTTATTGTGTACTTGGCATCGACACACGCCAGTAATCCCTTAGTCACGGAATATAATTATAGGCTGTTTGCATCGGTTTCAACGGCGATGATAGGGGGCTGAGCAGGAGAGAGAGTAGGACAAAGCAGAATGGAGCAGAACAAAGGAAGAGACGAGAGCAGATGACTTATGTTATTATCAGTGAACGACGATAGAAGAGAGGAGAGGAGCGGAAAGGAAAGGAGAGGACAGGAGAGTACAGGAGAGGAGCGGCAAGGAGAGCAGAGCAGAGCAGAGCAGAGGAGAGGAGCGGAGCGGAGAGCAGAGAAGAGCAGAGCAGAGGAGAAGGAGGAGAGGAGAGAACAGGAGAGAAGAGAAGATGTGAGGAAAAGAGAGGACAGAAGAGGACAGGACAGGACAATTCAGGAAAATATGAAGGTCTTTCCCTGAATGTGCCTTAAGACAACTAGTCGGATGGGCTTCCCAACTGAAGTGCTAGCAAGAGCAGTAACATGCAGTCAATGGCTTAGAACTTCAAGTCACGAAACTGTCGGCTTTGCGTCATCACCCACTCCAATTCTTCACAGACAATGCCTACTAGTCCACCGGCGGTGCTGTCGGTAGAATAGAATAGAACTGTATTTGATATTGCCCTCCATCCAAAGTTCAGAAGTACAAACATGGGTCAACATGACCATACGACATCGATGGTGCCGATCAACTGTGAGTGAAGGACTTCCTCCGGGTCCTTACGCAGTGACCTTCTCAATGAAGGCTCGTACCCATACTGCCAGCGTTACAGGCCGAGCACCATATATCCATTCAGCCACCGTGCCGAAACTCTAACTGTCATAAGAATCCCGTCCTCTAACCGATTAGATTCATCGGTAAACCTTACAGCTATTATAATGATCTTGAAACGTTTATGGTTTAAAAAAACTGGACCAGATCGTAAACTCACTGGAGAGCGACTTAGGCTTTCAACGACATACTGACAGTTTCGAGAATGACTTGCGATGTGGCAACGCGTTAGTGTATGTCGTAAAAGTGTCGCCACACAGCAATTAAATACATTAACGATTTCACTTAGTAGAAGAGTGTCATGATGTCATCTAACTATAGTTAAGTGCAAAGCCATATAAGTGGAGATAAAACTTAGGCTCACAGAGAAGTCCTGCTTATTCAACGTATAGGGCCTAGGTGTCTTATTTTGTGTGCATAGGCGAAGTACCTGTCATTCCAATATTGTATTCGACTAACTAGATTTTGCATTATGCAGACTATTTGAGGTGTAGCCTATTACAAAAAATATATTAATTACAGCGTACTATTAAAAACGACCTCGTCAAAGCTTGGCAGCGATTTCAATATCTCGCGATGTTGTGGTTTGTAAAATGCTGCAATCGATCGGTTTTAATATTATTATTTTTTCTTTAATATCTAATATTTTTAACATTACGTCGCCTGAGAATTATCCTCGTGTAGCCTATCTCCATTTTTTAAAATTCCGAGAAAAATGAGGTAGAAGTTTGGGCACCATCGGACGAAAAAAATACGAAATTCAGCGCAATACGGCTTCCAACACAAACGTCGTATTAAAATATCAACATTTCCTAAAGACATTGCATTGAAAAATTTAACAATAATTATTACGCAATTGTTTTTGAGAAATTTTAGAAAATTTGTGATTTACAACGATTGCAAATCATCCGCCTGAAAACTTAGGCTTTTAACTGTGTTTATAATTAAGGTGTCCGTAATCCGTAGCCTACACGAAAGTGCGTAGGCCTACAGCAATTGGTTAATAAAGAATGTACTTATTTATACACTTACTTACTTACTTTCTTATTTACTTAGTAGCTAATTAATTGGTACGTGTAATTTGCTACCCGAATGACGCGTACGAATTATAGTTAGGTACTTGCTGTTCATAGGATAGCTGATGACCTTGGCCCTCCTCCTTTTGTCAGACTTGATATTATTAGACTTAATATTATTATTTATTATTATATTATTTGAGTCATGCACTGCCGGAGTACGAGCAGTGGCGTTCCAATTGCTTAAACACCTTTAAATTATTCTCGCTAATCTTTTACTTATCTTTTGCTTACTTAAATTATATGTTAACTCCGCCACTGTTCGCTTTCTGACAGTGCCAGTCCCAAGCCTAGATAAAGGAGGAGGGCGACGCTAATGGTCTTTGTTACCACAGAGCTAGTCGGTAAAAAGGAAACGCACAACTTGTATGTAACAATAGTGAGTGAGTCCTCAGTTTAACGGCAGCTTATGACAACATAGGCCGTTGCCGCCGACAAAGATTAGTTTTGGCATATTACAGCTCTATCGTTTATGTCACTTTATGTAACAATAGCATCTAAACGAATGTTAATATAGTGTAATGACGCACCAATTTAAAGGTGTCTAAGCAGACGCGCATTAGTGTGCGATCAAATGTGGCCTCGACCATACCTTAATTATTGATCAATGATAATGATAATGATAATAATAATAATAATAATAATAATAATAATAATAATAATAATAATAATAATAATAATAATAATAATAAAATAAAAAAATAAAAAATAAAAAATAATAATAATAATAATAATAATAATAATAATAATTCAAACTTACAAGTATACGCAATAAGATTATATAACACAGTATAGTAACACACGATAACATGTTTAACAGGAGTTGAATTTAACAGCATAGCAGCCATGCAAAGCGCCACATCTCTCATACTTCTCATTTTGCCAACCTCATCTGGCGAATGAAAGGCTGAGTCAACCTCAAGGGGTAGCGGGATTAGATCTCGCTTCATATTTCATGTGCTGCTCATCACGCCAGTGATGTAACCATTTATCTACTCCCTCCCCATCGCTGCCTAATATGACTGCCAGGACAGTTGACTCGCCCTCCTACTTTCTCGAGGTTTGGGACTGGCATTGCCAGGCTACGAGCAACATTTGGCGGAATTACAATCGACGATTAGACGAAGAACATTGCCAGATAAGGCTGGTATAAAACAGACCTGGCAACCGTTAAGCTGTAAACTATACAGTTACAGTTTCTATATAATAGTTTCAAAACCAATAATAAAGATTTACGTTCTATTTGAACACCTTTTTATCGTGCTATTCGGATGCTATATATAAACCTGTTAAAACAAAAAATTGCATATAAAATTGTGGACTGCTTGCAAGGTGAAGTCTTTAGGCTGGTCAACCTTATCGGTAAGGGAAGGATTTTTTAGGTTGTAATGTTTATAATGTCAGTGGACGTTGATGGTTAGTTTTGCCCTTGTGTAGACATAATTTTGTTGTTAGGGTGTAATATGTGAATGCGTTTTAAGTTTGTTATTTTTAAGCCATTTGTATGTGTTGTGCTAACGTTGCTTGTTGTAATGATTGATTATCTATGTAAACATTTATAACTAAACTAAGAATTTCATATCACAATAACATATATAATAAAATCTAATAACCATTAAACTGAAATTAAAAATTAAAAGTGAAAGATTCAGAATCTCAGATCAAATTACAATACTCTTTTCTATTCATATCTTTGACATGTGATAAAGAACTGTGGTATTCAATGTATTCCTATGCATGTATTTTAATTATGATGTCTGGTTGCATTGAATGAAAAAAAGTTTGAAAATTAAAATATAAATTTCACATAATAATTTCTGGTTTTGTAAACTTCATAATTAAGCCTACAGGTTTTGTAAACTTGAAATCAATGTTGTTATATCATTGAATAGCTGGATTGGAAATCTCGTGTACATTATTGCTGTTTATTAGGAATCTTTTCATTTTACATTAAAAAACTTTATGTGTGATAATTGCTGCAAAACAGTGTATAATTTTCGTGAAAGACCATCTTACAGTATGTTATCTTATGAAAGTAACATTGACAATAGTATCGGAACTGTAATATTATGCTGCTAAACAATGAATATTAGTGGCATTGTAAAGTACTGTTTAGATGCCTTTAACTCTATCAATTTTGTTTCAACTGTATTGTACATAATTTTGAATTGTCTTTAACGGCCCTTGATGTCATACGATGACGTTAAACTACGGAATAAAAAAAATGGCTGTGACTAGCGGACCGCCAGGCGGTCCGCAAATTTCCAATACTAGCGGACCGCCAGTCTCACGTGACTCCATGGAGAGACAGGCGGCCTTCAAATTTAGAATACTAGCGGTTCGCCAAGACGGAAAATTGACAGATAACCTAATTTAAGCTTCATTACGCTAGAGTGGAAAACATTTAGTATCGGGATGCGTAAGTTAACAGGCGTTTTACGGTATCTTTTGGTATCTTTTGGCATGGTGCTAGGATGGTACCATGTTTTTAATGACGACACTAACCCTAACCCTGACCCTAACCGACCCTCACGACGCCTAACCTTTACCCTAACCAAGGTAATTACTCATAAGCACTCCCAAGTCCAGACTCAGGGAAATAGGTAAGTTTTCAAATATCCATAAAAATAAAGCGGATAACATAAGAAAATATTCTGCCCTGGTGGGATTCGAACCTCAAACCGTTGAATTTCCACTCCAGCACGCTAACCACTCGACTACGGAACACCTCGCAACCATAAAGAATATTATTGGATTTTATTCTGCATATGCAGCCTTCTTCGCTGCATACTTTTTGATAGATTCAAAAGTCTTTGCATAACACATTGTTAGACTATTTAAATTAATAGTTTCATACACATTCTTTCAATTTTATAACTCGCTAAAACTAAAAAAAAACAACTTTTGCCCGACATAAATGATCTGACACGTGACTGGCGGCCCGCTAGTTTTTAAAACTAGAGGACCGCCTGGCGGTCCTCTAGTCACTTCGAAAAAAAATTGCATATTCCTCTGAAAGCCGGTCTTTTAAGTCATAAGAGAGGTTACACATTGGAACAATAATTTTTAAAAAATAATAAAACTTGCCTTAACTCCGCCACTGCCCGTTCTCTAGTAATGCCAGTCCCAAGCCTGGAGAAAAGAGGAGGGCGACACTAATCATCTTTGCAACGAAATTACTGTAAATGGAAGTCTTTAGTTCTGAAAGCATCGTAAGCGAAGGGATCAGTGTTTAGCCTAATCGACTTCTTAGCAACTAACCAACCAAAATTTCCCTTAACCTGGCAAATTGTGGCGCGTGATAATTTTGCCCCTACGCTTTCACAACGAAAGAAACGATGCTAAAAAGAAATCCATATATAAAATTATTAGAAATAACTTTTAGTAATTGGACAGAATAATGAGTGACGAAACAAAGATTCGATACAGTTATCGAATTTCGATTGTCCGACATTGTGTTATACACAATACAATACAGTACAATACAGTACAATACTGAGTTCAGAAGTGCTCACTGAAGCTGGACAGAAATTAACAGCACTAGCATACTGCGGGAGGTAAGACAACAAAGACGATTATCATCGCCCTCTTGCTTTTTCCAGGCATCGGAGTGGAACCGTCTGAAAACGGCAGAGTTACTGCAGCGGAAGGATTTCAAAATTCTGTCTCTCTGTCTCTCGTGCTCGTGCGCGTGCTCGCCTCGTTTCGTCTCTGTCTCTGTCTCTGTCTCTGTCTCTGTCTCTGTCTCTGTCTCTGTCTTTGTCTCTGTCTCTCGGCCCAGACAGACGCGTGGGCGATGATTTCATTAGATCGCTCTCCTCTTTACAAATATCCCGCTCCTATAATCGAATACAATCATTATTGTAGCTCCTTTTATCAAGGCGACGCTGACTCACACCAACCGACCAACGAACATGAAAAAGCTCTGCAACTGCTCTAAATCCGGGACACTGCGGCTCTTTCCGTCATAAGTTTGTCCGCACACCCCTCTGCCCGTCCGACTGTCTGTCTGTCTGCCTGCCAGCTTGTCTGTCTGTCTGCTTGCCTGCCTGCCAGCGTGTGTGTCTGTCTGTCTGCCTGTCTGCTTGCCTGCCAGCTTGTGTGTCTGTCTGTTTGTCTGCCTGTCTGTCTCTCCGTTCGTCATAAATCAGCCTATATGCAAATAACTGCTGGATTCGGAATCTTTTTCTGAAGTCCAACAAACCTATTGAATCGCTTCGGTCGCTGATGTCTGCGCAGAATAATGCGTTCGAATGCATCAGTCGGTCATTTGCGGTGAAATGACCGAAATATTGAACAGTAGATTTGTGATAGCAGCAGTCAAAGGAGAAAGAGGAGGACGAGGAGGAGGAGGAGGAACAGTAGGAGGAGGAGGGACAGGAGGAGGAGAAGGATGAGGAGGAGAAGGAGGAGGAGGAGGAGTGAATAAGAGGCTGAAAAACGATATGGTGTCGACATAGCGTTCAGAAGTCGATTAGGCCTACTCAGTGGCGTAACGACGGGTTTCAGCCCCCAGGGGCAAGAGTTGATGACTGCGCCCCCTTTCAATTTTCTTTCGACTTTTAATCGTTCTTGTCATAGTACAGTGTACCACTGAAAGCTAATAATTATTGTGCGCCCCTCTGGTGCTGCGCCCGGGGGCGGCTGCCCTCTCTGCCCCCCTTCGTTACGCCACTAGGCCTACTGGGGTCGGGTGAAAGGACGCAGGCACACCGCCTGGAGAGTAGGGGTTCGATCATCCTCCCCCGAGACGGTTACTGTGTGGGGACTTTGAGCAAGTCCTTCACTCGCAGTTGCTAAGTGCCATCGATTGATGCTTGGTCATTAGAAAGTGGCGTTCGATAAATTCACAATAATAGATAGGCTAATTAAAGATTGCATGCAATGTTGCAAACCTGTATAGATAGGCTATAAGATACGGGTGCGAATAGAACCCGTAATTATAGATTCTGATCGTGACCCTGTGACCCTGTCCCGAACTGCGTGTAGGTGTGCGTGCGCGCGAGCACGTGTGCCTGTTTGTGTACATTTGTACAAATGAAAGATGTAATGAATGGCGTTTAGAAGTCGGACGGTATACTTAGGGCGCACGTCCGTTGTGCCAACAGTGTTTGCGCGTACCCTAAGACTTTTGTCAGCCCGTAGAAGCAGCCATCTCACCCCCCTCCGGTGCTACCTCCCCGGTGCTGCCTCCCCCTCATTGGCATTCAGATTCGGTAGAACGCAGAAGCGATCTGTCCGTCAAAACTTCTTATACGCAGTGCGCCGAAAGGTGAATTACTGAAAAACGATATGGCGTCGACGTAGCGTTAAGAAGTCGATTAGGCCTACAGAGGTCGGGTGAAGGGACCGTATAGGTACACCGCCTGGCTTTGCTTAGGCCTTCGATCGTAGGCCTCTTTAGATGTACCTGCTTTATGGTAGGTAGGTATACATATAGGCCTGTATTTTTGGGTGTTTTTGGACAATGTGCTACGACCAATATTTACACTAACGGAAAGCAACGATATTATCGTATTACATATTCTTGCACTGGCAAATGGTCGTGGTCGTTTATCTAGGATTTTGTCAATTCATTCATCACCATATTCATCATCATAATCATCATCACCACCATAATCATCTTCATCATCATCCTCATTTATTCATTCATTCATTCATTCATTCATTTTTTGCGGAAATTTATATAGCACTCCTTCAGGGTAGCTACTCAGGAACTCTCCCGACCCATCATCCATCATCACCATCATCATCATCATCATCATCATCATCATCATCATCATCATCATCATCATCATCATCATCATCATCATCATCATCATCATAATCATCATTTTCATCATCATCATCATCACCATAATCATCATCATAATCATCATCATAATCATCATCATAATCATCATAATCATCATCATCATTATCTTAGTCATACGGTCGCTATGGAAAAACGTTAACTTTTGCAATCTTACAGTAAAAAATCCGACTCCAACGCGACCAAAAAACTGTTGTTTAAGTTGCTTCTCAGCGGTTACTTCTATACTATAGTGCTTTGAGTCAGTTTTAATTTTGGAATTAAAAGAATAAACACTAGCTGCTAAGGTCACGCGATTGATAGACAAACGCAAATCTAATCTAATCCAATAACTTCTATAGCGCCGTTATCGTAATAATATTACGACGATTTATATAGCGCCGTCGGTTCCCAGAGGCGGAATAACGGGCGTTGTACATGAGTTAAGCTTACATAAAATCAATGACAGTCTTATAAATTCAGCCTTTGTCGAACACGATTAAATGCAGTCGACTTAAATATATATAGCCTAGCATCGGTTTACACCATATTAAAGGTGTTTAAAGAAACGCGTATGAAAGTTTTAAATTCCCCATCCTGGTGGGGTCTCACCCTGGCTTCCGATAAAGAACGCCTGGAAAAACTCCTAAAAAGAGCCAAACGCATAGGTTACCTAGAGCAATCCTTTCCAACAGTCTCTGAACTTGCCAATATAGCTGATGCTAAACTCATTTTCTCCATATTGCACAACCCCAAGCATGTACTTCACCAACTCCTACCTCCACTCCGACCCCTCTCCTCTCACCAATTAAGACCTAGAGCACACAACCATACTCTCCCACCCAAGGACAACTCTCAATTTATTCCAAGATCATTATATAAAAATATTTACTAGTTTATTCTAAAATGTTCTAATGAACTTTAATTATATAATTATTCATTATCACTCATGTTAGCATTTCTGCGTTTTTGTCAGATTGTTTTCTCAATAAACGAATATATATATATATATATATATATATATATATATATATATATATATATATATATTTATATCCCTACATATATATATCATTAGCCTAATTCTATATTTAGTGACTGCCACCCTTAAACACCTTTGAAACGCTTTCAATTGGTACTGTTATATATATATCGTTAGTGGACTGCATTATTCATTGGATATTTCTGCATGTCTAAAAGTATTCAAGTTAGAATTTAATATTAGGACCTTGCTTGATGTGGGCTGCTTGCAAGGTGAAGTCTTTAGGCTGATCAACCTTATCGGTAAGGAAAGGTTTTTTAGGTTGTAATGTTTATAATGTCAGTGGACGTTGATGGTTAGTTTTGCCCTTGTAAGTTGTTTAGACATTTCGTTGTTGCGGTGTAATATGTGAATGCGTTGTGGGTTTGTTATTTTGAAGCCATTTGTATATATCGTGCTAACATTGCTTGTTTGTAATGATTAGTTACCTTTGTAAACATTTATAACTAAACTAAGAATTTCATGTCAAAATAACATATATAATAAAATTTAATAACCATTAAACTGAAATTAAAAATTAAAAGTGAAAGATTAAGAATCTCAGGTCAAATTACAATACTCTTTTCTATTCATATCTTTAACATATGATAAAGAACTGTCGTTTTCAATATATGCTTAGGCCTATGCATGTATTTTAATTATGATGTCTGGTTGCATTGAATGAAAATAAATTTTTGAAAATTAAAATATAAATTTCATATAATAATTTCAGGTTTTGTAAACTTCATAATTACTGCATTGTACATAATTTTGAATTGTCGCCAACGGCCTTTGATGTCATATATGATGACGGGGGGCCCGTGGCGCATTGGATAACATCTGGCACAGAGACCGAGAGGTACCGAGTTCGAGCCCCCGTTGGGCGGATTTGCTTTGTAGGCTGCTATTAGCGCCGTGTATTGCAGGCTGTCTGTTCTGTTAGTAGTTAAGATTTAAATTGCATAACATGTAAATGTACAGCGCAGTGCGTTTGTCAGGCGCTTATTAAAGAAAAGATATTATTATTATTATTATTAAACTATGGAATAAAAAATCATTGGATAAAGTGTGTCGAGGGTGTATTAAGTTTGAGATGTCAACGGCTTTGGCTGTAGACTACATTTAATCTAATTCAATACAAGGTAATAATGTCTATAGCGTCGCTTCATAAGAATGTTTCGATGTTTTATACAGCGCCGCAATCCACAAAGACTGGAGAAAAGGGCGCTGTACAAGAGTTAAACAAATCAATGACAGTCACAACTCACAGGAATGTAGCCTATAGCCTACGTGGTCCGCTCCAAAACGACGGATATCCAGAAGTGGTCTACTGCGAGAGCCTGACGTTTCCCTACTTCCATGAGTGTGGTTCGACGTTGGACTAACCCTGTTAGCTACATTGGTTATTGCGTACGTCTCATGCACCTCTCTGCGTGCGAGTCCTGGTTTCAACGTTTCGCATACCATTGTTGGTTACTTATTTCAGAGATTTAAACCTCCGGCTGGCACGGTCCGTACACGGAGACCTTAAATGACGTGGCACCCATTCAAACGAGCAGCGGTGATGAAGGATCTCACCCGATCAAGTCATTGGAAAAACAAGCAGACTCAAAGCTATACATGTACGTCGCTATAGAAAAACTTCTGCATTCACATTCTAGCTTGCATTAAAATTATTAGGCTCTACTTACACACCTTTAAATCGCATTCATTCAACGAGATATAAGTACGTCACACTTTGCGCATGTTACATGCCATTCTGACGTAGTGTAACGATTGTTGGCATAACTCATGGTGGCTTGCCGCAACGCAAACCAGAACTTACCCTATAATTCAAACGATCAATTCGTTGAAAAATGACCAGGGTCGAGCCATGGTCGAGGCTATTCGGTCGCTCTAGATTCTAGAACGGTCCGTACACGGTGACCTTAAATGACGTGGCACCCATTCAAACGGGCAGCGGTGGTCAAGGCCATCACTCGTTTAGTTCACTGAACAATGAGCGGGGTGGAGGCCATACGGTCGCTCTAGCACGGTCAGTACACAGGGACCTTAACACATGACGTGGCACCCATTAAAAGTGGCTGCGGTGGTGAAGGACATCACCCGATCAATTCATTGAAAAATGAACAGGGTCGAGGCCATATAGGCCTACGATCGCTACAGTAAAAATGTACATTATATTTTAGGTATGATAGGATGGAAAAATAACATTGAGTGTGAGGAATTCGATGAACGAACGTTTTACTAACAGATAACAACGAACTGTCTGTCGTCGGTCATCCATGCAAATGGAGTCTGATGTGTGAGACTATAATTGGCCATGAGTTTTAACAGAGTCGTAACTGTTAATTTATGGACCATAATAGGCCTACTTCGGTAACAATGCATTACTTGACGGCATAACGCCGACGCTGTACGTCGCCTTCCCTCTAAGTAAACAACTTCATTGCCTTCTTCGCTGTTCGCCCTGTGCTTCTTAGATTGCTCGAGTTGCTCTGATCGTGTACCGAGCTTGGTTTGGACCGCGACTTGTGGATCGCATATTCTGGAATCTGGAGACGCAGAGCTATTGCTATTGCGCTGGTAGTAGCCGTATTCATAGGCGTAGCTACAATGAGGCACGAGGTTGCCTCCTCTTGCTTTTTTATATACTGGAACTTCTATTGACCAATCACACCAATAACCAGGATATTACCAATAGTCTGTGTGTGAAGTTACCTCCTCTTGAATTTAGGTCTGGCTACGTCCCTGGCCGTATTGTATTGTGTTGTATTGTATCTGAACATTTATAAAGCGCCCCTTGTAGGACGAACCATTCAGAAGCGCTCTCAGTGTGCAAGACCCCGAGAGAAGAAGCAGGTTTTAAGAAAAGAGAAAGAGGAGGAGATAAGAGGCTGCCAGAAAGAATTGTAGTGCGAGCTGTAGGAGAAAGCGCATTCCACAAAGAGGGACCAATCGAAGCCAAAGATCGAGATTGAGCCATTCCTTCTCGATACTAGCAGCAGCATCAGTACCATTTCCGACTGAAGAGTCGAGTAAATGTAATGTAGATGTAAATCTTCGAAATTTCTTAGCGCCATATAAAAAGCCGAGTCAGCTTATCATCCGGCGCTAAGTCAACTCAAATCCGCCATAGCCGGGTTGTTTTGTTTGTTCTGGTGCCAGGTCAGAATCCGGGGAGGTCAAGCCGAAGAGACATCATCATCATCATCATCGTCATAATCATCGTTATCATCATCGTCGTCGTCATCATCATCATCATCATCATTATCATCATCATCATCACCGTCATTACCATCATTATAATAATCATCATCATAATCATCATTATCTTAGTCATACGGTCGCTATGGAAAAACGTTTTAATTTACGGTAACTTTTGCAATCTTACAGTAAAAAAATCCGACTCCAACGCGACCAAAAAACTGTTGTTTAAGCTGCTTCTCAGAGGTCACTTCTACTGCTTTGAGTCAGTTTTAATTGGAACATAAAGAATAAACACTAACCGCGCAGGTCAAGCGATTGATAGACAAACGCAAATCTAATCTAATTCAATAACTTCTATAGCGCCGTTTTAATACTAATATTAAGACGATTTATATAGCGCCGTTGCTCCGCAGAGGCTGAAGAAACGGACGTTGTTAGGCCTACTGTAACATGAGTACGGAAATAAATGCATGACAGTCTTATAAAAGTCAGTCTAGTCAAACGTCACGATTAAAATGCAGGCGACTTACGTATATATAGCTTCAGTTGACATCGTTTTAAAGGTGTTTAAAGAAGGGTATGAAAGTTTAAAATTCATTCATTCATTCGGGAATTTATATAGCGCCCCTTCGAGGAAACTACTCAGAAAGCACTTCTGAATAGCCCTACTGTGAGAAGCGCTTTACAAACGTTCAGATTAGATTAGATTAGATTAGATTAGATTAGATTAGACCAAAAAGAAGAGCTTTAAGTTTAGTGAGGAAAGTTTCAGGCAGAGTCCCAGAGTGTAGACGCAGCGCTAAAGGAAGACTAAGTAAGTAAGTAAGTAAGTATTTCCTTTATTGAGAAGCACTAGCAAACGCACAGCACTGCACATAGCAAGATTAATACATTCAAACAAATAAACAAAAATTTATATATACAACCATAGAATTGAATGAGAGGCTTTATTGTACAGAGGAAGAAGAGCTAGAGCTAGTCATAGGGGAAAATGAAGGGCTTAAATAGCCAGATCTAGGGAAAACATAGTTTATTTGTATAGCATCCGGGCAAGGAAGCATTTCTGAGTCAGGTTGTCAAACATGGGAAGCTCACGGTTATGGGACCTTGGTCGCAGGGAGTAGTGCGATTGCTTGATCGGCCGCAACAATTTATGCAATACATGACAAGGATTGTGCAGAATACAGGCAAAGAGTCTAGTATCCGCATTGCTGCAGAGAGTCTCAAATGTTCCAGATAACTGGGCCTAACACAGAAAAGCTCGATTCCGCACAGTTGCGGTACGAGCGAACGGAACCAAGAGAACTCCTTTTTCTGCGGAGCGTATACGAAGCGACGCCCTGGAACACCCGAAATCAAACAGCAGAGCTTACGGAGATAAATTGGGGCGAGGCCCTGGTGACAGCGCCAAACCAGGGCAGCTACCATGTATTCGATGCGCTGGCAGAAAGGGAGCCAGTGAAGGACCTCCATCATGTAAATTGATAGATACAATACAATACAATACAATACAATACAATGTAGCTGGAGACGTGCTGCGCAAAACTCCAATATATCAGTCGATGGTCGCTTCCGAGTGAGGTGGCAATCTGAAATTCCGATCCATTGGATAAGAATACAGGTTCAAATCCGATAGATAAGAGAAAATGAGAAGCCATGGGCTGCGGTAGATAAGGAAGTTGAAAGAGATGAGTCCTAAGTTTAAATCTTAAGTTTAGAATGTCATTAAAACATTGACAAAACAAACCGAACTGGGCGATTATTTCAAACGCCATAGGATATTGGTAAACTGTCTTTAAACACCTTTAAAATGGTTCCAGCTGATGCTATATATAAGTCGAAGGTATTTTATCGTTGAGTTACTTGTGATTTATTCTTGTTATCAAGCCGGTATTATGATAAAGAAATGTCATATTCTCTGTTTGAATATATTTGTATAAAAATGTTAAGAATCTCATGTATTATAAACTTGTAATAATTTTATTTCTATTTAAATAAATAGATTATGGTTCTCATTTGTGTCAAGGATTGTAATCAAGAATTTTTTAACTTTTAACATACCTTGTTTATGAAAATTGCTACAAAATACTGGTTAATTTGCATGAACACAAATGACATCTCTCGTCGGTCATCCGTGCAAAATGGAATCTGACGTGTGCGACTATAATTGGCCACGAGTTTTAACAAAGTAACTGTTAATTTATGTGCTACCGTATACACTATACAGGCCTGCCTACTTCCGTAACTGCAGGTTATTACTTGACGGTATAAAGCCGACCCTTCATGTACGACGCCTTCCCTCTAAGTAAACAACTTCGTTGCCTTCTTCGCTGCTCGCCCTGCGCTCCTTAGATTGCTCTAATCGCGTCCCTATTTTGCTTTGGACCGCGACTTGTGGGTCGCATAATATTATTATTATTATTCTGGAGACGCAAAGCCATTGCTATTACTGCTGGTACTTGCCGTATTCATTCTGGATACTATAGTAGCATCATCTGTAGTATAAGATGAAAAAGTATTGGCAGTAGCAGCAGCAGTAGTGGGATTGGTGGTAGTATAGTAGCAGTAAATAGTAAGCTACTATTTCCGGTAGTATTACCCATGTGCACAAAAACCACGTCAGCTTATCATTCGGCGGACCGGCGCTATGTCAACTCAAGTCCGCTATAGCCGGGTTGTTTTGTCTGTTCCGGTGCCAGGTCAGAATCCGAGGAGGTCAAACCGAGGAGACAGCATGGTGCTACAGTGGCAATCGGTGATGATGGTGGTCGTGTGTTGATGTAGGGGTACAGTAATTGTATTTGCAGTTGTCGTGGTAACAGTTACAACGCCAACTGCAACTAGAATTACAATTGCAAGTTACAATTACAATTACAAGTTACAATTACAATTGCAAGTTACAATTACAATTACAAGTTACAATTACAATTACGACAGCTACAGCTACAATCACAGGCGTAGCTACATTAAGGCACGAGGAGACAGTTGCTTCCTCTTGCTTTTTTTATATACAGGAACTTCCATTGACTAATGAGTAATGACCCCAATGAGTTGCCTCCTCTTCAATTCAAGTCTTGCTAAGTGACTGATTACGATTACAAGTTACAATAATCTACTCAGAAGCGCTCCCGACTCAACCCCGGCTAAAGAGAACAGTCTCGAGGTTAGAGAAGAATGTGGCCGCAAGGGCTCTATTGCAAGTTACAAGTTACAAGCTACAAATGCAATTTACAAGTGACAGCTACAAGTTACAAGTTACAGGTTACAATTACACTTACAATTACAGAAACGCAGTAGACTGACTCCTCGTTCATTGGTCGACTTACCTTGTACAGCGTTCATAACAAGCATGAGCAGAAACGTCCAACTTGCAAGTCGCATATTGCGGTCGACGATGCTCTAGATGGGCTGCTGCTGCTGCTGCTGCTGGTGGTGTTGATGGGGACCGGGATGGTGTGGTTGATGAGGATGCTGCTGCTGACGATGACCCTTCCAGCTTCTGACTCGGACTTGAGCCTCAACTGGGCGAAGCATCGCAACACAAAGGAGACCGACAACGTTTGATCTCTGTCCTCCTCCTCAGCTCCTGCTCTATATACCAATATACACGATTCCGTATAAAATAGCGTAGGAGTATACCTCTCTGCCTCTGCTTCCCTTTGTCGGTCTATCTCTCTGTGTCTGTATATCTATGCGGTTTTTTTTATCTATGTGCCTGTTAAACTATGTGTCGGTTTATCCCTGTGTAACTATATCTTTGATCCTTTATCCCTGCATCAGTATGTATACATGTACATGTATCTATGTAAACTCCGTGTCTGCTGTTCGACAATTGCGCGTTTAATAACTTTTCCCTCCGACCGAATCCCTCTTTTTTTCCAGGCGAACAATTGACAGTTTTGACGCCACAACCAACTAACTCACCGACGACCACTTGTTAATATTTCGCGCCGTTCGTTCCTCGATAGCGACCACCTCGTGACCTGGACGGAAGCTTTATTGCAGTCGTGACATCGTGCCAAAGGTCCATTCCGAGACTTCTGCGATCATGTGGGTGGTAAGCGGCGGTCAGACTTCAAGGACGAGCAGAAGTACTCGCAGTTCCATCTGCATTCAACACCCCCTCTAAGCCGTCATCGCAAAGTCGCCCTCCGAAAGTCGAGGGCAGATATATCGTCCGTGCAACCCTCGCCAAAACTGTAGTACCCCTACTACCCTGTAACTACCCGAAACTTTCCGGCTTGTCGGCAAGTCGATTGGACCGAAATTCGCATAGCTATTGGACAATGAATTACGTCGAACTGCTCTTTAAGAAGGTAGGTTACGGACTAAAAGGTAGATATATACTAAACGTCGGCGACACTAAGAGCAGAGGGGAGCTGTCTATATAACGACGAAGTTACGAGACGTCTAGGCAGTTACGACTGTATAACTAGCAGAACTTTTTCGTTCTCTCTGTCTCTATCTGTCTCTCTCTCTCTCTCTCTCTCTCTCTCGCTTCAGTTATTTAAGCGACTGACAAGCAGCGAGTATTTATATTGGAGACCACATTACACGCTTCATATACAATGTCTATACAAGGCCGTATATATATCATATATATACATATATATTTATATATATATAATCATACATTCGTATATCATATACATATATATATATTTATTCACGTTTTAAGCTTTCAAGTTATATATATATCACATATAAATAATAGACTCGCGTTACAGACATTCGAGAATCCATGAATGCACATGCATATGTATACATATGAATAAAATTTATGTACTTTATATATAGATACGTTTATATATATAAACGTAGATATATATATATATATATATATATATATATATATGCACGTAAATATATAACCGTCAATAGATATGAGTATTATGGATGTAAGTTCGTATGCATGAATATTATTGTATGTTTACGTGTGCGAGGGAGTGTGTACATGTATGTGTGTATATAATTATGTGTGTATACATGCATGTGTGACAGTGTGTGCGTGTGCATATGCATGTGTATAATGCATGTGCATGTGTGTCTGTTTGTATGTGTGCGTGTGTGTGTGTGTGTGTGTGTGTGTGTGTGTGTGTGTGTGTGTGTGTGTGTGTGTGTGTGTGTGTGTGTGTGTGTGTGTGTGTGTGTGTGTGTGTGTGTGTGTGTGTGTGTGTGTGTGTGTGTGTGTGTGTGTGTGTGTGTGTGTGTGTGTGTGTGTGTGTGTGTGTATGTGTGCTGTTTGTATGTGTGCGCGTGTGTGTGTAGACGTGTGTATAGAAAAAATCTGAATGCTATTAGAATGTTTGCGTCTGTACACTATATAATATAATGATTTGAATGCTATTTAAATCCGTAGAATTCGTCGCAATGTGTAGACGCCTCTCTTCGTTCTCTTGTCTTGTGCAATAAATTTACACAGGACCGTGGCATGGGGCAGAGGGGGAGAGGGGAGAAGGGGAGAAGGGGAGAGGGGGAGAGGGGACTCGTGCGGGCGGGTAGTAGACGTTGCGCAGTTTTGCGAAGCGTGTCAGGTTGGTTGTTGGGACGTCATTCAACAGTCGACGGGGACTCGCTTCACTGGCCAATGGGCAAACGCTGAGACAGGAGGAGGAGGAGGAGGAGGAGGAGGAGAAGAAGAAGAGAGAAGGAGGAGGAGGGGAGAAAAGAAGGAGGAGGAGGAGGGAGGAGGAGAGTGAGGAGGAGGAGGAGGAGAGAGAGGAGAGAAGAGGAAGAGAGCGGACGAGTTAGAAGAGAAGGAGAAGGAGGAGGGGAGAAGAGAAGAGAAGAGAAGGAAGAGAAAGAGAGGAGGAGGATAAGGAGGAGAGAGGAGAGAAGAGAAAGAAAAAGAGGAAGAGGAGGAAAGATTAGGAGGACGAGAAGTAGGAGGAGAGAGGAGAGAAGAGGAGGAGGGGAATGAGGGGAGAGACGAGGAGAAGAGAACAAGACGAGGAGAGAGGCTGAGGAGAGAGGAGGCTGAGGAGAGAGGAGGTGGAGAGATTAGTAAAGTATGGAGAGGGAAGGTGTACGTGTGACTATCGTAACGGTTGTTCACTGTGGTCGTAGATTTCCGTCGATGATTCTTCTGGTCCTGTTAAACACAGTCCAACAGGAAGAGACGTTGGACTGAGACAACCCTGACCCCATCCAACTTCTCCACCACACTCCGTCAACGTAACGATTGCAACCACTGTCATAGTCCATGTGAGGCCAGGGAGCCAGGTTGAAATCCATGGATCAGAGAAGCAACAAGCCAGGCTACGGTGCATGCCTGGCAAGTATGCTGCTGTCTCTGCTTATAATATGCATGCGATGTTCTTCACTGGCTCCCTGTTTCTCAGAGTATCTCCTACCGAGTTGCTACACTTGTATGGAGGTGCCTTCTTGGCTGTGCAGCCTGTGCTCCATCCTACTTGTCTGATCTTTGTCGACATGTCTCTGACCTCGCAGCCCGTCGAACTCTTCGCTCCTCAGTAAGGGGGGAGCTTTTGGTCACTCGAGCTCACACTTCAGTTTGACTGCGTCGAGCCTTTTCGACTGTGGTCCATCCATCTGGAATGGCCTCCCACTAGACTTGCGATTGATGCCTCGGCTAAACTCGCCTGCTTTTTATAAGTTAAATCACACTTTTTAGCTGTGGCTGGGCTGGGAGTGCCTCTTGAAGGGGCGCTATATAAATTTTCGGAATGAATGAATGAAAGTTGAAGGAGATAAGCCATCATAGCATATCTTTTTTTACTAAGCCTTACTTGCCATATCTAACCTTACCCATGGTATCATACTTTGCCGCTCCAACCATACACATTTATTAACATTCCCTTACTTACTAAGCCGTACTTACTATATCTTACCATACCTTACCACAAGCATACCGGAACAACTGTTTCGGTGCGTGTCAGCTAGCCATGGCCACACAATAAACGGATCACTGCATAACGGTAAAAGCCCATATATACATGTCTAACTATATTTGCCAAAGCGTGCACGGTTTGTTTGCAGTGTCGCCTCGATCCCTCTCCTACAGACGCACGCAAACAGACATCCAGACAGACAGACGGACATGCAAACAGGCATCGAGACAAACAGACGTTGAACGAATTTCTTAATAAAGTAAACGTCTTTTCTGTTGAAAATGCGCCGAATGACAGCAGACAATAGAGAGGTCTTGAAGAAGGCAGACTTCGAGCGCGTGTCAGTTACAATGCCACTCAACCATGCGCGACCGACTGCGACCATATTCTCTTACGTACGCAACGACGCGCGGACGGTAAGATGCAGGCAGAGAGGAGAGGACAGAGAGACGGTCGAGCAGGCAGACGGATAGAAAAAGTGCCAAGAACAACTACAGAAATTGGTTGGGGGCTACAAGGATTTGATCTGCCGAGAAAGGCTGAAAAGGTGTGGGCTAAAAATCTTAGATAAAAAAAGCAGAGAGAGCAAAACAGAGAGCAAGGAAGAGAGAGCAAAACAGAGCAAGGGGAGAGCAAGAGAGATCAAGAGAGAGAGAGAGACAGAGAGAAAGAGCAAGAGAGCGATAGAGAGAGCAAAAGAGAGACAGATAGAGAGACAGACAGAGATACACACACACACACAGAGCAAAAGAGATAGCAAGAGAGACAGATAGAGAGAGCAAAAGAGAAAGTGCAAAAGAGAGAGCAAGAGAGAGAGCAAGTGAAATAGAGTCATAGAGAGAGCGTGGGAGAGAGCAATAGGGAGATACCCTATTCTCTTATGCACGCACCGACGCACACAGTAAGACGAGGAGACAGACAAACTGATAGACAAACGGACAGACAGGTGGGCGAACAGACAACGACTAGACAAATTGCAAAGAAGAACCACAAAAATTAGTTGGGGTTAGAAAGATTTGGACCAACAATCGTAGAGAGGAGGAGGAGCAGAGGAGACCTAATTAAAGCCTACAAGATTATTACTGATAAGGAGGCAGCTCAGTGAGAGAGGTTCTTTGAATTAGCACGAAGCAAGGTGACTCTGGGACATACGTGTAAATTATTTAAGGAACCGAAAGGAGCTTTAGGGCAGTAATTTTTCAGTGCAGGAACTGTATAGACTTGTGGAATAGTTTTGATGATAGTATTGTCTCAGTGGACACTATCACAGCTTTTAAGAGAAAGCTGGGAAGGATGGACTTGGATAAGGAAAAGGTTAAGCAGCGTTTCAGGCTAACTTGCAGTGGTTCTAGCACAGATTACATATGTTTTAAACCACTGTAAAACCTTGTTATGTCATTTCGTATTAGTATTGTTTGCTATGTTATGTTATGTCATGTTACGTTACGCTATGCCCTGTTACGCTGTCATAATATTATGTGGCGCTATTTCATGTTACGCTATGTAATGTCATTTTATGCCATGCTGTTTAATGTTAAGTTGTGCTCTGCTATGTTATCCATTTCATGATTATATATCATGTTATGTTACTTTATGTTACACTTTGTTACGTTATGTTACGTTACGTCATTCAATTCAATTTATTTTCCTGTGACCGATAACATATTTTACAAACATGGCAGTGCTCATTCAACAACATTTCGGTTACCAAGTGGAGGACCCTGAAGGGATGGTTGATCCCGCTAAATAGGGCCACCCAGGTAATGAAGTAAACGTTCCAGTATATTATATTACTGACGCACCGGCGAACATGTATGCAAACGGTGCTAGAGACAGACAGACTAAGACAGGCGGAAGGACAGATAAAACAGATGAGATTTTGACAAAACTGCAGGCGTATAGGCCCTACCGTTGTGGAGTATTAGTTAAAACGCTGCAGACCTTGATGCAAATGAATATACGGTGACAGGCGGCGACAGGTCCGAAAAATTTGCTCTTTCCGAAACTGTTTGCTTAAAGCCTTAAAGTCTAACGTATACGAGCAGACGTCTTTGTGAGTTTTTGGAGATATTAAGTGCTGCAGCACACAATCGTGAAGAAATTTTCACTTAGCTGTCATCAAAATTATTACGACTATTATTCAGGGGCGGCAACAGAAATTCCGGGCCCCTAGGCAGAGCATTCACGGGCCTCTACACTATCTTTAGGCTTTACGAGCATTTTATAAAAGAAATTTAAATGATAAAAGTGCGGGTACGACCGTATACGGTATTATAGTCTATGTATAATTATATCCAACTATGAATTTATTCAGTTGTTAATTTTAAAATCTGAATTTTGAAATTTATGCTAATCAAACAACAACTTTTCTGGATTTAGCAGCAGCAAAATCGCTTATCATATCCTCACAGTTCAATGATTTTGCCAGATCATATTCGATTAATAATAATAATAATAATAATAATAATAATAATAATAATAATAATAATCTTTTCTTTATTAAGCGCCCGACAAACGCACTGCGCTGTACATTTACATGTTATGCAATTGAAACAATCTTAACTACTAACAGAACAGACAGCCTGCAATACAACGGCGCTAATAGCAGCCTACAAATCATATCCGCCCTACGGGGCTCGAACTCGGTACCTCTCGCTCTCTACGCCAGATGTTATCCAATGCGCTATCGGGGCCCCCCAAGAGCTGTGCAAGATCAGTCTGTCTTGCTTCATAGCAGATCGTTCAACACTTTCAATTTGCTAGAGCTTGTTTTTCGTAAGTTCATTGCGGGCCCAGCCCGGGCCCTAAAAGTCCCCGGACCCCTGGACATTTGCCCTCACTGCTCCCTATCGGCGGACCTGTTATTATTATTATTATTATTATTATTATTATTATTATTATTATTATTATTATTATTATTATTATTATTATTATTATTACTACTACTACTACTACTACTACTACTACTACTACTACTACTACTACTACTACTACTACTACTACTACTACTACTACTACTACTACTACTACTACTACTACTACTACTACTACTACTACTACTACTACTACTACTACTTACTACTACTACTACTACTACTACTACTACTACTACTACTACTACTACTACTACTACTACTACTACTACTACTACTACTACTACTACTTCTATTTATTACTATTATTTATTATTATTATTATTATTATTATTATTATTATTATTATTTTTACCCGAGGTATCAAGGATCCCTCAGGATTTATGAAAAATTCCTATAAGGAGCAGGAAATTTGTCTGGAGGGTCAGGCCTCGTCTTCAGGGTTTGCAGGAAAAGTGCCGTTGAATGCGACCAAGTTATAGCGTTGGACGCAAACAGACAGACGTTGGAAAAGGAATGATGTCTCGCGTCTGTCGCCACCAGTGAAAGACATACGACGGCCTAGTTCACTAATGAAGTCCAATTATTATTATTATTATTATTATTATTATTATTATTATTATTATTATTATTATTCGCTGCAACGCCGTGGTCCTGTTTAAATCGTCAGCAAAAAATAAGAAACAATAAGACCAGTATACACTTTCTGTTGTGACCCCGAGCATCAATCTCTCCGATCCCTGTCTCCCCTCCGCCCCCCCACCCTCCAATTCTAACCCAAGCCCTAAGTCGAGGGTCGCTCGCTCGTTCATTAGTACTTTGACCCATAAAGCTGTTGCTACTGTACAGGACTCACCTGTTGACACAAAAGCAGGATTATGCATTCAATCCACACACGGTTAAGCCTGTAGACGATACATACATAAATACCTACATAAAAGTAATTACATGCATACATATTACATACATGCATAGACATACATGCATAGACCTACATACATACATGCATGCATACATACATACATACATACATACATATATACATACCTATTTCTTCTCTTGTGGCCTTGCGCACATGGGAGCGCCTCTGAACGGTTCACCCTACTAGAGGCGCTTTATAAACGTTTGAATACAATACAATACAATACAATACATACATACATACATACATACATACATACATACATACATACATACATACATACATACATACATACATACATACATACATACATACATACATACGTTTACGTGTGTGTGCTCGCGTGCTTGTGTACGTGCGTGTTGTGATACATTAATATAATATCTGTGTGCGAGATTAGTTGTTCCAATTCCGCCGAACTGGCAGCTAACAGCAACCTGTGAAGAGACCATTCAACGAAAGACGTGCATTGAGGCGCCAATGATCCATCAATAGAACTACCGCGCTCAGCCTGAAGCGCCACGTTGCATGGCGTTTACACAGTGGCTGAATGGGTGATGAGAACGTAATTGCCACCCAAATAGGCCTACAACTCTCGCTCCTTTACAACTCAGATGATCTGACGGCGCCCAATTGACTCCCAGTCAAAGCCAACTGTCGGAGGGTAAACGTCTTCTACCCCACCCGCTGTCAGTCGGGTCTTATCCGCACCCTCTCCCTGCTCTCGCCCCGTTCGTTCAGAATGGCTATTCCCCACTCACAGTCACCTGGTTTATCTCCCACCTGAGACAAACTTATTGGTACCTGCACTAAAGTTGAAGGTTAAGATAATAAGACACTTGTTTGGTCGCCTCTGTAAAAACTTATAATAAATTGATAGTAATATCGGTAGATTAGACTGGCAGGCCTAAAATAGGCCTATCTATACGGTTTCCTACGGCGACTTCATGGCCTCAACCCTGTTGATTTTCCAATGAATTGATCGGGTGTGATACTTCACAACCGCTGTTCATTTGCATGGGTGCCACGCCATTTAAGATCTCGGTCTCTATTGCTGACTCAATCGCTGTGCGAAGCGGCGACCTCACGCGCAAGGGACGTATGCTCTCACCGAAATGTAGCCAACCGGGCCAGACATCTGTGACCCTGAAGAGCTGTTTGTCATAAAATCTGATACCTCGGTCTCGATTGCTGACTAATGACATGGAGCCCCCCTCTGTTAGGGAGGATGAAGCGACGTCTGGGTCTAAAGACGAGGGCTATAATATGTGCACCGCACAAGAACATGGGACCCTAGAGATCCTGAGTGGCCGAGTGGGCTGGTAGCCTGCTCGCCGCGCCGGCGCCCCGGGTTCGCTTCCCGGTCGGGTCGGTTTATCAGAGATTAATTTCTCGGATCTTTACTGCGGGTGGCTCGGTCGCAATTTAAACGTGGAGTACGAGGTTGCTTTCTGCCTCCGACACTAATCATCTTCGATATGAAAGTGTCGTTAAGCCGAAACAATTTATTTTTAGAACATGGGACCCTGACCTCTACGCTCAAGGACACAGCCTGGCGTAAGCCTCTAAAGACCAGCAATGTTGACGTCGGCCTGTTTCCTAAACTGTGTCCTACTTTCTGAATGCTACCAATCAGAATACAGTGCCCACCCCACAGGGTAAGAAAAATTTTCATTTAGGGGTTTGTTATGGTGGATTTGGAGACCATCGTTTAAGTTAAAAGTAACAACTTACAGCAATCCTTCGGCAAAATTAGCTGCAAAGTCCCAGCAACCAACGTAGACTAGAAACAGACAGATTCAACAAAGAACTGCGATAGACTATTATTATTATTATTATTAGACTGTTATTTATAGCGCGCATAAACAAAATTGGAATCTTGCACAAAGGCGCGTAACAGAAAAATCAATCATAGTAAATCTTAAACAGATGTGTTTTAAGGTTAGTTTTGAAAATCGATAAAGTTGAGGATTTGCGGATAAAGACAAGGAGTTTGTTCCATTCAGCCGGGCCGGCTAGCGCAAATGCCCTGTTACCAAGTTTTGTGAGTGATCTTGTCACAACAAAATCACCTTGAGACGATGAACGTAGCCCTCGTCTGGATTGGAGAGAGGAACAGGGTGTAACAAGTGAAGAAAGGTATGCAGGAGAACAGTTAGTGTAGATTCTGTACATTAGAAACTAGGCCTAAAGCATTGAAATTTTTACTTTGTACAAATGTAGCCTACATGTAGTTGTCAGTTTTCTATGCAGCGCCAGTATGTCACAGTTATAATAAATTTTGAAGCAACAGACTAACTGTATATCTATCTGCTACTTCTTAAAAAACGCATAGAACCCGCCTGTCCATCGTGATCCTAAGAGTCTTTAAAACTGAATGGTTACTGCATTGTCAAAGACAAGACCGTCACAAGAGCAATGCGTTTATGACCAGAAGCGTCAAAAGAGCGTAACACTTTTCAACGTTGACATATCCAGTGGCGTAACTAGGACTTTTCGTTTGGGGGGGGGGCTTTAAGCCTTGAACATGGCGAGTACGGTAGCCCGAGCCCATGTTGGAGCCGGGGGCTTGATTCATTTAGGGGGGCTTCAGCTTCCCCCCCCAGCCCAACGCTAGTCCTTAACCTCAATTGGTCCCTCTCTTTGGAATGCGCTGTCTCCATCTACTCGCTCTCGAATTCTAGCTAGTAACCTCTCTTCCACCTTTGCTTTTCTCAAAACTGTTTTCTTCTCTTTGGCCTTGCGCACTGGGAGCGCCTCTGAATGGTTCACCCTATATATGAGAGGCGCTTTATAAATGTTTGAATACAATACAATACAATATAATACAATAGTTACGTCCCTGGACATATTGACAGAGATAAAAGAAAATGTTAAGCAGTGCCATCGATCACAGTTTCTACGCTCCCATGGTGTTGCGTAGGATACGTCTTTAAGCGTTTTAAGACGCTGAATGATCTTTCAGCGCTCGCGGTAGAAACTGGAATAGTCAAGAGAATTTTTAATACTGAGCGTGTAAATGTTGCAATAGCCTATACAAGTGGTCTGTAGCATCCAGAGTGGTAAGAAGGTTGTAGAGCGACACATTTTTTGACTTCTCACTTTTGCTATTGTCAGAAAGCTGCTGCTTGACGAGTGTCGCAATAGTTTCGCCAGTGATGTCTCGCGTTGTGGTGAAATTTTTTAATTGTTCTTTTACCACATTCAGAAAAGCGGGATTGTTACCGTCATCAACACGTCGTAAGCAGACCGATGCCAATAAATAATAGGCCTAATATTCTAGAATGTCACTAAGTATTCTAAACGGTTTGTATTCTTGAGAGCTGTTGAAATTTTTACGCAGTTGCGTAATTGCGTAACAGGCCTACTTGTTACGCGCCTGGCGTAGCCCTCCTCCTTCATCAAGGCCTGGAACTGACACTACCAGAATATGGACAGTGGCGAAATTCTCAAGGAAACTAAACAACTTTAACAACATATCCACAGAATTGGTCAAAAAACCGACGACGCAGATATGGTCATGTTCGGTTATAGACACTAACTACTTAATAAGTAGGCTAATTCATTAACTACAATTTGGCTAACTACTGGAACAAATTTAGCTAGTTTAGGCCTAACTATAGTTTTAAAAGTAGTGAGCTATTTTTTTAACCTTTTAAACTACTTTTAATCATGCCGCAAGATGGACAGGAGTAGACCCAGCTGGGTAAGAGTTTGCGTCTGCATTTAGGCCTAGCCTACACTTTGTCAGCGGCATCTTTGTAGTAAAGATGGACTTTAATCTGACATTTATAAAGCGCCACTTAAAACTTATCAGTGTTGCAAACTGTCACAGAAAATGATTAGGCGGCACTGAAGACAAGTTGGTAAATATGCAACTCAAAAAGTCTCTGATTAGGCTATAGTAGTATCTATTAGGTTCTGGGATCCTGTTGGATGTAGCCTAACTAATGAATTTTGTCGCCCATAATTTTCTGCCCTTATAACTGACCCCGTAACCTTTCACCTAATATTTCCCTAGGCCTAATCTATCACTCGGCAAATTCACATCGTTTGTGATAAGATCGTGCCGACATGTCAGTTAAGTCGGTCATTCGATATCATGTTCGCCACAGGATCTGTCTCTTCAGTCTTCACCCAAGGCCTGGCTACCCTGCAGAAAAATACCCATTCACACACAGGCCCTGTGCTCTCAATCTTCAGACGAAAATAAGACAGGCAAACTAATCCATCTCTGTCTGCACAGAACTTGATTTATTTCTCTGCCATCAAGAATTTTTTTTTCATTCTACAAGCGAGAGCAGCCGACCCAAAATCGTTTTTTTTCTTCTAAGCGGACGGGCGGTGACGGGTTTGTGTGGCTGGGTTACTATGCCGTGTAAGCAGAGTTGAAGGTAGGGCAGTTCAGTGACCTTTGAACAGTGTCTGGGTCAAACCAGGGAGAACAATTTACACAAGGATCCTGAGTGGCCGAGTGGGTTGGTGCCCGCTCGCCGCGCCGGCGCCCCGGGTTCGCTTCCCGGTCGGGTCGGATTATCAGAGATTAATTTCTCGGATCTTTACTGCGGGTGGCTCGGTCGCATAAACGTGGAGTACAATACAACACACAATACAACACATACAAACAACTGGGGCGCGGTGGTGTAGGGGTATGTTCGGTGCCTTGCAGCTGGAGGGTTGCGGGTTCGGATCCACCTCAAAGTCGCCGCGTAGGGACCCTGGGCAAGCAATTGCTCATGCGCTTCGGCGTGAAACTCCGACTCAGCGTTCGCGCAGTAGTCGGGAGCGCCTCTGAATGGGAAATCTGGTTGGGGCGCTATAACAAGTGTTCAAATACAATACAATACAATACAAATCCGTTGAAACAGACACTGAAAAGTACAGTTCAATGCGTAATATATTAGGCTACCGAAATTTCAAAATCTTTGACCAAATGTTCACAGCTGAACACACAGTTCAGCAATCGGCCGATACTCTCAACACTTTAACGACGATCTGCATTGGCTCCCAGTCATTTTTAGGCCGACTACACGTTCGTCATTAGAGTGTTAAAGGCTTAAGCACTGAAAACCGTTACTGTCACTACTGTGCCAAACAGGATGCGACCGTACGTATTATACGTATTTTATTTTGGACGATAAAATACGTATAATACGCGTACGGTAAAACTTTGCGTGCCGTACGTTACAATACGTTGTACCCTATAATTGTAAAATTGAACACGAAACGTTGCAACATAGTTAACTAAGTTACTAAAAGGCATAGCTGCCAAAAACAAACTTAACAAAGTTTACTGTAAGATATTCTACTGCGCGTATTCTTCTTAAACATCAACAAATTCAGTTTGCGTCCGACTCTGACGACTCGGAAATGACGTAACACCGCGTAAACTTATGAAGTGCTCGTATGGCACACCATTGAACATTAAATTGTTTCTAAGTCAACGTATTTTTACGTATAATACGCGTATTTTACATTCGGGGATAAAAATACGTATGATACGCGTATTTTATTATGGGACTCAACGTACGGTCGCACCCTGGTGCCAAACACAACGAACGTAAACTAGGCTATATTCTCAAAACATTGAAAACAAGACACATTTCCACTCAATTTGTGAACCCTTAACAATAATTAGGCCTAAAAATTAACTAGGCCTATACTAATCAACGGCCTTTCATTGTTGCAACGAAATCCGTAAGGCACAGCAGTCTAGTACAAGTAGTCCATTTACAATATTGAATATGGCAAACAATGCAGTACGAGTAGGCTACATATACCACAATACAATGCAATAGGCCTACTTAAAAAATAGACAATGTTAGATTCCAGTCCCAATGTATGATAGTTCAGCATTTAATGCATAAACTCTAGCAAAAGTTGCTCTGAAATACACTAGGCCTAGTTGCAGCAATTGTGACTCCAATAAAGCATTGGGATTCAGTTTTAATGCACTGTTAATTTAACCAGCTATTGAATTAAAATTTCAGCCACGTCAATTTACCAGCATTCATTAAAATTGACCTATTCCCGCGTTTATTCCCGCGTGGAACAACTGCGCGATTGGTCTGAAAATTGTCGCTAATGGCCTTAACACTCACCCTTGATCTTCGTTTCTCCATGCCCTGCGTTTGTAAACTTATGTAGGCCTATGTATATAGCCTTGTAGGCTATAGCGCCTTACAAAAACCACGAAGGCACTTCCATCTTATGTCCTACTGTCCCCTGCCTTGCCCTGTGTAGGCTATGTAATGACGCGTAGATTACAACTTAATCAGAAAATCATATTCACAAAATACATAGACGGATATTGTAGGCTACCAGCGCAAACACTCTTCATGAATATTCTCTGTCTGTCTGTGTGTCTGCCTGTCTGTGCTCCTCCCCTCTCTCTAAGAACGCAAACGTCTGAAGACTCATCTGTTCATGCAACCCATGTCGGAGGCCACACAAGTGCTTGATGAATATTTTTCTTTTCTAGAAGTCGACGACTGTTAGTTTTTTAAATGTCATTTCTGATGTCTAGTTTACACTTTGGTCTATTAACCGTAACGACCACACAAAAAACAGAATAACAAAAACACGTAGGCTAATAAAGACAGTAGGCTAACCCTAATAACGAGATAAGAACTTTTAATTTTGGCATTCTTCGCAAAACATTAAAACACTTAGGCTAGGCTAATTGAAACACAAGTAGCCTACTAAGAATAGAACTTATAAAGTACCAATAATAATAATTATTATTATATAACAGCAACAACATTATTTGTAAAAATTATAATAAACTCATAACGGCGGTAAATTCCTGATCGCTCAAACAGCGGGCCATCATACGCTCTCTGCGCCGACATCACCCTTTCGCTGAAGGGTCCATTCATCCTGTTGACTGATTCCTATAAATTTTGTCACTCGCGCGATGTTTTTTTATTCAGAGTCATTCATGTGCCATTCATTTAGAGTTTCAACCGATTTTGTTGTTGAATGACCACGTTCTCCGACCGCCATAGTGCGTCACTAAGGCCTCTCGTCTACAGGCCGCCTGCGCCGCTCTTAAAAGCGCCCAAAAGTAAACGCATCCGTCAAACTTCAACATCGCAAACCGACACAGCAAAGCGAACGCGACTTTTCTTTTCAACTCGTTGTAGTTTGTAATGAGTCCCGTGCATACACCCTGCAGATGAAGATGACTGACAAGCGGAGTGTGATTTGTAGGGGCGAGGGAGAAATTCACCTACCCACCGCTTGCAATTGGTCTAGAACAGTCTCACTGATGAATCATTTTCGCCCCACATTTCGCTTGTCGTGTACGACTTCGCTGTTACCGACGTATGTTTTGAAGTCGAGAAGACGACTGACAGTTGGACAGTGTGATTGTAGGGCCGACCGGGGATCTACCTCCCCGCCGCAAATGCTTTAGAACAACTTACTGCCATTGAAGACATTATGCTTTTTCCCATTAAGTCTGCTTCTGCCCACACGCGTCTTAACACACGTTGAATTGCAGTTACAGTTGAACCAAGCCTTCTGGAAAGTCACAATAACTTTATATAACTTTGCTTAGGCCTAAATGTTTCTATTATTTATTTCTTCTGTAAGCTACTGTGCGTTGCTGGTTGTCAAATAAAGAATATTTTTACTTATTCTTACTTACTTACTTACTTACAAACCGCCAGTGGCGTCACTAGGGTTGGCGTCACCCGGTGCGGTAACTCATGGTGGCACCCCATGTACACCCTCCCTTTCCAGACCAAGCAGAATCCTTAATGATTTTTGTACTAATGTTACCCGTAAATCGTAATTCCTGTATATAACAGAATGTAATGGTAAAAATAGTGATATTAACAACTAGCAGAATTAAAATATTACAAATGCATATTTTATTTATTTTATTTCTTATTTTAATCATTTACCATCAGGTTATCAGTTAAGCTTACATCATTAAAAATCAAATTAGCAAATATTGGTGGACTGTGGAGGGCAATGAAGGTGCCTGCAGCCTCCTTATGAAATAATGTTTAAAGAATACAGAAAATTATATTATAATTTATAATAACTACAGTAGTGTCAATAATTGGCAAATTTTATATAATAAGGCAAAATAATTGGAAATTTTGGCTGATTATTTATTTAAACATTGTAATATAAGAATATTATCAATTAAAATCAGGTTAGCAATTAAAAATATTAATATATGGCAATATACTCAGAAATGAAATAATACAAAAAACAGGAACAAATAGGGGCCTACGCAAGCATTTCAGCACTTAGTGAATATCTCTACTAGATCAGAACTTTCCTTTCCTAGTTTTCAAGACTGCGAACTTGTGACTCACTTAATCGAAATCAGTGCCTTTCGGTAACAGGCAACTCACTTTCAATATAATAGCTACAGTAGTAGGCCTAATATCGCAAGATCGGAAAACCTTGATTGTCCCTTTGTAGATCGTAAATAGTTCTTTATAAGTTTAAGCTTTGAAAAGCTTCTCTCACATAAAGCCAAAGACACACAGATCGTCAGAAATAATTGTAGGCTTACTGAAAGGGCTGGAGGAGATTCCACGAAGCCCCATTCAGCAACGAATGTCAAAACGTCTTTTATTGCCCAATCTTTGGCTTACTCCAGATTAATCTCTGTTGCTTTCAGATGTCTTCTCAGTCTTGGTATTTCTATTAAACGTGTACTCTCAGACACTTCATCATAGAAAGTAGTCAATTTTGGAATGGATACCTTCAACTCTTCTTCAGAGGCAGCTATCAGACTATTCACTTGAACAGCCTCAGACATGGCTGCTACTTCTTTGATGGCTTGTTCAATTGAATGCTTCACCAGGTGACTGTGCTTCTCGTTTAGAGAAAGTCCTAGTGATTCTAGCCTTTTCACCAAGTTGAAGCATTATTGTAATTGGGTAATATTGACCGCACTGACCGTAGCGCATTAGAAGGCTCTAACAAGTAAATTAGTATAGAGTTTCAGCTTTAGGTAAAATGATACACTACATTTAAGCTGGGCTTACGAAAAATGTTTTTGGTGTCTGTTACTGTTAATTTAAAAATAATCAATTTCTGCTGAAACTCTGCACAAAATTTGTTTAGACAGTCATTTTGTCACTTTGGTGTCACCCCTACGATGGTGACACCCGGTGCGGTCCGCACCCCCCGCACCCCCCTAGTGACGCCACTGCAAACCGCATCCTTGTACAACCGATCAGAACGAATAGCAACCTGTTGGCTGTTCTGGTATCCTATCATTTGGTCGAAAGTCATTTGGTCGAAATCATTTGGTCAAAATCATTTGGTCGACGATGAAAACATCGAACGATCAAAAGTCGAATGATCGTTTGGTCGACAATCAAAAAGTCGAACGATCAACAGATCGACAATCAAAAGGTCGAAAATCAAAAGATCGACATTCAAAATGAAGCATGTTTAAGAGAATTCCGACGATTTTACTACAAGTTTTATCATTTGTATGCTAATTCAATGCTAAGGCTAGTTTTATACATCTATAACGTCATTATATAAAGGTTGTCCATATAAAAAATGTCACTATTAGCCTATGATTGCAACTCAAGGTTGTGAGCAATTCCCCTCAAATAGTCCATATTCGGGCGCTTTCCATACTCAGCAACGACTCTCTTCAGCCGTTCAGCACAGTCCTTGAATTTCTTCTTTCCCGCAGGCGGAAGTTGTCCAGCTAAGAATTGTTCCAGCTTCAGTTCGTTCAAGCTTTGCTCCTTCTTAAGGGCCTCAATAAACTTCCATATTGAAGGATGATCGGCACCAAGCAGCTGACAGAACCCGCGGTGCCAACCTTAACAAAAGCAAAACATAACGCATTTGGTGAACAGAGCGATACCAAAAGCATCTGACAGATTTATGTAAACAGGAAGATTAATTATTATGGAATTACTTGTTTTCCAATTATATCATGGAGGTAATTCCCAAGAAGCATAATAAGTCTAGTAGCCTAAGTATAATCGGCTGGTCTCGATGTAGGCCTAGCATCCAAATCTCTCGAAGTCTGTAGCAGGCTACTGGTGCCCATTAATCATAGAGTAAAACCGCATACGAAGTGTAATCTACAATAAAAAAAGATAATGGGACATACCTTCGACTGATCGGGGTTCAAGTGTGTAGGTGAGTGTGTGTCGGACTGTGTGTATGTATGTTTGAGTGTGCGCACTTGTAGTAAAATCGTCGGAATTCTCTTAAACATGCTTCATTTTTAATGTCGATCTTTTGATTTTCGACCTGTTGATTGTCGATCTTTTGATCGTTCGAATTTTTGATTGTCGACCAAACGATCATTCGACTTTTTGATCGTTCGATGTTTTCATCGTCGACCAAATGATTTCGACCAAATGATTTCGACCAAATGACTTTCGACCAAATGATAGTAAACCGGCTGTTCTGCATGGTCGCAGTTCGAACCCTAGCGCATCATTCAAAACGGAACATCCAGTGCCTGGTCGTTGTATTGCTGTCGATGTCTGTGCTTTTAGCCTACTGTAGGCTACAGGCCTAACTGTAATTGTACGTGCTTATTTATACAATTTATACAGCGCCTCTTCTAGAAAACTCATCAGAGGTTCTCCCGACTTGACATAATAAACAATTTAATTACCACTCTACCTACCTAACCTTGGTAAAAACAACAAAAAGAATTTAGGACCACATAGTAGGCTACACGGTTATAATTTCTTTTGTTTTACATGTAGGCCTATGTGGAACTAGCATAGCCTACATACACTAGGCCTACATACTTTAAATGTATGTATGGGCTATTTTGTATAATATGTTAATACAACATGGGCCTAAATAGGTAAACACAGACATATAGCCTACATGTAGGGCCTATCTGTAGTTCCGAGTTTCAGCAGAGTAATTATAGGCTATAATTATTATGGCCCACATAAATTATATTGAGGCTTGCGCACGTCAGTTTGTTGATACGCCCGCTTTGTCATTTCGACATAATTATTTGTTTACCTGCAGAATTTCCTCAGTATTCTATTCTATAACAACGTGTTGTAGTTCACTTGTGCCGAGTTTCTGGGTCGGAATTATTCTTTGTACGTTTATGGCTATATTTTCTTCGCATAGGCGCCTTATATTAGGCCTATTGTGGTCTACGTGAACCAGTGTGATTCTCGTTAACGATAACGATAACGAAAATTGTTCGTTAACGAAAATAAAATGATTTCGTTAACGATAACTATAACTATAACTAAAAAATATCATTAACTATAACTATAACTATAACGAAAATAACACTAACGAAAATTCATCTTTATTTTCGTTAATACAAAAAATAAAAATAGGAAGTGCAATATGGACGATTCGACATAAATGAAAACGAAAAATGCGATATTTTTATTATGCAATTTGTCAGTTACTTTGGAAACTCGTGTATTCGTGAAGCTGAATACACCCATGCTTCAAAGGCTTTCAAAGCTCTGAGCAAATTGTGAAACAGCGTGTTAATACGTGCAATTTTGCTTATAGCCTTAATTATTGTAACTAAGTAGTAACTAAAATTAACTAAAATAAAATTCCATTAACTATAACTATAACTATAACTAAAAATAATACTAACTATAACTATAACTATAACTAAAATAAAAACCATTAACTATAACTGTAACTATAACTAAAATAAAATCTGTAAGGAGAATCACACTGACGTGAACGCACGAGAAGGGATAGGCTTCCTGATGTACGATGGATCTGAAAACGTAAGTTGGAAGCCGTGTAATCTCGTCTCCGCGGAGCAGATATAATGCGGGTCTTCAAAGAGACCGCCTATATATATAATATATATATATATATATATATATATATATATATGCAGTCTTGTTGTCCTCGAGACCAAGGTCTTGGTCTCGAGTGCACTCGTGTTCGTTTTTAAACGTCTTGGTCTCAATCTTGAGTTTCAAAGTCTTGATCTTCCTAGACCAAGACTCGACTGTCGATATGAACAGTGATTAATCAGGGCTGTTTCGATTATTCTATAATCGATGTACTGGATCCCATTTTGGAACGCTCTTCCTACCTATATTCAACGTCAACCAAACGCTAGGTTATTCAAACATACATGTAAACTCCGCCTTTATTTACTTGAAGATAGGCCTACGTCCTGAGTTTGAATGATTAAGGTATGCGGTGGGCCTTTTGTGGCCATTAGTTAAGACGCCAGGTAAAGAGTTTTTCTATCTAGTTGAAATAATAGCTATGGTGCTATTTGGATATTAGCTATGTGCAATAGACCTTTTATTGTGGCGACATCTCTTTGTTCTACAAACACTATTATTACGTCACTTTTTTGTCTGTGGACAAATATAGTAATAATGATTCCAGGTAATTAATTTTTGTTCTATGTACTTCGCATTGTGACGACATCCTTTGTTCTACAAACACTATTATTACGTCACTTTTTTGTCTATGGACAAAAATAGTTACGTAATAATACCAGGTCATTAATTTTTATTTTTGTTCTATGTATATTTCGTATTGTGACGACTTCTCTTTGTTATACAGTTTTGTTGCGTCACGTACTTTGTTTATGGACAAGTTGCTGCTACGATAATAGCTTTGTACTATTGACTTCGTATTATTATGACGCAATCTCCTTTGTTAAGAACACCATTGTAACGGCATTAGCAATGTTTAGGGACGCGTTGTTGTTAGGATAATGGCTATTCTGTATTGTGACATCTTTTTGTTCTACAAACACTATTGTTGCGTCATTACCTTTTTTCATGAACATGTTGCCGTTAGCATGATAGCTTTATTACATGGACTTCTTATAATTGTGACGACACATCTTTGCTGTATAAAAATACATAAAACGGATAAAAGGTTCCCAAGTGCCAGTACACTGCTAATATAAAAGACATGTCAAGGGCCGGTTCAAAGGTCCCCAGGGGTCGGACCCGGCCCGCGGTCAGTGGCGTAAATCATGGGGGACAGAGGGGGATTGCCCCCCCAAAGTTTCGACGTAAGCCCTTCTGTTCCCCAAAATCCGGCCCTCATAGGTACTCTCTCCCCCCCAAAGTTATGTATAGATTTTCGCCTCTGCCCGCGGACTGTGTGTTGCTCACCCCTGTTATATAGTTTAAGGCTTATATAATCCTTATTTGTGCAAATGAATAATGGCCAGACAAGCGTCATCCACCACCAACGAGGAACCGTTGGACGGTGTTGTTACCGTGTATTGCGGACGCAACCGCCTGTCGACGCTCCGACCCTTCCTCATTGGCGGCGGCTGACGCGCGTCTGGCCATTCTTCACTGCTAACCCCTAAATTTTTATCACATGGCTACATCCACGCTTTTCACCTTCGACCAACAACATTGAAATTGTGCGTCGTGTAAGGCTTAATGTCGTGTAAACACTCTTCAAAGTATCAGCAGAAAATGTTTTCATGGTATTTCACAGCTTTAATTGTCAAATATCTCAACTTGCATTAAATGCAGCACTGCGAAAATGAGCTAATTTTCCGTTTAAAAGGACTAAGTTTAAAGTACTTGCCTAGTTAGCTACATTTGCTTAGCGTACGTCAGGTGGGGGATACCTGTTCGATGTCAATATTTCAGAGGTGTGAATCTCGGGCTAGCATGGTCCACACACCGGGGGGCATTAAATACCCCGGCACCAATTCAAATGTACAGCGGTAGTGAAGGATCTCAGATACACCAGACACACCATCAACATTCAGACACACACACGCAGACACACACATACACAAAGAGATCCATAAAAACAACCTGAACCCATTTTGCCAAGAGTTAAAGACCTAAGCGGGGTGCAGAGGAGGAGGTAGAACGGTTGCACCTCACTGGCTGTACTTCTCCGAGTGGTAGATGCGAGAAACCTGGAGCAGCATCGGACTGAGCTCTGCGTCCTGGAGCCAGTGCTGCATCGTGTTCGGGTTCTCAAGAATCTGCAGCAGAGCTGAAATAGTTTCACACCGTCACGTTACATGTAGGTCAAGCGCTCTAACCATTCGGTCACTGCGCTATACATACACACACACACACACACACACACACACACACACACACACACACACACACACACACACACACACAAACACTTTTATTTTTCAATAAAGGATATACTTACTTACACAGACATACATACTTACATACATACATAGACAGCGGCGCCGCCAGGATTTTGTGTACGCACAATAACCCGGAGACGACACGTAGGCCGGGGCCCGGGGGACGAAGGTCAGTGGACGGATACGATGAACGGGCGTCCGAAGGACGATCGCTGTGACCTGCAGCGCCGAGCAGGGGAGGGGTTTGGGGAGGAGGATGTGCCCCTCCTCACTTAAAACTTTTGAATTTCCACACTGCAATTTTAAGCAGTCATCGGAACAAAATTGCTTCATCATTTCAATGCTTGTTGGAACCAGATGTCACTCGTTGCTAAGATGTAGTTTGAGTCGCGTTTGACTGCAGACAATACTAGCAAACTAGACATATTGAATTTAATATAAAAACTAGAAAATACGTTCAATTTCTAAGAGCGCTATAAGCCTTAAGGTAAACATATTGCTGACCAGACATAATTAGCATAAATAGTTTATAAATGGTACACAATCCAAACGAAAAGGATTCAACTACCGAATCGTGAAGCCATGAGGTAGGGCCTAACGATGTAGTTTTACTAAATGTTCAAGGAACACAACATTTTTGAAATTTGATATCTTGAAATTTGACAGATAGCACTCGAGAGAAGCCATTTAGGTGTACAAATATAATTTTTTTATAATAAATATTTGTACACATATAATTTCAACAGTAGATTATACTCATTATTATATGATAGTATCATATTTTATAGTAGTAAATAATGTCATTATACCATATAATATCAATAGATTATTTTTTAAGTCGATAGATTATTTTCTAAATCGATAGATTATTTTATAAGTCGATAGACTTATTTTCTAAGTCGATAGACTTATTTTCTATTATTTTTCTAAGTCATATTTTCTAATTATTTTCTAAGTCATATTTTCTAATTATTTTCTAAGTCATATTTTCTAATTATTTTCTAAGTCATATTTTCCAATTATTTTCTATAAGCTCTGTGTCCTGGAGCCAGTGCTGCATCGTGTTAATTATTTTCTAAGTCATATTTTCTAATTATTTTCTAAGTCATATTCTAAGAAAATATGACTTAGAAATAATTAGAAAATATTACTTAGAAAATAATTAGAAAATATTACTTAGAAAATGATTAGAATAAACTATTACTTAGAAAATAATTAGAAAATATTACTTAGAAAATAATTAGAAAATATGACTTAGAAAATAATTAGAAAATATGACTTAGAAAATAATTAGAAAATATGACTTAGAAAATAATTAGAAAATATTACTTAGAAAATAATTAGAAAATATGACTTAGAAAATAATTAGAAAATATGACTTAGAAAATAATTAGAAAATATGACTTAGAAAATAATTAGAAAATATGACTTAGAAAATAATTAGAAAATATGACTTAGAAAATAATTAGAAAATATGACTTAGAAAATAATTAGAAAATATGACTTAGAAAATAATTAGAAAATATGACTTAGAAAATAATTAGAAAATATGACTTAGAAAATAATTAGAAAATATGACTTAGAAAATAATTAGAAAATAAGACTTAGAAAATAATTAGAAAATATGACTTAGAAAATAATTAGAAAATATGACTTAGAAAATAATTAGAAAATATGACTTAGAAAATATGACTTAGAAAATAATTAGAAAATATGACTTAGAAAATAATTAGAAAACATGACTTAGAAAATAATTAGAAAATATGACTTAGAAAATAATTAGAAAATATGACTTAGAAAATAATAAGAAAACATGACTTAGAAAATAATTAGAAAATATGACTTAGAAAATAATTAGAAAATATGACTTAGAAAATAATTAGAAAATAAGACTTAGAAAATAATTAGAAAATGACTTAGAAAATAATTAGAAAATATGACTTAGAAAATATGACTTAAAAAATAATTAGAAAATATGACTTAGAAAATAATTAGAAAATATGACTTAGAAAATAATTAGAAAATATGACTTAGAAAATAATTAGAAAATATGACTTAGAAAATAATAAGAAAACATGACTTAGAAAATAATTAGAAAATATGACTTAGAAAATAATTAGAAAATATGACTTAGAAAATAATTAGAAAATATGACTTAGAAAATAATTAGAAAATAAGACTTAGAAAATAATTAGAAAATATGACTTAGAAAATAATTAGAAAATATGACTTAGAAAATAATTAGAAAATATGACTTAGAAAATATGACTTAGAAAATAATTAGAAAATATGACTTAGAAAATAATTAGAAAACATGACTTAGAAAATAATTAGAAAATATGACTTAGAAAATAATTAGAAAATATGACTTAGAAAATAATAAGAAAACATGACTTAGAAAATAATTAGAAAATATGACTTAGAAAATAATTAGAAAATATGACTTAGAAAATAATTAGAAAATATGACTTAGAAAATAATTAGAAAATAAGACTTAGAAAATAATTAGAAAATATGACTTAGAAAATAATTAGAAAATATGACTTAGAAAATAATTAGAAAATATGACTTAGAAAATATGACTTAGAAAATAATTAGAAAATATGACTTAGAAAATAATTAGAAAACATGACTTAGAAAATAATTAGAAAACATGACTTAGAAAATAATTAGAAAACATGACTTAGAAAATAATTAGAAAATATGACTTAGAAAATAATTAGAAAATATGACTTAGAAAATAATTAGAAAATATGACTTAGAAAATAATTAGAAAATATGACTTAGAAAATAATTAGAAAATATGACTTAGAAAATAATTAGAAAATATGACTTAGAAAATAATTAGAAAATATGACTTAGAAAATAATTAGAAAATATGACTTAGAAAATAATTAGAAAATATGACTTAGAAAATATGACTTAAAAAATATGACTTAGAAAATAATTAGAAAATATGACTTAGAAAATAATTAGAAAATATGACTTAGAAAATAATTAGAAAATATGACTTAGAAAATAATTAGAAAATATGACTTAGAAAATAATTAGAAAATATGACTTAGAAAATAATTAGAAAATATGACTTACAAAATAATTAGAAAATATGACTTACAAAATATGACTTAGAAAATAATTAGAAAATATGACTTAGAAAATAATTAGAAAATATGACTTAGAAAATAATTAGAAAATATGACTTAGCAAAAAAATAATTAGAAAATATGACTTAGAAAATAATTAGAAAATATGACTTAGAAAATAATTAGAAAATATGACTTAGAAAATAATTCGAAAGTATGACTTAGAAAATAATTAGAAAATGACTTAGAAAATAATTAGAAAATATGACTTAGAAAATATGACTTAAAAAATAATTAGAAAATATGACTTAGAAAATAATTAGAAAATATGACTTAGAAAATAATTAGAAAATATGACTTAGAAAATAATTAGAAAATATGACTTAGAAAATAATTAGAGATGATATATGAGGTCTGATCAAGATTGGCTGCCTTTCTTAGATATATGCAGGGCTATATTGATTGTACATCAAGGTGCGATTGGCAATTGGTTTATTAAGGTATATTCTCACTTACTTACTCACTAACTTACTTCATGTGAAAACCGTTTATTGTCAGGATGCTATTTACTTTTAACTGTGTTTATCAGATGTCTGTACACAAAAGTGCGATTAACAATTGATTAATAAAGAATATACTTACTTACTTACTTATACATAATCATATATATACATACGAAAAAATGAATGAATGAAATACACGTATCACTTCTTTGTATAAGCAACTCCCAAAGACATGGTTTCAAAATCTAACTTCACAGATCACAGCTTATGGCATCCAATGATGTTTTCTCACCAATCAGAGTCTTTGGATTGGAGAGGGCCAGCTGTATGACGTGGTTCGACAGAATCGCCCTGTAGACCGCCCCATTCACATCCAGTCCTTCGCTAACATCCGGTTCCGACGGTGGACTATCCCCGCGAGACAGCAGCCACTCACACTGCAAATAAAAAAACTAATTAATTAATTAAACTTAATTAAATTTTCATCTCTGTCCAGAGCCACAATGCCATTGCATTCACAGGCATATTTCCAAAGGACTGTGAAATCTGGGACGAGGCCTGATTTCTCGGAGACAACTGTTTTGCTCTTAACACAAATTTTTGTTCCTGAGAGATTGTGTTTACCTCGGGTTGAAAAAATTAATAAAACTCACAAATCAATTAATAATAATAACTATGCAGATCTTCCAAGAATTATATCGTTCATTAAACAATTGCAGCTTTGATCAACGATGTAAATAATCTGGCAAAATTTAATGTAATCTGATTGATTTTTATTAAAACTGCAGCTTATTAAATTAAAAAAATAATAATCTTAGAACTTACATTGCACCAATAAAGTAATGCATTGTGTGTTAATCAATGCTACACCAAAACAGAAGTGCGATAAAATCTGATTAAACTGGATGCTGAAGTCAATCACAACATGGCAGAGAAAGTCCATCCAAGATGGGAATCCTCTGAAAGGGTTCTACATGTTTGCAAGAGACCGCTGGTGGAGACTTTTCCAGTCATTTCAGCAACGCCATTAGTGATGATCAGTAGTTTTTTTACGTTTCTCGACAGAAAAAGCTGCACAAATATTATCCAGCCGGGGCACCTCAGAGCATTGTGTGCCGTGGCACTCTGGTCGGGAAGCACTGTTCTACCGAGTCATTCTTACCGCTTCCTCCTGGCGGTTGCCATGGTTTCTCAAGGCGTCGATGATGTCATCCTCTTCAAATCCCATTTCCAGAAGGTTCTGCATCGCCTGCAACGACACACAGAAACTTAACATAACAAACAAATTAAAAATCTTAAACATGCATCTGAATTCATCACTGATAAATAAACGCAAGTATAAAGAACGCATAACTCACGAACAATAGCTTCTATAATTAAACATCAATTGCGTGGCAGTGAAAATACATAAATTTCACACCATTTCTTTGTATGTGTGAGTGTGTGCAAGTATGTATGTCTGTATGTATACATGCAAAAAGTGCCATATGCAGGCCTGCATGAATCGTTAGGCCCCGGCCATATGCCACCAGGCAGATGTCACGAAGCCATGTCTGAAGCCATATAACGCATAACTCATGAACAATAGCTTCTATACTAAATCTACCCCAGTTTCTGAAAGTGAATGACCGTGTTATATGAGAATCTGTTTCGTAATAAAGTGTATAGTACGAACTCTTCTGTGTACGTACGCTTGGATCTGGTTTGAACTCAAGTCGCTTGTTACTCTGAAACGCCAGAAGCATTCGTTTCACTTTCTCTGGACCCGACAATTTGGCCAACTCTAGAAGCTCCTTCTTGATATGCTGTAAACAAATTTCCCAAAAAACGTCACCGTCAAACAACAGACCAGTGACTGAAACTGGTCGCTTTCAAAATTCTCCTAAGCTAACTCAAGCATAAAAGTTTTCTCCTAAACAAATTCTACACATAATGAAAAAACTTTTGTCATGGAGAAATTCTAAAACATAATTTTGTCTGAACAAATTCTAAATAATAATAATAATAATAATAATAATAATAATAATAATAATAATAATAATAATAATAATAATAAGACGATTTGTATAGCGCCGTGCCTCAGCCGAGGCCGAAGGAAAGGGTGCTGTACATGAGTTCAAAAGTTAATAGCAGTCATATGATTGTTTAAAAGATAAAAGATAAACCATAATAAGAAAAACTTTTGTCATGCATAAATGCTAAAACACACAAAAGCACAAAACTTCTTACACAAAATTCGAAAAGATAACAAAGTAGCACAAAAATGAGACAAATTTTTACATTCACCTAAAGAAATAAAAATAAAATAATAATCAACCTTAAATAATAATTCTTAAACATCGAAAAGAATAAAACATGAAGCCATTTTCATCTCCATAAACTTATCATTAAAATATTAAAAATCGTAAAAATTCATCTGAATTCGTCGCTGACAAATAAACACAAAGAACGCATAACTCACGAACAAAAGCTTCTAAAATTGAACGTCGATTGCCTGGCAGTGAAAAGACATAAATTTTGCAGTATTTTTATTTAACAGCATTCGTGCTTCAGTGAGCGGCTCGCAACGAGCGACTCGCTATTATACCACCAAACAAAAGGCTCCTCACTGGGACATCAGAGTGTTTCTCAGCTGGGTACTTTGAATGAATTAATATTAATATTGTCAAAAGCTGCTCATATATCCCTCTGCCGTATGGGCAATGGCTGTAATGCAATACCATTATTTACATTTGTATAATACAATACAATACAATACAACCGTAATTTGATAATGCCCTCTTAAAAGTTCAAAGTGCACACCGAAGCTGGGCCCCAAAAAAACTTTACGAACCTCAAAGAGGTGACTTTTCATTCAGAGTCAAACACAGTATCAGTGTGGGAGCGAGAAAACGAGATTATATACTGTATACTCAATATGAGGATTAACCTGATCCCTGGAGCTGGTGGAATAGAAGCGGACAAAGGCTAACAAGATCTTGAGTTTCTAGGCAACCAAAGCAAGACCAATTTGTCAAAACCTTCTGACAATGCAAGTACAAAATGATGGACGCGTTTAGGTCATTTGCTGGCAAGTACTTTGTTCCTGGTACACGTCTTGTCCTTACTGGTGGTCATTCACAGTTGCCAGTACTCAATCTGTAACTCTCTATCTCCTCATGTTCACAACTCTTCTACCGAGAGAACGTCTTTCGCTCTAAACTGAAAACTTACCTCTTCCAGTCTACCTATGGCTTTTAATGGTTGCCCAGCTTCAATGTGCACTTATGAACTTTTTAAGGAGAGCATTATCAAAATAAAAGTACTATTGTATTGTTTTGTATTGACACATTCACAAAACTATAAGCTTGTCAACCCAATGGAAACAGATTCCACCTGTTGGTTTTCTTCAGCACTCTTTTCCTTCGCAACATCATCCGAGATTACTGCTTCCATGGTAACGGCGGGAGTCTCAGCCTCCGCAACCACGGCCTCCGTAGTCGTCGTTTCCTCGGACGGATTGTCAATCAGCCATTGTATTGCGTTCGTCTCGGACATTCTGCAGAAGCATTGTTAAAATTCAGTAGTACTGGTGGTAGTATTGGTGGTAATAGAAGTGACAATGGTAGTAGTGACAGCAACAGTAGTAGTAGTAGTGGAAGTAGTAATAGGAAGTAACAATAGTAGTAGCACTGGTAGTAGCAGTACTATTATTAGCAGAAGCAGTATTTTTATTAATAAATTCACCAGCTTCTTTGAAAACAAGCTCGACTGAACTGAAACCTATTGGTCGAGGTATGCAAGAACTCGGCTGAAGACAATGCAAGAAGTAGCAGTAGTAGTAATAGTAGCAGAAGTGGTATTTTATTATTATCATTATTATTGACAATGCCGATAATTATAATTTAACGACAAGACAATTTCATCTTTCAACACTGATTTTACATTTGAAATTTTTCTTATTTTACAAATTAGACTTATCTAAAATGACACAAAGCAATGTTAATAATAATAATTATTATCACTACTATTATTATAAGCAGTAGTATTTGTGGTAGTAGTGGTGGTAATAGAGGTGGCAATGGTAGTAGTGACTGTAACAGTAGTAGTAGTGAAAGTAGTAAAAGGAAGTAGTAATAGTAGTCGTAGAAGTAGTAGTACTATTAGTAGCAGAAGCAGTATTTTTATTATTATCATTATTTTTAACCTAGATATTGCTAACCATAGGGAGAACAAATTAATAATTATTGTAATAATAATAAGAAATGTCAATAGTCTAACTGATCCCTTGAATATCTATCTATCTATCTATGGAATTTATATAGGTACGAAATTCAGCGGAGAGGGACTCCAAGTCCAGCTTATCCAGCTGCTGGCGAGTACCAAGCCAGATATATTGAGTTTTCGAAGGATTTAGGCGCAGACGATCGAGATGACATCCAGGCAGAAAGGCAGTCAGTAGTGCAGGACATGGTTCGGACAGCAGAAGCAGCTTCGGACGCTGAGCAATGAGTGTAAGATTGAATGTTACAAATCATACTTGTTAATTCGAAGAGCCTTGGTCGCTCTGTTCTTGTCGAATCCCATGCTCGTCAACACCTTGAGGGCTTTCTCGCTGACTGGGGGCGACTTTTCTCTCGCTTCCCCCTTTTTTCTTTCGATTGGCAAAAATTCTACAAAGACATGTAAGAACCCATTTCAGTTGCTTAAGCAGCAAATGATATCACACAAAGGAAAGGAAAAACCAAGGAAAACATTAAAATATTTAATAGTATGTATAGCAAATCAACACAAATTCTTAAAATGAATCCAAACAAGATTGGAATGAATTTATCAAGAGCTTCCTGGAAGCAAAGTCAAATATAAATTCATCTGAGAAAGCTAGATGCGAACATTCTCTTAATAAGTTCTCACTCGCTGCATCTTTCATCGAATCTGGATTGAGACAGAGAAGTTTCTGCGCAATGTCGATCAGCGAAACGAGAATTTTCCTCAGCTCCCTCTGAAACTGAATTAAAAACAACATTAAAATAATCAAAAACAACAGAACAAGGGAAAACAATCGCGTCGACACACATCCATTCACAGACCGGTAACACAGAACGTAATGCAACGCAGTTCAGTTTATTTGTCAGTTAAGATCGTACCAACTGGTATTTTCATTCTTCTTCTTTATTGTACCACTCATCACATCAAAGCAAACATAATCTCAGTCAAGTACAAAAGGAGCCCTACAAAAGCTAACGCTTATACAGAGTTAGGCCCCTATTTCTGTGTTACAGTCTTCACATTTCTGAGTTAACATGAGCAAATAGTTCAGTTCTTGAAACAATCATTAATCCTAATTATAGTAGCGAGAATAATATAATAATAAAGCCTTGTATTGCCTTGTATTACCTCCTGCATTACTTGCTTTTACTTCTCCTTTAATATGTTACCTCACTTTACACTTATAAGTATTATTTCGTAACTTCTATACCAATGGTGTCGAATGCACAAAGCATCAACCAATGGCGCACCAAAACCAAGCCGTAATCAGGTCAACATCCAGAAGATCAGTCCATAAAACAGAAAGGCAGCCTATGGTGGATAAGAAACTTGAAAAAGGTAAGTATTACTTCAGCTTACCTTCTCTTTACTTTAGCTTACTTTGCCTTTCATTAAATTACCATAGTTGTCTTGCCCGAGTCTAAATTACCTAGAGCTAGTAACCGTATCCTTATCTACATTGGTTTGTCTTACCTTATGTTAATTTAAATTAAGTAAGTATGTATATTCTTTATTGACCAATTGCTAATCACACTTTGGTTTACAGACATCTAACAAACTCCATTTAAAAAGTATATAACATCCTAACAATAAATGTTTTGCACATCAGGCTGTCAGCTGGGGGATTAAGCGTTCACGGTGACAGGGACGGAGGGAGTAGTAGGTGGGTTTGGTTGGGTTGGGGGTAGTTGGTGAAAGACATGGCCCGGGTCCGTCAGGACAGCCACAAAGAGGCGAGAGTGGGCATTGTCGCAGTTGTTAATAACCTACAACAATTATAATCAAAGGAGTAACTGAGGGTGGTTACTTCGACGGTGCTGGTGGGTTTCGCCGCTTGGCCGTTGTCGTGGCGAGGTACAACGTCGGCTGTCGCATTTTCGATTTCGTCGGCTGATGGCGGCTTCTCCGACGGATCTTTCTGAAAACATCAAAGTTGTCACAGTTAGGGTACGTGGATAAAAAAGGAGTAATAATATCATCATCATAGTCAGTCTCCTCATCTTCATTATCATCATCTGTATCATCATCATCATCATCATAGAAATAATCTTCAAAAATCATCACCATCATTGTCTTCATTATCATCATCAACCACTCTTCCCCTCTTCATCATCATCAGCATAGTCATCATCATCATCACTACTAATCATCATCGATATCACATCGTCACTGGCAACATATATCATAATCATCATAAGAAAATCACCACAAGAAAATATTTGCGCTGTAACTAAATTAACGTCAGCCATTCCATTCCAACAGATGACACAAAGAAGTCAATTTCCTGTTTTCAGAAATGTATTACAATTCAACATGACCCGTTTACATGACTCGTTTACATGACCCATTTACATGACCCATTTACACGACCTATTTACACGACCCGTTTACATGACCCATCATTTACTTGACCCATTTACATGACCTGTTTACATGACCCATTTACATGCTGTGTAGATCTGATTCTCATAATAATACAACACATGTGCAAACTGTTCAGCTGTACCATTCATTTACTTAAAATGATGCCAAGTGAATGCATGTATGCACAGATGAGGTCAGCTCCTCATTCTGGGACTGGATTTTTCGTGCACCCTGTGCCACAAGCTTCTACTTTCAATGCCTCTATTTCACAACAGCGGTTGAAGAACATTCTATTTAACCATACGTCTTGTGTAGTCAGGTCAGGACCCGACTGTAAGGACCTCTGACGAGTTTTCTGAAAAGGTGCTATATAACTAAGCACTTACAATTACAATCAAAGCGGTGCTATATAAATGTTCGTTTCTCTTACATTACCTTACTTCTTGAAGTACAATCCATTCTCACCACCACGGCACTTGAAAGCGGTACGGCTGTTGGCATAACTCGCTTCTTCAATAACAACAGCTCATCTGCAAAAAACATTATATAAATTAAATATCCGGCAACACCTGACATTCCCAACACCAGTAATCAACTTTCTTTCCAACAATCTGTAAGCAACAACCAAGTGTTCAACAACCAGCAACCAAGAAACACTTTAGTGCACTCATTAACCTACGTTAAGAAGCCAGCCGTCTCTTATAACAAATTTGAAGCAGCAACTATTGGTTGGGTTCTTTCAAAGTCAAAAGCAACCAGGCATCAGAAAGAGTGTGGCACAGTGCTGATTGGTTAGAGCGCTCGGCCTGTAACGTGAAGAGTACGGGTTCGAGCCTCACACTAGGCAGTTCCTGTGTAGGGACCCTGAGCAAGTCCTTTCACTCAAATTGCCCAGCACCATCGATGTTCTGCTGTACGGTCGTGTGCACTTCTGAACTTTGGAAGGAAGGCAATATCAATTGCAGTTGTACTGTATTTATATATATCTTTGCATATATATCTTTGCAGCAAACATTCTCAAACTGTCTTAAAACGCACTTGTTTGAATCTGAAAGATAGCCGTGTGAGCAGCGCTTTTGTGAGGTAACCAAAAGGTGCTATATTAAATATCTTTGGCAAGCTTATTGTATTTGGGGCTGAAGGATATAGTGCGTAAGTTCACTGGCGTCGTGAGTGTTGGTTAGAGTCAGGTTAGGCGTTGTGAGGGTCGGTTAAGATTAATGTCGTCATTACAAAACCTTGTACTGTCCGGCGTCCACCCAGCATGCCCAAAGATACCGTAAACTCCTTCAGCCCACGATACTATAAGTTTGCCGTATCTTAACACATACACAACACACACACATAGGAGGCTACTTCCTAATTAATGGCTAAGACGCAATTATTTCTGATTACCATTGTCTTTGATTCCTGCCTCCAGTACCGTGCTTTCCTCATTCAGGACCTGTCCGGACGCAACATGGAGCAGTCGGTAGTAGAGGGATAGCTTATAACCCTCTCGTTGGTCGTAGATCTGTGAGACTGCCCCTATCTTCAGTCTATCGACGGAGGTATCGGGGACCACCTCTATCAGCGTATCGACCCCCTCCAGACTAGATATGCGAATACGGATCGCCGATGGGTTAAAGATGCTCGATTCAGAGACAAACATCTTCTTAGAAGATGTCCTAATAAAGACTATTCCGATTAAATAAGAATAAAAAATAAATAAAATTAAAAATCAATCCAGTATTGCCATTTGGGTATTAGCTAAACGTGATCTAAAAATAAATGTACGATGCTAAAAATAGTCTGTGCTTTAAAAGTTCCATCGACTAAACTAACTGTATCGCTGATTTAATTAAAATGAATTATAATCAACTCAGATATACGGCTCTGTATCAACTGACGTTTTAATTAGATCTATACGAAATCTGTGTATGGCCTTTCTTAAAGGCCACTTAATTAGGAGTGTTTCGGTAAAATGAAAGTGATAGGAAGTTAGGAATGAAGACGCAAAAATTGAGACTTTCGACAGATCACTCATCCAGTGTTGGCTATTTACTTTTTAAAAGTAATCAGTTACAGTAACTAGTTACTGGACTGCAAAAAGTAACTAGTTACTGTAACTGATTACTTTTTTAAAATAGTAACTAGTTACTGATTACAGTTACTTGTTCAAAGTAACTTTAGTTACTTTTAGTTACCGCACACATTTTGCTACAGTCCAACATTGCTGCATCAGTCTATTAGCGTGTATTCAGCAGGGTAATATATTAATAATATGAATACTTATGCTCTACTGAAATGCCAGATTAAATATGTAGGCCTAGAGGTTTCTATTAGCTTACAGCAGAAGAAGTATCTGAAATTATTTTTTGCTAAGTCAATTTAAAGTTAATAATATTAATAAGAAATTAATACAAAATCTTAAAACTCTAGTTAAATAGCACATTTGATAATTGCAGGTCTTAATTAACTCGCAACATAAGAAGCATCTCAAGATCATCGTTGCTAAGTCTATTTCGTCTTGGTTTCAGGATTTGGCCACCTAAACTAAGCGGTCGTTCAACCGGTGCACTAGATGCTATTTCGGTATTAGGCCTAAACGTCAGAAAACTTCTTTAACAAATGGAAATGTGTCTAAAGGTCCACGGATTTTGTCATCTGCTAGGTATTAGTTTCTGCATGCAAAATGACTAAAGCTTCAGGCAGCGCATATGTTCCATGTCACCAAATAAAGGATCGCAAAATATTACACGATGGCTATCGTCGCAATTATTATTTGCCTACGCGATGCATCGGTCTCAAACTCAATTTTCAAGTAACGCAAAGTAACTATTTTTATTTAGTTACCGTTACCTCGTAAAAGTAATCAGTTACTGTAACTAATTACTTTTTTGAAAAAGTAACTAGTTACTGTATTAGTTACCAAAAAATAGTAATTAGTTACAGTAACGCGTTACTAGTAACGAGTAACGCACAACACTGCACTCATCGAGAGTCATCCTTCACCTTCAATTCATGTTTTAGAGAGTAGGCCTAGGCTACAGTAAGAACTCTCTCTTTACATCGTTTGTGGAAGTCATACCGTCATGATCTAGGATTAATATTAGTCCTAGGTCATGATTCAAGACTCAAATCTGAACTCTTCCAACTGTCTTATCCATTAGGCTAAATCGGTCAAAGCATTAATTGTCAAGGCGACTCTGTGAGTGAGGATGACGTTTCGCATTGCCCTACTGATCGTGGCTATTTCACAGATTTAAATTTCAGGCTTGCACAGTCCGTACACGGAGTGGCACCCAGAGCTTCTCATTTGAGGCGATCGATCGATCGATCTCCTTGGTCGATCGCCTAGCAAAGGTCTGGTAGATCGATAAATCGATCACGCTCGATGAGTTAGTCTCCAAGAGGAACCTGGAGCCAGACCATTATTTTATTTATCTAATTTACATTACTTGTGAAAGTTCAGGCTAGGATCGATACAACATTGCATCGACAAGCAGAGGCTTATCGACGGTTAATATTAGTGTTGTGTATACTCCAGCAGTTAATAGACAACCATAATAGTATGCAGCTATACGAATACGATACACCAAATTTTAATAAGCTGCACATAAAAGGTTCCGAGGTCGACCGCGTATCGATCGCCTACTCAATCCAGCGCGATCGATTTTCAAATCGCCTTCCATTTTCAAATGAGAAGCTCTGGTACGTGGCACCGTCACCGTGGCACCCATTCAAACTGGCAGCGGTCGTGAACGATCTCACCCGATCAATTCATTGAAAAATCGAGCAGACTCGAAGCCATATGTCGCTATAGAAAAACTTTGGCATTCACATTCATGCATTTAAATTATTAGGCTGTAGGCCTACTTACACACCTTTAAATCGCGTTCATTCAACGCAATATAAGAATGTCACATTTTGCACCTGTTAGGCTACATGCATGGATTCAAGGTGTAACGACTTTTGACATAATTCACTGGTGGCTTGCCACATCGCAAACCAAAACTTATCTTAACTCAACGGATCTTTCGTTGGAAAATGACCAGGATCGCGGTCATGGTCGATGCCATAAGTAGGCCTACGGTCGCTCTAGCACGGTCCGTACATGGAGACCTTAAACGGCGTGGCGCCTATTCAAACGGTCAGCGGTGGTGAAGGATCTCACCCGATCAATTCATTGAAAGTGAGCCTGCTCGACCGCATGTGTTCGTTATAGAAAAACATACAGCCCTACACAGACATTAATTTATTCTTACGCGTGGCTCTCCGAGCGTCCTTTCGCAGCATGGACATCTAGCGATTGTAGGATAAACTACAATTAAATGATGATCCATTCATATAGTTAATGAGTAAGCGGGTGTGAAATTGAGTTAGTTAAGCAGCTGCCTTAAGACTTATCTTTCTCAGCGCACTGACCTCAGGGGCTTCTATTCCCCCCGTCATTGGAACAACTACCCCTCCGCTCCCCTTCCCATGGTACGACATTAACCAAATTTGAAATTCCCCTAATTTCTCAGTGAGGTCTCCCCCCCTATTTCTTGGATGGAGCATTTGCTCCACGCTTTACATGGTGTAGACGCCCTTGACTCATGACCTTATGGGTACGGTATTGATGTTAGAACCGTCGACTGGTTTTGATGCGCCATCAGTTGATGCCTTGCGCATTTATAGCTTACACTATTATGACTACATTATATCGATTGCCGCAAACACTGAGAAGTCCAGGGTGAGAATTGCCGGGGGTTGGGGGTTCAACCCCTCAGTCCTTCTTAGGCTCCCATAGTAAAGTCTACATTTCACACCCACACTGCACATAAATCAACGTCTAACCCCACCCCAGCTATTTTTTTACAATTCCCATTACTGCTGAGAACACTGTTACTGTGACTTCCATACAACAATCGACCAGAAAAGCTTAGTTCGCGCAGACGAAGGCCTAGTGTATGAACAAGGTTCATCCTTTGGTTTCTTGAAGAGGCGCTATATAAATATCCGGAATGAATGAATGAATGAATGAATATAGGCCTACGACCATGCAGAAAGAACTGAATGTTACATGTATAGGCCTATAAGGCTATTAGCGCCGGTGAGTAGGCCTAAGCTGGTCTCCCTCAGTGGCGTCACTAGGGGGTGCGGGGGGTGCGGACCGCACCGGGTGTCACCATCGTAGGGGTGACACCAAAGTGACAAAATGACTGTCTAAACAAATTTTGTGCAGAGTTTCAGCAGAAGTTTATTATTTATAAATTAACAGTAACAGACAGCAAAAACATTCTTCGTATTAAAGCCAAGCTTACTGTGCTTACATGTATTATAGGCTATCAATTTACCTAAAGCTGAAACTCTATACTAATTTACTTGTTAGAGCCTTCTAATGGGCTACGGTCAGTGCCGTCAATATTACCCAATTAAGCCTAAAATAATGCTACAACTTGGTGAAAAAGCTAGAGGCACTAGGACTTTCTCTAAACGAGAAGCACAGTCATGCACCTGGTGAAGCATTCAATTGAACAAGCCATCAAAGAAGTAGCAGCCATGTCTGAGACTGTTCAAGTGAATAGCTTGATAGCTGCCTCTGAAGAAGAGTTGAAGGTGTCCATTACAAAATGGACTACTTTCTATGATGAAGTGTCTGAGAGTACGCTTTTAATAGAAATACCAAGGCTGAGAAGGCATCTGAAAGCAGCAGAGATTAATCTGGAGTAAGCCAAAGATTAGGCAATATAAGACGTTTTGACATTCATTGCTTAATGGATCTTCGTGGAATCTCCCCGAGCCCTTTCAGTAAGCCTAAAATTATTTCTGACGATCTTTGGCTTTATGTGAGAGAAGCTTTTCAAAGCTTAAACTTATAAAGAACTATTTACGATCTACCATGGGACAGTCAAAGCTTTCCGATCTTGCGATAGGCCTATTATCAATTGAAGGTGAGTTGCCGAAAGGCACTGATTTCGATTAAGTGATTCACAAGTTCGCAGTCTTGAAAGCTAGGAAAGGAAAGTTCTGATCTAGTCGAGATGTTCACTAAGTGCTGAAATGCTTTCCTGTTTTTTGTATTATTTCATTTATGAGTATATTGCCATATAGCCTATTAATAGGCCTATGTTTAATTGCTAACCTGATTTTAATTGATAATATTCCTATATTAGCCTACAATGTTTTAATAAATAATCAGCCAAAATTTCCAATTATTTTTCCTTATTAGGTCCTATATAAAATTTGCCAATTATTGACATTACTGTAGTTATTATAAATTATGATATAATTTTCTGTATTCTTTAAACATTATTTTATAAGGCTTCATTGCCCACCACAGTCCACCAATATTTGCTAATTTGATTTTTAATGATGTAACTGCTGACCTGGTGGTAAATGATTAAAATAAGAAATAAAATAAACAAAATATGCGTTTGTAATTTTAATTCCGCTAGTTGTTAACAGTGGCGGCGCCAGGATTTCAGGTTTGGAGGGGCTAAAGCTCAAAAAACCTTCCCTTTTGTCCCCTCCTCGCTGTGATTTGCAGTGATTTCCCACTTTTGGGGGCTGAGCCGCAGTTAGAGGGGGCTAAGCACCCTAACCCCCTGGCGCTGCCACTGGTTGTTAATGTCACTATATTTTACCATTAGGCCTACATTCTGTTATATATAGGGAATTACGATTTACGGGTAACATTAGTACAAAAATCATTAAGGAAATAGGCCTATAGGCCTAAGGATTCTGCTTGGTCTGAAAAGGGAGGGTGTACATAGGGGTGCCACCATGAGTATTACCGCACCGGGTGACACCAACCCTAGTGACGCCACTGGTCTCCCTGACGTGGCTTTTGTGGGCGCTGAGAAATTTCCGAAGATTTACATTACATTACATTAGAAAGTGCGTCTTCTGAGAACTCTCAGTGATGCTTTGTGATAACATTGGAGTTGAATAATAAAAGAAGCATGAAAATTATCAGACTTATGCACAGTATCTTTCTGCATGCATACAATAACGGTCCTTTGGTTTCCTAATGACTCAGCTCAGTGGTAGCCGATAAGGTCTTATCAATACTCGTGTTAATTATCAATCCCAGCGTTCAGATAAGATATGACGTCGTGTGCTAAGAATAAACTCCGTCTTGGGTGGCTAATGTTAACCCTAGCCCTCCCTGCCGGTCAATACTAGAAACAGTAATTCCGCATTCCGCCATAGAGATAAACATACTGAAGTCTTGACGCCCACGTACATGTAAACTGCATCCGCATAGATCTAAGTTTGTTGATCGGACTTTGGCAGACGCATTTAAGCAAGTGAGTAACTTCTATTGCGCCGGTGTCTAATGCACAAGGCATCAACCAATGGCATACACAAACCAAGCCCTGTTCAGGACAAACTCGATCTTATCATCTTACACATCCCTTGGACATTAGATTGCATAATTATGGTACCCATTCGATCATAGGCACGACTTTTCCTTTTGTCTCTGGGTGCATGGGTTCTACCCCAAGAAAACTGCAGGGCTCTTTTAGCGTGCAGTTCTACACAAAATGTGCAGTTCTAAATCAATTTGTGCAACTGTAAAAGCATTTTTGTGCAGTGAACAATTTCTAAAAAAGGTCTTTTTCATCCAATTGGGAAAAATTTACCATGGGTTTTTGAAAAAGAGAGAAGAGGTTGCGCAGTTCTAAAATTTCCTTTAAAAAGCCCTGGAAAACTGAGTATGTTCTGCATTGCCGTAGGTGAGTTTTAGCGTGTTTTTGGAGAAAGAAAATTACTTTCTTGTCAAGGGTTACGTGATTAGAAAAGTATTTGAAACTCACGCGACGGTGGCTGGCATAGTTGTGCAACCTTAGGCCTACTATACTTAGGGCTTAGGCCTACATGTGAGATTACTGGAATTTATTCTAAAAAATATGAATTCACGGTCCGAATTCTTCTGGGTGCGACGCACCCACTGAACTTTCTGTCTGGATACATTCGCACCCAAGGCTCCCAGAAAGTCGGCGCCTCTGTCCCTATCAATTCAGTGGAAAATGAGCAGGGTCGAAGCCATACGGTCGCTGTACTTGTAACGAATGTGATACTTTTACATTGACGTTAATTATCCAGTAGATCAGAGAGATACAGAGAGAGAGAGAGAGAGAGAGAGAGAGAGAGAGAGAGAGAGAGAGAGAGAGAGAGAGAGAGAGAGAGAGAGAGAGAGAGAGAGAGAGAGAGAGAGAGAGAGAGAGAGAGAG